>CM021106.1:111545872-111621089 GCA_007115665.2 Sequoiadendron giganteum | reverse complement strand
AAGTCCGCCCAAAGCACTTGCAAAAAAGTTAGCAAGTCCGCCCAAAGCACTTGCAAAAAAGTTAGCAAGTCCGCCCAGCAAGACAAATGGCAAAATGTAAACAAAGTCCGCCCAGCTATGAGGAAGATTGCAAAAGCATCTTGAAGTCCGCCATGTGCAAAAGGCACTTGCAAAAGCTGAACAAAGTCCGCCCAAGGCACTTGCAAATGCTAAGTGAAGTCCGCCCAAGGAGCTGCAAGTTGCCAAACGCTCACAAAGTCCGCTCCAAGGGTATGGCAAATGAAAAATGCAAAGTGGAGCTGAAGTCCGCCCAAAGGTAAAAGTGAAATATGCAAAAGTTCAATAAAGTCCGCCATGTACCAAGGCACTTGCAAAATGCAAATGAAGTCCGCCCAGCCTAAAAGAAATTGCAAATTACATGAAAGGTCCGCTCCAAGAAGGCTGGAAAGGGGTAAAATGCTAAGGGGTGCGCTCCAAGATGATTGGAGATGGTGAAAATACAAGGAAAATTCGCCATATTATGAAATTAAATGACAATTACTAAGTAAAAATTTGCCTAGAGCATGGATAAAGTGAAAATTGCACAAGGCAAATACGTTGGAGTCGTGTATCGCATTGAAAATCACTTGGATGAACAAAGATTTAATTATTTGCCTAGAAAATCAAAGGATTTGAAAATTTGCCTAAGTCCAGACGATTGGAAATTTAATTGAAAAATCAAATGATATGTCTGGCAAAATTGAAATTCGCCTAAGTAAAAATCTTGGCAAGATTAAAATTCATGCAAGCACAGAGAGATTTGAAAAATTTGAAATTACCTTTGGATAAAAAAATAATTAAATATTATTATTTAATTATTTTAACGAACGGGTTGGAAACAACACATAAAATATTATTTTAATATTTTATTTTCCAAAACCCATTTAAAGAGAAAATTCGAATTTCTCTAGGCAAATTGCTGAGAAAAGAAAGAAGAAAAATAAACTTCACTCGACTGACGGCAAAAATAGAAAATTTCTTTAATGACTTATGCTGGAGACGGAAATTGCCATTCGAAAGACAAGTGCCAGCCGAGTTCAAACTGAATTAATTGGAAACAATTAATTAGGTCGATTTTCTCAGCCTTAAATTGGCTTTGCATTTTATTTTCATTCATTCTTTCGAAAGCGAAGTTGAGAAAATTTGTTAAGGCAGAGAAGTTTGTGAAGTTTTATATTATTTTGCGAAGTAAAAGGCTGAAAGTGCGAATTTACTTCAGCAGCAACACAGTTTTCATTGACAGGCAGACTTTACTTCCTCTATTTTCGACAAAGTTTTCTCTTTGCAAGCGATTTAATTCTTTCATTTCCAGCAACGGTTGTTTTCACGAATTAACTCATCAAGTTTGCTGGAATTTATTTATAAATAATTTCTGATTATTAAATTTTTCTTTTGCAGATTTATGTTGAACGCCGGAGAATCATTGAAGAAGAAAATGAAGTTTGCAAGCAAAGGTGCGCCGTTGGAGTCTAAAATTATCTCCAAATGGAAGAATGTTGCGGACACTGATCTCGGCCATGTTGACTTGGAGGAATTTCGAAAAAGAATGTACGGAAGTGACACACACATGCCGACTCCAATTGCGCAAAGGATGATGCGAAATGGTATAGTTCAAGCTGCAGGATTTCCGCCAGAAGTCGAGTGTCCGGAGTTGATGGTAGAATGCGCCTTGCACTATAACGCTGAAGAAAGACAAATTGAGGCGCCTGATGGCAGAGTATTGGCATACTTAGGCGAGTTGGCTATACAGGAAACATTTGGCATTCCGGCTTACCACCGAACGTACTACCGGTCGAAGGAGGATGCGCAGAAATTGTACGAAGATAAACAGACTCTTTGCATGGCCAACATGAACAAGAACTGGCTCGAAAAACCTAGATGCTCATCCAAGAGATTGCCCAAGAAATTACTCAGGCCATTTTTTAAGGAAGAATACGGAGACATAGTCTTGTTGCTGAACAGACTAGTAGGCAGTCCTCAAGGAGCACCTTTTGAAAGTTGGATGTATTACTTCATTGATGAAGTATCTGCTGGGACAAAAATGATCAACTGGTCAAGGATGATCAGTGATAGTATTCATGAACAATTGGTCAACCTGGAGAAAACTGAATCCTTTCATATGGGTTCTTATATTGTGTATTCACTCGCTCGTACGTACCGATATACCGGTCTGATATGCAAAGGTGTAGTCGGCAACAACGAAGGAGAGCTCAAAGTTTATAACTGCTATCCCCAATTGCAGTTGAGTGAGAAGTCACATTGGCGCAGGGCACATAACGCTTTCCTCATGTACATCACTCGGGTGCTGCAGGGAGGAACGCATCAAAGACTTACACCCGAAGCAAAAAGTTTAATCAGTAAATACGGATCCTGGTTCATCCAGTTTCCAAGATTTACGTACATCCGAATACAGGGATTCACGGAATCTCCTTACAGGTTGCCAATCTATCCTACTGACAAGATGATTTTACTAGAAGTAATCAGGCAGCTGGAAACATTCCAGAATATCCAGAGACCGAAGCAGAAAGCAACTGTCACGTTTCCCTTGTTCATAGGAGACATGGTAGAATCCTGTCCGTCATCGCAGGCAGCAGACAATGCCAGGATAGAAATACAGTTATATCCGTTCACCTCATACAAGTCCAGAGGGGATTTCGATCCACTCAATCACATGGGAATGGTAAACGGAAGGAAATACAGGCACAGAGTTGACCTTGAAGATTTTTGGGCGAATGCTGCCGACGAGTATGAAGTAAGGAGAAGACTTTGGTCAAGATTATCCTTGAGCATGATCAGGACAACCGAACTTTTCCGTGTTACTGACCAGCTAGATGACGATGAAGTGTACATACAGCCAGGATATGATGAAGGATTGCCGCTCCCTTCTGTCAAATGGTCAGAGCCCGAGTTAAGTGATTTGATAACTCTTATGAGACCAGTGGTCAAATACTCACAATGGTGGGTAGATCAGCGGGTACAAACATTGAAGCAATGAGGTGTGCCATTCACCTATGATTTAATGGGCGAAGCTGAATCTTGTTCTTCAAATATTGTCGCTTCTCAAGAAAATGAACGGATCGAGCCTATCAACCCGAAGAAGAGGAAAGGCAAAGAGGTGGCAACAAGCGAGAAGCCGATCCTGAAGAAGCCTAAGGCCCTTCACTCAGCCGCATCTGGGAATATCAAGCAGCTACTGATTATGGAAGAAGAATCATGGGGAAATATAAGAATTCCTTCACCAGTGCTTGAAGGAAACACGGAGCCTATGCAGATTGAGCAGGACTTTCACCATTCTCCAACCGGCACAGAGATTTGTGAATTAGATGAGGACCTAAATGACAGGGAAGGCGACTTCCAAGAAGGGATGATTTCAGCCCTAAGGGGGATTCATGAGGACCCGCCGGCACAAGAAATCCAAGAGATTCAGGATATTCCGGACTGCGAAGACAATGGAGTCGAGCAGCCTACAATACCAAACTGGCTTAAGGAAAGAATTAAGGTTAAGGTACCAGTTGCAGCACCAGAAGCAGATGATATTGACGATTTCTTGGCAAGGTTAGAGCAAGTAAATACGAAAAAACCGGCCAAGAAATTCTCTACTATTCAAAGAGATGAGACTGGTAACCGCACAGTGCAAATTGCAGTCCCGACAGTTGAGAAACTGCAGGATGAAATTACTCCTGCCGATTATGCCATTACTGTGATTGATATTGGTCCATCTACCAAGGGGCAAGAAGTAGAAGATCTGGACAATTCCGTTTCCACCATTAAGTCCAGATTAGAAAAGGAGACTCAGAAAAAAAGGGAATATAAGATGGAGGTTGAGCGCCTGAAGGAGTATATCCGGCATTTGACAAGGCCACTCAACCAAGGCAACCAATCAAACCCTCTGCTCTCAAATGCATCACAAGAGCCGGTAGAAAGTCTTGAGAAAGAACTAACTACTGCTAGGGAAACACAAGAATGGATGGCAAGAAAAGAGAAAGAAGTAATGGCATTTGTGAAGAAGTTAGTACATGCTCATGGGCAAACTTCTTCCCTGCTCACAAGGATTGCAAATTTGACTGAGGCATGGGACAGATTGCAAGACTTGCAAGACAGAATCATTCCTTGCCTTCGTGATATAAGGAAAATTCCTAAGCAAAGGCTGATTGACGAGAAGATTATTGCAGCTGGGGCGGCTTACGACTTCAGCAACTGGTATTGCGCATTGGTCTCTCGTAGGGAAATGCTTGAAAAGGTTAAGGCAGAGAGTATCAAGGTCGAGGAGCAAGTAAGGAGCATCCAAAATGGCATCTTTCATATGGCTGCAGATATATTGAACAAAGACATTGTTCGAGAAAATGACTTGTGGCTAGATAATATGCAAAAGGAAGTGCAAAAGATTTTCTCCATCATGCCAATTTTGGGCAAAAATCTGACTAAGGCATTTGACCTGCTGAATATCCGTAGTACTTTCTTGCAGCACGAATCAGAATGGGCAGTTATCTTTGCTGATTGTGTAGATAGTTTGGACCTGCTGGAATACAATGTCAGCACCTTACCAGACATTACCATTGAGGAGATTGGCGCCATTGTGTCTAGGTTCGTCGAACGAGGCATTGCATGAGTGGATAAGGATACAACCGCCAGTGGGTGACTCATCTGCCAGTTAACTGATCGATGTTTTGGGCAACCCTAATTAGGGTTTTCGTGCTTAAATCTGGGCCCTTGATTTTGTTTCAATCTCGGCCATTCATTGTATCGGGGAATTCTATAAGTACCCTTTCTTTTTCATTTCAAACAATCGGAAGAAATCAGAAAAATTGTTATCAGAGGATTAGAGATTAGATTTTTGAGTTAGAATTAGTTTCTTTTAGAAGTAAGAGAAGAGTTGTATGAAACCTTTATTGTCAAATGGGTGCATGGTTGCATATTTGCTCTTTCTTGTAGGATTGTTATAGATTAAAATTTATTTGTTAGTGGAGCGAGAGATTGATGGTGAGGATTAAAAGTAACTTAGCTCATACTTTTTTCAAATGGATGCTTTTCATTTGATGTGCAAAGTTAGACTGAGCTCTTGATATAAATGCTTTTAAAACGTTTACTTGAATAATATTGTTCGAATTGATGGTGTTATTTATAGTGAAAAATCTCAAGCATAAATCCCAGAAGATTGCACTTGCTTTCGTGTAGTTGTCGTTTTTCGAGACGAAGCAAAGCATGGTTTCCTTTAAGTTGCATTTGATCGTTACCGTCTCCTAGTTCCTTAGGATTAGCATAAGATTTCTCACCCCTTTCCTTTTTCTTTTTTATTTTATCCAAAATCAGAAAATCCAAAAGATACAACACTGCATTCAAACCCTTGCTTTCAAAGTAAATTACTGCAATACTATGCCCCCTTGGGTTACCGGCAAACCTCATACTACCACAGAGCCTATCCGCACCCCAACTTAGGAACATTGGAATTACCTTGTGATCTATCTAGCAATCTTAGCACGAAAGGTGATTTTTATCAAGAGAGGATAGAGCATCTCCGGACACTTTATTCTACTGTGTTCGTGTGTGTCACAAAACACACATCAACACATACAAAAAAAGTTTTTTTCTAAAAATAAAATAAAATTCTTGAAGTTTATGCCCAAGTTTGAACCCCAATTGCCTATGGCCCTTCTATAAATTTTCCTTCCAATCTCATTTCAACTCATAACAAAAAATCAAGAGCAAGCTGATAGGCCATAGCAGTGAGTGTGAGAGTGAGTCTTTAGAGTTGCAAGTGCAAGGTGAAAGAGTGAGTGAAGAGCAAGAAGATTGAGGAAGAGAAGGAAGAGGAGTGGAGTGATGTCAACTCAAGCATTTTTCAAATTTCAAGCAAACAGGTAGGCTTTCTTCCATGATTGGTTTTTCAAATTTTCATTTTTAATTCTTTTAATTTTTTTATTTTTTTTACTTAGTTAAAGTTTTTAAGTTATTTCATTACAATTTATAAATTGAAATATTAGTTTAGTTTTCAATTTTGCAAACAATTCAATGAATAATAATACAATATTTAATGATTCATGGTCAAATTTTAATTTTTTAATTATATAACAAGCTGTCATTTAAAGAAAAAAGTTTTAGATGTTCAAATTATTTGTTTTATCAAATTAGGATTATAACTTTTGTGTATCCTTTGCTTTTGCGCTTTATGTGACTTGAAGTAAGAAAAAAAAAAAGGAATCCTTGTTTGACAAGGATTAAGAATAATTTTTTTAATTTGTGTATACTTTGCTTCTGCACTTCATGCAACTTGAAGTAAGACAAACGAAAAGAAAATATTTGTCTTAATCCTTTGCATTATGCATAGTTAACTATAAACTTATAAACTCATAAATTTTATATCATTTATTGTAGTGTCACTATGAGTTCTCATGGCATGAGTAAGGATGAGGTTGAGGCTCAACAAGAAGTTGAAATTGAAATTGAAAATGGATCCGATCATGCACTTGATGAAGGTGTAGAAGTAGAGAGTGGTGACTGTGAAACCCAAACCACTAGTTCCATTGCCAATGCAAATATTAATTGCCCTTTTACAATACTAGTGAAATATGCTAAGGGTCCCTTTGATCCCAAGTCTCCCCTAAGACAATTTTGTACAAAATTACAAACAAAACTTGGGGCATCTGGGGGCACTAGGCTATGGAAGTGCCACTTTTGTAATGTTGAGTTTCAGGGCAGTATTACTAGAGTTAATGCTCACTTGCTTCATATCCAAGGAAAAGGTATAGAAGTATATGAGAAGTTGATCAAAAAGATTGAACTATAGGGGTGAGATATTTGATAAATAAGTTATGGGCCGTTCAAGTAATGAAGACATTGCACTTGCATTTGCTTCTTTATTTCAAAGGTTGAGGGGTCATCAAGGAGGCAATTCTACTTCTATTACTTTGTAGAGACTAGTTGCACATATGCCAATTTCTTCTACTTCAGGGGCAATAGAGGCTATGGGGAAACACAAGATGACAAGTGATGCTACAAACCCACTAGAAAAAATATTCAATGTACAATTGAAGGATGAGGCAGATGATGCCATTGGAAAATTCTTCTTTGCTAATGGAATTCCATCCCATATGGCTCACTATCCTTATTATAAGGAAGCGGTGGCGAAGATAGCAAGGGTAGGACCATCATATTTGCCACTAGGGGAGACACAATCGAGGACCACAATCTTGGATAAGGATTATTTCAAGATAAATATTTTAATGGAGAAAATGAAGGAATCCTAGATCACAAGTGGATGTAGCATAGTCATGGATGGGTGGATGAACATTAGGCATTGTCCACTCATCAATATCATGGTTACATGTATAGAGGGCCCTTATTTTCTTAGGGCTATTGATTGTTTAGGGCATCACAAGGATGCCAATTTTCAATTTTAGATCCTCAAAGATGCTATTGAGGAGGTTGGGCCACAAAATGTGGTCCAAGTAGTGATAGATGCAGCCCGTGTGTGCAAAGCTACAAGGAAGTTGATTAAGGTAGCCTACAAACATATTTGATGGACTCCTTGTTGTGTGTTGTCATGCCCACTTCTCAAGAACAAAATGGACATGTTGTGACCTATTTCACACATCGCCCCATTGCAAATGGGGACCCCCAATAGTTTTCTTTTTAGGGTTTTGTCATAGCATTACAATTTCATAAGGTCCATTTATTTTGAGAGTTTGGAGTTAGAGTTTATGAGAAGTCATCCAAGTCAAGTGGGGAATTCAAGCCCATATTAGTGTCTGGACATCATCAAAGTGCTCGGAAGGTCCGGAGGATGAGGAATGCCATTGCTTTGAGTGAATTCTGACACTTCCTATTTTTTAGGGATTTTGTTTTTTTGCTTTTTGCTTCTTTGCTTTTTTGATTTTTGGCATTTTGGGACCAATCTGGGAAGTAGCTTTTTTGGCCTGCTTTTTGCGTTTTTGGAAAGTTGACCTAGGATTGGGTCTCGCATGTCATGGTGATAACATTCATATCTTCAGAATCAAAAATTTATGTCTCCATGTATAAAAAGCAAAAGAAAATCTCCAGGCAAGGTTTGCTCTAGACAAACTTGAGGTTGGCGCCAGAGGAGATGGCATGAGATTGGCCAAGTCCGCCCATTCATGAAGAATGTAGGAGATGGCAGGCCAAGTGCCAAGTCCGCCCAAGGATGAGAGAAATGTCCAAAAGAAGGACAAGTCCGCCCAAAAGAAGCATGGCTAGGAAAAGGTAAAGTCCGCCTGACATGGAGATGTCAAGACTTTGGCTAAGTCCGCCCTAGCTTGAGGAAAATGTCTAAACATGTGTAAAGTCTGCCCTAAGGAAGAAATGGCAAGCACAAGGCAAAGTTCACCCTCCAACAAGAAAGAATGTCTAAGGCATTGTGAAGTCCGCCTTTGGCATAGAAAACTCCAAGTGCGCCCAAGAAAAAGTTGGCAAGGAAGTCACCAAGTTCACCCTTGGCAAGGATAAAGATGAAAATGACATAGAAAATAGTAAATTGGCCATGGGTAAATAAAATTTTGCCATAATTAAATGATTTAAAGGGTTGGAAGAGGTTAGAAAATTTAATACTTAGGATATATTTTTATATTTTTCCAACACTTAGGAAAATGTTCAACACTTAGAATTTTTTTCGAAACTCAAGGAAAATCTAAGAGATTTTACACCAACTCAAAGATATTTTGGCTAAAGATGGCGCCATGAATGAAAATTAGAAACTTTCTCTAAAGGATTTTTGATCAAGATCAAGTTGCCATTTTGGAAGAGATAAAACAAGTTCGGATTTGATGAATCTAAGAAAAAAAACACGAAGTTACTAAAATCATCGACTGCTCCAGCCTTATAAGAAGTTTCGACTTGTCACTTTCAATTCATTCTTCCAAAGTTCGATCATAAGAAGTTCTTTTTCTCTCTCAAAGTTGTGAAAGATAGATTTTTAAAGGAAGTTTTTCAAAGAATAAAGTGAAATTTTTGAGTTAAAGGGCGTAGGTTTTGAAAAATAACGTGCTATTTCTGGATTTTAGAGTTAAGTTTCAGAATTTAAAGTCGATTCACAGTCAAAACATACTTTCGAAGGTTCAAATTTGAGTTTGACTGAGTTCTTCCCTCTTTCTTTTGTCTTATTCACTCATTTTGGGAAAATTTGCTGAGTACTTAGCCAAATTCATCCATTTTCAGTCTAATTTTTTCATAGAATTTATCTTTTTTACAGGCTGAAAGTGAAATTTTTTGAATAAAGATCCAGAAAAATCAGAGTTAAAATCTTCAAACTAACATCAATTCTTTTCATGTTTATTGTAGGTTAATGACCACCAGAGGATAATCTTTGAGAAAAGCCCGAATGAAGTTTGCTAGTAAAGGACTGTAGTCGGAATCAAAAATCAACTCCAAATGGAAAAACATAACAAACACTAATCTTGGACACGTAGATTTTAAAGACTTCAAGAAGAGAATGTATGGATAAAATGGACTCTTGCCGATACCCGTTGCTCGCCGGATGATGAGAAATGGCATTGTCCAGGCGGTTGGATTTCCACCAGCTATGCAGTGTGCTGAATTGATGTTTGAGTGTGCCATACACTACAATGCGCAAGAAAGACAGATCATTGCACTAGACGGGAGAGTATTGGCTCACCTTGGGGAGTTAGCCATTCAAGAAGTATTTGGCATACCGAGTTATAACCGGACTTCATACAAAACTAAAGAGGATGCCAAAAGACTTTATGAAGATCAGCTGGATCTTTGTGCAACAAATATTAATAGGTTGTGGTTAGAGAAGCTGAGGCCTTCTGTCAAGAAAATGCCAAAGAAGTTACTTCGTACTGAATTCAAGGAGTATGGAGATATCATTTTGCTATTGAACAGAGTAATGAGCAACCCCCAAGGCATGCCCTTTGAGACCTGGATGTATTACTTCATTGACGAAATCACCCCAGGCATCAAGATGTTCAATTGGTCCCGAATGATTAGTGACAATCTCAATGAACAGTTAGTCAATTTGGAAAGGACAGTCTTTTTACATGAGTTCCTACATCGTCCACCTATTGGCTAGAACTTACAGATATACAGGATTGATTTGTAGAGGCATAGTAGGCAAAGGTGAAAGTCAATTTAAGTCCTATGATTGTTACCCACAACTGCAGCTGAACGAGAAAACCCACTTCATAGGGGTAAACGATGCCTTCCTAATGTAGATTACTAGAATATTACAGGGAGGAACTCATCAGAGGCTTACTCATGAGGCTAAGAGCTTGATCAACAAATATGGATCCTGGTCTATCCAGTTTCCAAGATTCACATATATAAGGGTTCAGGGATTCATTGGATGTCCTTACCGACTTCCAATTTATCCTACCAATAGAATGGTCTTGCTAGAGGTCCTTAGGCAATTGGAGACATACCAAGGCCTCCAGAGGTCAAAGCAGAAGGCAGCCATTACTTTCCCATTTTTCATTGGAAGTATGCTAGAGTCTTGTTCATCGAAACAAGCAATTGAAAGTGCCAGGTTGGAGAAGCAATGGTATCCATTCACATCTTACCGGTCCAGGGCTGATTTCGATCCTCACAGCCACATTGGGACCGTGAATAGAAAGAAATATAGACATAAGATGGACCTGGAGGATTTTTGGGCAAATGCTGCAGATCAATATGATATCAGGAAAAGATTGTGGTCCAAATTGCCAGTTAACTTGATTAGAACAACCGAGCTTTTTCGTGTGCTTGATCAGCTAGAGGACGATGGAGAGTATGTTCAACCACGCTATGATGAGAATTGGCCTCTTCCTCCTGTGAAGTGGTCAAAACCAAAGCTCGTTGACCTAACTACCTTGATGAGGCCGATTGTTAAGTATTCTTAGTGGTGGGTTGATTAGCAAGTCCAAGGGTTAAGGCGAAGAAAATTGATCCTCACCTATGACTTAATGGGCAAGATGGAATCATATTCCTTGAATGCAGGAGCATCTCATAGTGTTGAATTAATTGAAAGCACCAATTCCAAGAAAAGGGAGGAGGCAGTTGATGACTCTATTAGGTCAAAAGGGAAGACAACTATAAATGAAGAACCTTTTCAGAAGAAGCAGAGATTAGAGCCATCCCATTCTGCCACATCTAGGAATGCGAACATGGTGTTAATTATTGATGATGAGTCATTGGCCGACATAAGGATTCCTTCTCCAATTCATGAGGGGAATATTGAATCAATCCAGCTAGATGATGATGAGCCCCCATCTCTTACAGGCACAAAGATACTCAAATCAGAGAATGAGATGGATATCTCTGGTGAGGAATTTCAAGAGGGAATGATTTCCGCTCTTAGAGGAATTCAGGATATTCCATGTGGAGAAAATACTTAGGAAGAAGAAGGCATTGAGCAACCTATGATTCCTGATTGGTTAAAAGAAAGATTGAAGATAAAAGTACCAGCAAAAATTCCAAAGGAGGATGATACGACAAATTTCTTGGCTAGGTTAGAAAAGGTTACTACAAAGAAGCCCACCAAGATGTTCTCCACAATCTAGAAAGACGAAGTCGACCACCGTTTAGTGCAAATTGCTGTGCCCACAGTGGATAAGTCAAAGGAGGATATTGCTCCCCAAGAGTATGCCATCACTACTGTTGACTTGGGTCCAACAACAAAAGGTCAAGAGGTTTGAGGACTTGGACAACTTAGTCGCTACCATCAAGGCAAGGTTGGAAAAGGAATTAGCAAAGAAAAGAGAATATAAAAAGGAGATTGAACGCCTGAAGGAATACATCCAACACTTGACCAAACCTCTCAATCAGGGTGATTCAGTAGCTCCTCCCCTTCTAAACTCTTTGCAGGAAGTGGTCAAAGATTTTGAAGAAGAGGTGGTCACAACTAAAGAAACTAAGGAGTAGATGGTGAGCAAAAGCGAAGAAGTGGCTACATTTGTGGAAAGGTTGACATTGGCATATGGACAAACTTCTTTGGTCTCCAGACTTGCTGTCGTGACAGAAGCTTGGGACAACCTTTAGGATATTCAGGACAGAATCATTTCATGCCTTAGAGTGTTGAAAGGGATCCCAAAGTAGGAATTCATTGATGGGAAGATAATTGCAGTAGGCGTCGCGTCTGACTTCCACACTTGGTACTGGGCATTGATTGCACAGAGCGAGGTCTTGGAAAAAGTGAAGGCCGATGGAGTTAGAGCTGAGGAGCAGATTAAAGAGATCCATAATAAGATTTTCTTGATAGTTGCAGATGTACTCGAGAAGGAGAGCATCCGAGAAAATGATATGCAGTTGGAAAATCTAAAGCTCAGAACTCAGGAGGTTTTCTTCACTATCACTGGACCTATCCTAAGGCAAAATTTGACTAAGGCAGCGAGCTTCTTGTCTATCGGAGATGCCTTCCTGAAATAGGATTTGGAGTGGGAGAGTGCTTTTGCTGGATGTGCTGAGGACTTGGACAGATTGGAATTCAAGGTGAACATGCTACCGCATGTCACGATGGAGGAGGTCATCCCGATCGTGTCCTAGTTCTTTGAACATACTGCCGCTCGAGAGGATAGGGATGGACTTCCTTGAAGATAGCTCCTCGTGCCACTTGTTCTACTTGCAACTGTTGTTGATGTTATTTTGGGAAACCCTAATTAGGGTTATTGTGTCTTGATCTCGGCCATTAATTTTAAGTTGATCTCAACCTTTCATTTGTTTTCAAAAACTCTATATAAACTCTTATTCTCTCATTGTTATTTTGTGGAGAAAGTTTTATGAAATTGTTGCATAGAGCTACTTTGGATAATAAAAGTTCATGTGCATGATTTGCTTTGAATCCTTTGTGTTATCAAGTGGTTGCGTGGTTGCATATCTCCTTCAACATAGATTTGATTTAGAATAGAATTTGATTTACATGTTTTTTTAGATGAATGAAAGATTTGATAGTATTGATTTATGGTGAAAACGCTTGCTCATAATTTCTTTGAATAAATGATTTTTGTTCAATGTGTAAAGTTAGCCCGAGCTTATTTTGTGGATGCTTAACTTCTGTTTGGATGAATATTGTTCGATTTGATGATAGTTATTCATGACGTGAAAATCATAAGCACACCCCTTGAATATTGCACCCACTTTGTGTAGTTGTCCTAGCGTGGTGAAGCATAGCGTGGTTATTAGTTTCACCTAGTCTTTATCGTCTCTTGAGTTCTTAGAATTAGCGTAGAACTTCTTAACGCCTATCCTTTTTTGAAATCTCAAAACAAAAAATCCAAAAAAAAGAACTTTTACCATTGAATTCGCCTAAATCCTAACTTGTGAATGATTTGTTAGCGTAAGTCCCTTTGTGTATTACCAACATATCACAACACCCATTGAGCTTATCCACATGTCAAGACCTGACAAAAGAAACCTTGGAATCACTATATGATCTTGTCGCAATCTTAGCATACTCGGTGATTTTGTTCAAGAGAGGATAGAGTGTCTTTGGACATTTTATTCTGTGTTCAGTGGGTAATAAAACGCACACCAATAGGACATAAGTAAACACATTTTTTTTTTGTTTGTACATTGAGGAACCTCGAGAAAACTAAAGAGTTTTCCAACCATACACAATGTTCTAAGCATAACTACTTGGTTGAGGGGTCCCTTTCCCCATAAATAAAAGTGAAAATAGTGTTTTATCCTCTAAAATCCTCATTGGGTTTATTAATCCATATTTCCTGCACACAATTTTCTTTGTAATAAACAAACAACGAATAATAGGTAAACAAGAAAGATAACAACCACCCAACGATGTAAACTATAAAATAGAAAATGCATTGAACCCTTTGTCCAAAGATATGTACATTTCTTTTAGTGCCATGACAAAGAAAACCTACAACTGCTATATTGGTGACCATACACACTCTGAACAAGCACCCTAGAGCCATGCTGGAAACATCACCGCCCTTACCTCCCCTATTGCGCAACAACTAGAAGAAAAAAAATAATGTGAGAAGAGATGGAATTGGGTTTTAGTAGTTCATGAGTTAGTTTCTTTTTCTATGTAATTTAATTTGTGTTGTTCATTGTGCACTCGATGCAACCAAGTGGACAAATCCAGGTTGATGGAAAATAGGAATACAATAAATTTAGTTAATAATAAAATAGGAATACAATAAATTTAGTTAATAATAACATAAACCTTAATGTATTATGGCCTAGCATAGCCAAATTACAATGGTGGGATTTCCAATGAATGCTTTTACTAGTGAAGCTTAAGTTTTTGTTCTGTTTTGGAGAGTATGCTTTTAAATTTGTAAATTAACAAACTTAAACCTATCGACATTGAATTTAGTGAAGGTCTTGTAGCTAGTGTAGTTGTGTGCACAAGGAAATATAAACTAAGGGTAAAACAAATTTCCAATAAGCATAGTATGGGTATCCAAACGAATTTGCATCTACATTATTTATGTTATTGTTTTAATTCCCTTTTATTTAACGTGTAGGGTATTGAGAATGGAATGCAATCTGCTCTGCAAATGGAAGCTCTATTACTAGGGTGTATAAGGATGTACTTAAACATAAATCCCTTGGAGTGGCCTTTCAAGTGTTGTAACTCATGTATCTATTTATTTTGTTTAATTTTAAATATCTTTCTTTCGTCTTGGTGAGAAAGTATTTTCTCTTTGTTGTTAGGATTTCAACTTTAATTATTGTGGTTGTCTCGCTATTATCCCTTGCTTTAAAACCTCTCTCCAACCATGCATTTATTTGTTGAAGAATTAATTATCAAGTTTGCTAATATATATATATATAAAAGAAATTTCTATATCAAATAGTGAGTGCTATAACTAAAAGGAAACATTCGTAAGTATAATCGTTAAAGATAATGTAAAAGAAATAATAGTAAGTTTTTTAGCAATTGAGGTGAGTTTTTCTATCTTGAAGATTAATAATAACCTTCTGTAAGTGTTAGTGAATCCTCTCTCTTGTCTTGTAAGAAAACCTTCAACTAAGCAATTAGTATTTCAAGACTAAGATTAAATGTCCCCATGGCGTTCTTTGCAATAAATCGGGCTATATATTCATTGAACAATAGTTGATCTTAGGTGTGCAAACATCCCACCTATTTTGTTATTGGTTGTCGTTTGTCGTCTAGTTGCAAGACGTAAGTTATATTCAGTGAAGCTTTTTAAAGGCGTGGTTAGTGATAATTAAACCTACAAGTTAATTCAAATGTTTAACCAATTGATGCAAATCTCTCTAGTTATCTTGGGATACTTAGAACGTTGTGTAGGGTTAAGTATTCTCGGGGTTCCTCGATGTACAAACAAAAGTTTGTGCTTCCTTATGTCCATTTTGTTCTTGATAAGTGGGCATGACAAATGCACTTAAGGACATGGCAAAGATTGATTGGATCAAAACAGTTGTGGATGATGCTAGAGATGTGCAAATGTTTATTTGTAACCACCACACTTCATGTGCACTCTTTAGGACCTCTAAAAAATAATTCTTGAAACTTGTAGAGACTAGATACACATTGTATTTCATTCTCTTGGAGAGGATGCTTAGGTTGCAAGAGGCATTGCAATTGGTGGCTTGAGTCCAAGATAGAGTAGGGAAAGCGGGTGAAGGATGTGGTGAAAGAGTAATGTTTTATGGGGTGAAGCAAAATATATTGTTTCCATCATTACTTTAGTCTTCAATGTGATTAGATATAGGGATTCCAATGCACTTAGCCTTGGAGAGGTGTATGAGTGCGTTGATTTTATTCTTGACCAAATGAAATCTATTGTGCAAGAGGACCCCACATTGCAATTCTACAACAAACATAGTTAGCCAATCATTCATCGAAGATGGGAGAAGCTTAACACTCCCTTGCACATGGCTGCCTATGCATTGAACCCTAAGTGTATGTGCAAAGGCTAGTAGAGTTACACCCATACAAGATGCTAAGGTGAAGGCATGGTTCATGAAGGCCATTGAAAAGATGTATGATTTTGTAGAAGTTGGCATCATTCGTATGAGTGGACAAAGTTTGTCACTCTTAGGGGTTATTCTAAGGAGGCCAAGATGCATAGGGAAACTATGGCGTAGGACCTAATTGTGGTGGACTATGCATGGGCCGACTTCTTTGATTACCCCTCTAGTCTTTCATTTACTATCTTAGGTTTCTAGTTCTTTTGCTACTGAGAGGAATCGGTCTAATAATAGCTTCACCCACTCCCTTAAGAGGACAAACCTACCTCTAGGAGAGCAAAGAAGCTTGTGGTTGTACATAATGCCTTGTGCCGCATTGAATGCAAGACACTTACATACAAGGAGAGTTTGGCATTGCGGTGGGATGTAGAGCTAGAGGAGCCAACACAAGTTGATGATGATGCTACATAGACATGGTTGGTATTGTTTTGGAAGAGCTTCAACATGTGGAGTCTAGTAGTTCTAGTAATGAGGAGTTTGGGGATGATTAGAAGCTTCACTTCACTCCATTTTGTTGTTTTGAACATTTGTCATTGTAATCATCTTTATGAAATTTTGAAAATAATATAAATTTCAAATTTGACATTTTCATTGTTAATGTTGACTTCAAAATTCAAAAGTTTACTGTAATCATTGCAATGTGGTTACAAATTACAACTTTAGTTTAAAACTTTGAAGTATAAAAAGCTCAACTTCAGTTTAAAACTTTGAAGTTTAAAAAGCTTACTATTTAGTAGTTTTACTAGTTTGCTAAAGTCTCATTTGTAATTCTTATACTTATTCCTTTTACATCTTTTTCTAACTAGTTTTTCAAGTACTATATGTATTTCAGTGCCACCACCTCGCTGCCACCTTACCGCCGCCCCTTGCTGTTGTAAGTGGCTAAATATCCTTAGCGTAGTCACGGTCGTAGTCGGTCGTAGTCGGCCAAGTTAGTATAATGCAATAAAACTATAGCTTAAATGAGAATATTGGTTGACATGCACTCTCGGGTAATTAAGTCCCGATTAGTTGTAGCGGGCTGTTATGGAACGTCACGACGGTTGGTTGCTCAACCAACTGTCGAACATTATATGTACTTCATTTTGTAGTCGGGAGAGACACTACTATTGTTGTCATTATTATTATGATTTCCATGATTGATAGCACATATATACTGGTGATTGTTCATGGTGATATTTACTGGATATGAATACAAACATCTTATGGTTCTATCATACTGTATTGTTCTGTTTTGTATGTTACATATAGTTCCGTTTACTTCCTGTGTAAATAGTACGTTAATATAAACACCTTGGAAGAGGTAAACATTTGGCGTCATTGACTAAGCAGACCAGGGAAGCACTCGGTGTAATGGCAGCGTAATGGGTCGACCAGCGGACGAACCCATAGTAACAAATGAAGAAAGAGAGGACGACTTGACACGGGATTTGACAAATCTCTAGAACATATCCCTACGAGACCACGTATGGAGGCAAGCCCTCCGACGAGAAGTCCCTGAGGTAGTTATTTGGGATCGCCTCGAAGTAAACGACGAGGTTGATCACCTTCTCCACTGCATGCCAAGATTGTTGGCCTGTCACTCCATCATCCTACAAGAACTTCAGGCAGAGGAGGAACAAGAACGCCGAAGGCAGCAAATCTTGCAGCAGTACGAGGAACGAACCAAATGGGAAGAGGAAGAAAGGGACACTAGTTGGAGATGTACCCCCAGCAACTAGCAATGATCGCATGAAAGACCTGTAAATGCCCGTACGGCCGAACAAAGACAAGAACCGAGTACCATTCGGGCACGAAGCGGAGGAGGAAAGAATTCGGCGATCATTAAGAATACAAGAGCAAGAAAACCGGTGGCTGAGATTTAGTAAATCACATCAGCACCCTGAGGAAGAGAAGGACGAGGAACCATTCGGCACCCTGTACGTAGAAAAACATAAAAACCAAGAAAATTAGGAAGACTTGAGTGGTGAACTTGAAAACAGTATCCAACGCTTTCTAGAGTTGTCCATATTGGACGACGATGAAGGGCTGAGGACAGGGAGATCTGAGCCCAAGACCCCTTGGCAGAGGGAGCACCGGAGTGGGACCCAGGAAACCCAAGGTGTAGAGGACGCTGACAGGGGACAAATGGGTGACTCGAACGTGGCCGAGAGTGCAAGTGACGCACCAGAATGTACTGAAACTAGTCTAGTCAGGTGCAATACACGGGGAGGACAGTGGGGCAAGATGGTGACTACAGAATGATAGAAGTTGCTGAAGTTTACGGGGAATGGGTCAGAGGATCCAGTACGACACTGTAAAATGTGTGAGACAATTTGGATAGCGGGCGGAGAAGATGACCAGGATAACTAGTTGAAAGCATTTCCGGCGACACTCCGAGACAGTGCCATTGACTGGTACTCGGAGTTGGACCGAGCACAAAGAGCTTCATGGAGGGTGTTGAAGTAGGCATTTCAAGATGAATTCAAACTGTTGAGGGACGACAGTGAAATTGTGGCCGAGATTTACAACACCAAACAAGGGAAGAACGAAAGCGTACGAACTTACAACTGGAAATTAAAAGACCTGCTGGGGAAACTAGAATCACAGCCAGCAGATGGTTTATCGAAGGGCTGCTCCCCTCGCTACGTAAGAACATGAAGGTAGTACCTCCATCCTTGTACACTGAAGCATACAACTGTGCGATGGATATTGACAGTGAGAACAAGACATCCTCTAGAGGGAAGAAACATCATGATGAAGAAAGCGCAAGGGAAAGCGGGGATGAATCAAAAACTGTACAAGCACTCTGTCGCGACATGCTAAGGATGATGAAGGAACTAAAAGCAGACAAGGAAGGGTCAAAGGAACCAACCGAACTATGGTGTACGGAATATAAAATGGAAGGCCACACAAAAGCAAACCGCCCAAAGAAGATGTTCTGTGACATCTGCCAAGTTATGGGACACTCCGTCAAAGAATGCTCGTACAATTTGAAAACACGGAGTGCGCAAGTGTTCTTCACACAAGGGGAACAATCTACCCCTCCGACCACACCACCGAAGCATCAGAATAACAACGCATCACCTGGCGGCTATCACAACAATCGGAGGAACACCACACCAAGAAGCAAAATCTAATATGATAGCAAAGGTCGGCCCATGATCCAATGCAGGAGATGCAGCGAGTGGGGTCACTTTGCCAGGGAATGCCAGAGCGGCCAAGGCGCTAGAGGGAAGCTGTGCAAGTGGTGCGGTTCGGGCGATCACGAAGACACCAACTGTCCCAAACAGAAAGGTATCAACATACTAGAGGTAGCCAACAAAGAAGTCCTGGCCCTTACAAGGGCGCACACAAAGAAGGCTAACTGTCCAGACCCCCGTACGGAGAAAGAACGACTCCGAGAAGCTAGGGCGGAAGTAGAAGAAGCAATGGCAAATGAACAGAGAAGTACCAAAGCGGCTAGTACGCCGTTGCAGTCAGAGTTGGAAAAAAACATTGTACGACAAGTACTCCACATGACTATACTAGTCAAGGTAACAGACCTTCTGCAAACCATGCCGCAACTAAGAGTAGCACTCACAGATATCATGACAGACAACACACAAATGGGTTCGATCGAAGATACCAGAGAACCAACAGGAGCAACCACGGATCCAACGCTACTCGCAATAAGCGGCGGGAGGAAACCGGCCGTTGTACAGATGGAAATCTTAGGGATGAAACTCTGTAATACCATCGTTGACGGAGGATCGGGAGTTAACGTACTACCCGAGGATACATGGAAGAGCCTCGGGAAACCCACACTCTGGCCACCGACATTTCAACTAGTGGGTGCCGATCAACATAATATCAAACCAATCGGTACGCTGATGGCACAAAAAGTGGTGATAGGTATGCAACAATTCCTATTGAATTTTGTGGTCATTCCACTAGAGAGAAAAGCGTACGATGCGTTACTCGGACGCGGATGGCTAATTGCCGCCAAGGCAAACCATAACTGGAAGAAGAATACCCTCTGCATCGAGAGCCATGGGAAGAAGTATATCATCGACTTGAAAAATTAGGCGGTCAGTGAGGACTTGGCATCTTCAGAATCTGACGAGGGATCAGATGGCGATGAAGAAAGAGGAACCATGGAGCCAAATGAGGAAGGCGTTCTAGAAATTGGAAGTTGTTCAGAAGATGAAACCAGTTCACTGAACGGGTTATTTCACTGGCAGATGGAGGATTATGAAGTCTTCCACCCAGATTGCAACATGCTGCAGATCAAGGAAGGAGGAGAAGGTGAAGATAAGAGCTTCTCCAGTGAGGCATTCTCGCCAGAGTATGGCGATTATAAGGAAGGCATGGTAGAGTTAGATGAGATGCTAGCCCATAAGCTTGAACAAGATAAACCCATCAAGTACGAGGAACCAACAATCAAAAGGGTGAATTTGGGAGAACAAGAGAAGCCTAGGGAGATCCTCGTTGGTGATGACTGGAACCCAGTACTAAAGGCGGCGACATTCAAAATATTCATAGAGTACAAGGACACCTTCGCGTAGACGTACAAAGATTTGAAAGGGGTACTGCCAGAACTGTGCGTGCATCGGATTCTGCTCATACCAGGAGCCCAACCCGTACGAAAGAGACCTTATAGAATGAATAAGAACTATGCCGCAAAGGTACAAGAGGAGATCGAGAAGATGTTGGAGGCTGGCATCATTTTCAAAGTAAATGTTAGTGAGTTGGTGTCACCGATCGTCATTTCCTTAAAGAAAGAATCAGAGCAAATCCAGATATGTGTCGACTTTCGATGTTTGAACGCAGTGACGGTCAAGGACCCATTTCCAATCCCCTTCACCGATAGCATCTTGGAGGAAGTCGTTGGGCATGAAATGTACTCGTTCTTGGACGGGTTTTCCGGATATAACCAAATTTGTATTGCCGAAGAAGACGAGTTGAAGACAACTTTTGTGGTCGAAGATGGAGTATACGCGTACCACCGGATGCCATTTGGGTTGTGTAACGCACCGACCACGTTCCAAAGGATAATTTTACACATATTTGACAAGATGTCGGTGGGCAACTTCAGAGCATTCCTAGACGACTGGTCTATTTTCAGTGACAAGGAAAAACATCTCAAAGCCCTTGGAGAATGCATGGGAAGATGCCGAGCAGCACGTCTAGCATTGAACCCAAAGAAATGTAGGTTCATGGTACCGCAAGGGAAGTTACTAGGCCATATTGTATGCAAAGCTGGGCTAAAGACTGACCCTGACAAAATAAGGGTCATCGTACATATGGAGGCTCCAGAAAATGTCACGGGAGTAAAGTCCTTCCTCGGCCATGTCGGGTACTACCAGAGGTTCATTAAGAATTTTGCACAAGTATCATACCCGCTTGACTTACTGACAAGGAAGGGACAACCTTTCCTATGGACGAAAGAACAAGAAAAAGCATTCAAGGAACTAAAGGATCGGCTAATCAGTTCACCCATCCTGGTGTACCCGGACTGGGACAAGGAATTCCACGTACATGTGGATGCCTCAAACTTTGCCGCACAAGTCGGAGCACATGGGTTGGACCAACCAGTATTCTTTGCTAGTCGGCTACTCTCGAAGGCAGAGAAGAACTATAGTACAATCGAGCGAGAAATACTAGGGATGGTGTACTCCGTACAGAAATTTAGGCACTACTTGCTAGCAACGCCATTCACCTTCTACGTGGACCATCAAGCCCTAATGTATCTAGTGAACAAACCTATAATCCAAGGTAGAGTGAGTAGATGGTTGCTACTACTTCAGGAGTTCACATTCACTATCATAGTACGGCCGGGGAAAAGTCACGTAATCGCTGATCAGTTATCAAGAATACGGTCACGTGAACCTGCGGAGGGACGCGTGAACGAAGATTTTCCCGATGCACACCTATTTCAGATTGCAATATTTCCGTCATGGTACAAAAAGATCGGAGAATACTTGTCCACCTCCACGTTCCCCAAGGAAATGGCACCAGCGGAGAGGAGAAATCTCGTACTAAAAAGCAAAACCTTTCAGCTAATTAATGGCTTACTATACAAGATGGGGTCCGACCGGATCCTCCGAAGATGTGTTATAGAAGAGGAAATACCAGGGGTACTAAAGGAAGCACATGAGGGTTTGGCTGGCGGGCATATAGGACTAGATGCCACGGCGAGAAAAATTCTTTTGGCAGGGCTATGGTGGCCGACGATGCACACAGATGCACGGGAGTGGGTGATAGGATGTGATACCTGACAGAGAGTGGGAAAACCTCTGAAGCGGGACTTTATGCCACTCTATCCATCCCAGCCTCAGGAATTGTTTGAGCGATGGGGATTGGACTTTATCGGACCACTGAAAGTGAGTCACCTACACCGGTGTCGATACATCGTGGTGGCGACAAAATATCTCACGAAGTGGGCTGAAGCACGAGCATTGCCAGATAACACAGCCCAGAGCACAACCAGATTCATCTACGAACAGATAGTGACATGGTATGGGATCCCTATCCAAATTACAAGTGATCGAGGAGGACACTTTGTGAATCACGTCATCCGACTGATGACAACGGAGTCTCGGATATTTCACAACCTATCTAGCCCGTACTACCCACGAGCCAACGGTCAAGCTGAATCTACGAATAAGGTACTAGTGGCAATTATTCACAAGTCTTGTGGTATAGAGGAAGCCGATTGGGAGGAGAGGTTGCCGACCGTCCTATGGGCATACCGTACGACATACAAAGTAACAACAGGACACACACCCTTCCAGTTGATGTACGGCCAAGAAGCAGTAGTACCAATGGAATACATGGTACCCAGCCTATGGATAGCCATAGAGAATCGGTTAGGGGATACAGAGAGTTTGAAGGAACGGTTGTACGAACTCAACAAACTGGATGAGAGGAGAGTGATGGCGCAATGGGTCACGAAAAATATGCAACGGAGAAGGAAGCATTGGTACGACAAACACCTCCGGCGAATGAACATCCAGCTAGGACAATTAGTTTTGAAGTATAACGGCCGTAACGAGATCAAACCAGGGAAGTTCAAAGTATTGTGGTTAGGACCGTTCAAGATCAAAGAAATACAGGACAATGGGTCTATAAAACTCGAGAATTTGGATGGGTCACCCCTACTGAGTGCAATCAACGGATCTAAGCTGAAGATATATCAGGAGAGAAAAGAGAAGGAACACAATATAGCCATCAATATGCTCGGATACGCCACCAAGAAAGATTGACCTGTGTAGGCAGAGGCACCAAGAGAGCAAGACTGGGGTTTGGGAGGCCCCGGATACGCAGAAGAAGAAATCTGGGCAGGCAGGAGCCAAATAATGGAAGAGAGATTGGTAGAAAAGAGAGTGGAAGGAATTGCAGTGCCACGAATAAACAAACACCTAACCAATGCAATGTTCGGGACACCTGCGCTATGGAAACGAATGGGTGGACACTGGAGCTACGTCGCACCATACGGAGGCATACGAAAAGGATATCTGGCAAAAGAAACAGATGAAGAGGCACAAAAGGAGAAGGAAGAACAAGTGGCAAGAGAACCCCAACTTGAAGAGAAGGACGAAGAGAAGGAAGATTGGGACGATGACCAATGGGAAGAATACTTAGAAAAGACGGCTCCTTGCCTCAAAACTGTGATTATGACAGAGGACAAGTTCCTATCACATGTGGACGGGTATATGGAGGAAATACTACAACTAATGAGAAGAGAGAGAAGGAAGGTGCCAAGGGTAAGGAAGATAGCAACAAAAGACGGACTGTGGAAAATAATACCAAATCCAGCCGGACCTCCCACAGTAGAAGGAGAAGATGTTACATGGTACCAACAGTACGGAGGAAGGTATGTCGACGGCCGATATAAAGGTACTGGTCCTGCTCCCTTGCTTGATAAGTGGTTTGATGTTCAATTCATAGGGACTTGTTGTGAAGAAGAATGTTATAAAAAATCCCCGCATACGTGTAAATGGTATTATGCATCCAAATGAAAAGTTAGAGAAAATGATAGAGAACGAGGAAAGAAGAGAAAAAGAAATAAACGAGGAGAAGAAGAGAAACGAAAAGACAAAAGGAGATAAAAATGAAGAGAGAAGATGGTGGAAATAGAAAAATAGTAAAAATATCAAAAGGAGAAAAAAATAAATGAAAAGAGAAAAAATTGGAGAAAAAGAAGGAAAAAATAAAACAAGGCGGAAATAAAAAGAGTAAGATAAAATTATTGAAAAGAACTAGAAAAAATAAAAAAATAATAAAAGTGGTGAAAACAACTAAAGGGAGAATAATGAAAATAAAAATAAAAAGTGAGGCCAAAGAAGAGGTCGTACGGCCAAAGAGAAAAATAAGAATTTTTAAAGTGGAAAGAGACATAAGTTGGGCCAAGGAGGAAGGCAGACAGCCACAACAACCACTAGGGCGGAGGAAACAACAGGAAAGGCGACTCCAAGGGATTCACATCGTACGGTTGGTGATAGACAGAGAAGCTCAATCCGTACGGCAGCTAGAGCAATTACATTCTGAGAGTTTGCAAACCGTACGACACTTATATCAGGTTCAAATTGTATGGCCATGGCTTTCACTGACAGAGGTTGAAATCGTACGAAATTGTCTTTCACTGGGAGAAGTACAAATCGTACGGCCTTTACTGGCAGAAATTTGTCACATCGTACGACACCTTTCATTGGCAGGGTTTTCACTAGCAGAGTTTTGTCAAGTCGTACGACATTGTCTTTCACTGGCAGGGGTGCAGGTCGTACGGAAGATCCTTTCCCTGACAGAAGTTGGCGTACGGCATTGTCTTTCACTGGTAGGGGTGCAAGTCGTACGGAAGTTCCTTTCCCTGGCAGAAGTTGGCGTACGGCATTGTCTTTCACTGGGAGAGGTGCAGGTCGTACAACGGTTCCTTTCCTTGGCAGAAGTTGGCGTACAACATTGTCTTTCACTGGTAGAGGTGTAGGTCGTACGGAAGTTCCTTTCCTTGGCCGAAATTGCTCAAGTTGTACGACACCCTTCACTGGTAGAGTTCCAGATCGTATGGCAATCACCTTCACTGGCAGTGGTCTTCCAAATCGTACGGCAGCTTCAGAACCTACAAGAATTACAGCCTTTTCAAAAAATTCGAAAGCTCCAGGTTTACTTGGTATGGCGGTTACTGAAGCCGGACAGTTTCGACAACCGTTTAGAAGTAAATAAAGTTGGCCGAGATTACCAAGCCGGCAATACAATTGACAAGGGAAAGAAAGTTGCGCAGCCTAAGCCAAAGATAGCCTCGGCAGGAAAGAAAAAGAAAATGGATGCAGACGTTGAACCGATGTCCTGGGAAAATGTAACTGGTAACGAGTGCAAGCAATGGTGGCGAAGCACAGCCAATGACCACCCCTTGAAGATTGCACTACAACATGCTCGAGTGGATAAAGCCATCTTGGTGCCATTTTTCAATTCATGAGAGTTTGAACCTTGGCTGAGGGCAATGGTAGAAAATTATTGCAGGCACACCCACAAGTCGGTGATAGATTACAGAGGCTGTCCGGTTATAGTCTCATTTTGGCCGCAGGATTTTGAGCGAGTCTTTGGCGTTTCAGCCACAGGGATCAGAGTTAATAAGCCAAAGAAGATGACACAACAACATAAGGAAGTCCTAATTAAGTAGGTGTGCCAAAGCAATTTAACACCAGAGGAAAAAGATACTATATGGAACATCGGCAACAAGGGCCTTCAAAAACACTATTTGGCTACAGCCGAATGGAAGTGCGTACTGGACTCGATGAAGTGCCGACTTACAGGTGCCAACCGAGCATCTGACATTGCCATATGGATGGTAGATTACATGGTGGGACTGAGCATCAACCGAATATATAATTGGGAACGGTTACTTACAGAGCGGATGCAAGAGTTTCTGTCCCAGCGACACAAGGCTTTTTACATGACCCAACATGCTATTGCTCTATTCTTGGATGTTGTACACACACAAGTACCGGAGGGTAGGTGGGGCTGATTGCAGCCACTCAAACATCTTGACCCAGGATTACCAACAACATTCTATTGGACGACATTGGAGCTCAAGCAGGCTGGAGAGGGCTCCATGACAGGAAGGAAAAGGAAAGGCCGAGAAGCATCCACAGAGGAAGAAACATCGACACTAAGTGGGGAGGAAGGAGAACATATTGAGGTGTCTTCCTCAACCTCAGCAGGGAGCTCGTCAGAGGACGAAGAAGTGTCACTGGCTGTAGGTGGGCGAAACAGAATGGAGGTGGCAGAAGCAGTTTCGTTTCAACCAGCAGGGTTCACATTGCCAGCACCGCCAGTAGGCTAGGAAAGCGCACCAACGGTCACCTTCACACTCCCAGCATCCTCCATTGGTGGCAGACGCACATTGAGAGTGGCAGCCACAGTACTTGGCACATTGCTAGGATGGGCACCACTAGGAGATGTGACCACCATATCTTCAAGTTCGGCAGCTTCCGGCGACACAGTACCACCACCAGGGTCGGCAGCCATACAACTAGGACCGACAGTTGTAGGAGAGACAACACCAAGGGTGGCAAAAGAGGGGCTGCCAGAGACATCACCAGTAGTTTCCACCGAGCCGCTAGAAATCTCAGGGAATTGGGGAACCATCACTCCCTAGGAGCAAGTCCCCTCCGCTGCACCACAAGAAACGCCAGGAGTTGCCCAGATTGATGATTGGTTAGGAGCGTACGACCTGAGAGTGGAGGTGGCTGAGACACCTGAGGAGAACTTGCCAGAAGGGTTAGGGGGTGATATGGAGGTTGCAGGCTCAGCCATTCAAACACAGGGAAGTGACACGATGATGAACATACCAACGCAACCAGTGGTAGAGGAGGTATATTAGCAGCCGCCAGTGGCCACAAAGGAGGAGGAGGCACCTGACGAGGATGATGAGTCGGGAGGGTATGTGGTAGAGATATCACAACCGGATCCAGCAGATCCCTTAGGGACCGTGTAGAGGTATGTGGAGGAGCTCCAACACATGGGGAGAGTCATGATGCAAGTGGGGCACATTTCGAAGGAACTTAAGATTGGCCGATCTCCATTGGTGGGATAGGAGGTACAACGCCTTAGAGGGTTTGTACAAATGGGATGTGAGGCAGAGTTCGCTGGCATTTTTACCAGCCAAGGGTGGTCGGCAAACGAAACTACAGCCATGCTCAAAAATTGGCGAGGCAACCCACCAAGGATAACAGGAAGGGATGCAAAAGTTATAGAAAACCTTTATCACATTGAGCTTGCCTTCCGAGACGTCTTCTACAATGTAAAGAAGCAAATACTGTCTGTCGAGTTGGCAGTAGCAGGAAAGGTGGAAGCCTATCACATGCTACAAAAAGTAAAGGAGGAATCGACCATGACTATAAAGAATTTCCAAACTCAGCTAGCAGACCAGACTTAGGTGTTGGATGCACAGGCAAAACAGATAGCCACCTTGGAGGCTAGAGTGAGTAGTTTGGAGGAAGGGAACCGCCAGAGGGAGGAGTTTAGACAGAGGAAGGAGGAGACTCAGAAACAAGAAAATATGTGGAGCGAGGAAGTCAAAACATTGGAGGACCAGTTGGCAACCACAAGCGTGGAGGCAAACAAGGTCAAGAGCCAGCTGATGGAGGCAGCACACATGGTGAAAGCTGCGAGGGAACGTGAAATTCTTGCTAATCGCCAGCTTCGAGTACGCATGGAAGAAGTCAAGCAATTGAAGGACCAACACTCTTTTGCTGCTACTCCCACCTCATCAGTTCATCCAGGGACATCCTCACTCCCCCCTTCCTCTCAATAAATTTTGAATATCGTCATTTCCCATTTTTGTTATCTTGTCGCCTGGAAGGCGACCTATTTTGTGGGGGGGATGATGTAAGTGGTTAAATATCCTTAGCGTAGTTGGTCGTAGTCAGCCAAGTTAGTATAATGCAATAAAACTATAGTTTTAATGAGAATATTAGCTGACATGTACTCTCGGGTAATTAAGTGCCGATTAGTTGTAGCGGGCTATTATGGAATGTCACGACGGTTGGTTGCTCAACCAACCGCCGAACGTTATATGTACTACATTTTGTAGTCGGGAGAGACACTACTATTGTTGTCATTGCCGAACGTTATATGTACTGCATTTTGTAGTCGGGAGAGACACTACTATTGTTGTCATTATTATTATGATTTCCATGATTGATAGCACAGATATATTGGTGATTGTACATGGTGATATTTACTAGATATGAATACAAACATCTTATGGTTCTATCATACTGTATTGTATGTTACATATAGTTCTGTTTACTTCCTGTGTAAATAGTACGTTAATATAAACACCCTGGAAGAGGTAAACAGCTGTCCCCAAACTTAGGCCCTTGGTCCCCTTTGATGAGCACACTTATATCGAGAAGGAGGGGTTTGAGTCAATATAAGTTAATCTTTTTCTTATTTTGAAATTTAACAACCACAATAATAGCAATCATGCAAGATCTAACAATTAAGAACACAAGATTTATGTGGAAACCCTTTTTGGGAAAAAAACCACAAAGAAAGATTGCTTGGATCTATTGTCCAAATCCAGCCACAAAAGAAAATTCTCTCACAAAATTTGTAGGCACCAACCCATTGGAGATACCAATCCCCACTACAAAGCACCAACATAGCAAGAGACACCAATCCCTTCTTTTAGGAAACACCAACCTCCAAATAAACAAAGTTTCACCTTTTGTATGTTGCTTCTTCAATGGATGATGAACATTTCACTTTCCTTCAAAAATATGCTTGCATTAGAATGATATCACTTTTTTTCTCATACACCCTCTCACGTCCAACTCTCCAACATCTGTACTCCTTTTTATATCCCATCATGCCTCTTCATGCAGAGGGGCGATTTTCCCAAGGGAAGTCGTTCCCTTTCAAAGAGGGGTGTCCCTTTGTTTTAAAAAAAAAATTAAATTGGGATTATTTCTCTCAAAACATGGGCACCACAACTTGGGGGTTGACCAACCCTTTCTCATGCAAAAATTTAAATTAAAATATAATAAATTTTTCCAAAAAGTGAATCATAGTCGGCCAACCCTTTCTATTAGCACATGACAACAATTAAATCATTGTGACAGTGATTGGCCTTTGCCATCAATGACAATATTTCCAACACCCTTATCCCTGAAACTTGTCCCCCTATTAGAAAACTCTGTGGAACTATGCAAATCATTTTTTAATATTATTATTAAGACATACCTTTATTAATTTTGGAATCTTGTACTTTGTTGGGCACACATAAAATACCCATATTTTCAAAGTCATCTTTCATTGGCCACTTGTCATTGCCCAATATTTGTTCCTTTTCATTGATCTCCGTAACTTCAATAAAACTACAGTTCAATGGAAATACTTCATACTCCATTAGAAATTGTTTCATCTTTCAAACATGCCCGCAATTTCAAAATTCCTTTGACGTTTAGCTCCATTGGATCTTGATCATGCTTCTCTATCCACTCCTCTTTAGAGTCCGAATATGATGAATTAGAGGAAGTTGTTTCCTCACTTATTGTTTGGTTTCTCAAATAAATTATATACATCTTGCCCTTGTTTACAATGGAGAGAGTGTCTTTTTTCTAGTTATGGTTGGCTTTGGTTGCTATTAACTTACTTTGATCTAGTAGTGGATTGTATGTTTTCTTTTGTAGTGAGATGACCACAAAATTTAATATTTTTTTTTGAGTTTCAATAAGTACCTTTTGGGCCATCAAAACTACTAGCACCTTAGTTCTTTGCTAGTATGTACTCACCAATTGAAAAGTTGGGGCCCATATGGTTGGTTTGTTTAGACTTTTCCAAGTGTCTTTTGGATGTATGTCCACACCAAACCCACCATCAACAATTGGATTACTGAGATTCCTTCCAAGGATCTCCATGTGCACCACTATTGGTTTCATTGACATGTTAACAATAACATGGGATCAATCACTTGGTCTCCTAACGATGAAGGTTTAGCTATGGGTTCTTCATTCTCTCTAGATTCTAAATGAGTAGAAGCATGCACCGTCTCATCTCTATTAGATACAATATTTATTATAGCATTTTGGAGTTTAGGAATACTTTGTAATAAATTCACTACTTTAATTGGTATGGTAGTTTGAAGCACTTGCCTTGCAATAATTTTATTGGATTGTAGTTGATTTTGTACTATACATACTTGCATTGCATTTGGGTAGTGGCATTCATTATCCATAGCTTGCTCCATTTTGACTATTACTTCACACAGTCTTTCTTTTTTTGTACGTGGGTCTAGATACATAGCCTTCTTTGTTTGGGCTCGATTAATGACCACTATTTTGTTGTCTCTCTACATCAATCATGTTGATTCGACTTTTTTCTTTCAGACATCTAGTGTCTTCATGGTCTTCGTGTCCACATTATTTGCATACTAATCTCATTTTGTTCTAGTTTCTATTATTATCTCTTGTGAAATGTGCCCATTGATCACATTGCTAACATTGTATAATGGGACGACCTTTGGAGTTGTATTGTATGTGACTCCAACCTCCCCCTCTTTGATTTTGATAGACGCTTGAAGATGTGTTTATGTTATTTTGTGGCTTTGGTGGAGTGTGAAGAAAACACACACACACACTTATATTGAGAGGGGGGGGTGAATCAGCATAAGACCAACTTTTTCAATTTATAACTTTGGTAATCATAAAGCAATAATCAAAGTATCCACACATGCCACACATGCAAGATCTAACAATAGAGAACACAAGATGCACACGATTTTACGTGGAAACCCTTGTGGGAGAAAACCACGGCAAAATATTGCTTTTATAGGAAACTTCTTACAACTTCGTAGGCAACAACCCACTGGAGACACCAATCCCCACAATTGAGAACCAACTCAGCAACAGACACCAATCTCTTTGAAACTGAGGCACAAACCTCCAAAAGAATAAAGTGATAAGTGCTTGATCTTCTTCTTGAAACAAACCTGATCCTCCACAAATCTGCTCAAAAAGCTTCTTGAAATCTGCTTGTAATTTTCAATATTTTCTGCCTATAGATCTGCAATAATTCGCCCTTAAAATCTTTTTCCTAGGTCTGCAATAATTCACCTTCACTTCTGCTCTAACATGTACCTTAGATCTACTTCTAAGGTCTGCTCTAGATCTGCTATGAATAGGAATAATGTTCAATGAATTGCTTGATCTTTTGAACCCCAAATGAACTCCTTTTTGTATATGCAAATGCACCCCTTAATCCAATGGATGCAACCCCTCATACAGGTCGGCCAAGATAGCATTTTATTTGTTTTTATTTCCCTTCACCAAGGTGGGCACTCATCTCCATGAGGTCGGCCCAAGTAAAATATTTTTTATTTTAATTTTAAATGCATTTTAACTCCCATGAATGGGTTGGCTCCAAGAGGGGGGTTGGCCATAATAATAAAAAATATTTTGCAATTTTAGAACACTTTGGGAAGGGCGCCAAGAGTCTAAGGGTTGGCCCTTAGCAGCAAATCTATTTATTTTATTTTACTTCTGATTTTCTTGCACCTTAGGAGGGCAAACATATGATGGCAACTAATTTATGCATTTAATAAACTCCCTTCCATAGCCAGCCTTTGACATCAATGACAACATTTTCAACAGAGTGAATTCTCTCCTTATGTGAAAAGCACTTGTGTGCTTCTACTTTTTTTAGATTGCATGGGTACTCTTTTATTGAATGACCTAACACTTAACAAATTTCATAAAATAGTTTCTTGGGGCAATTGGATTTGATGCTTTCAATCTTGCCCTTCATCAACTATTGTTATAAGTATTGTTTTTTGTTGTTTAGATCAATCCAATTGTCGATGTGTATCCAAGGATATCTTCTCTAATCATTTGAAGGCAGTAGTGTTTATATTCATGTTATAGTTTAGCTATAAAAATCGAAAACCTTATTGTGCCGATAAGTACTTTTTGTCTTGTGCTCCTACCTCTAAGAATAAAAGATAGGTCTAGATTGTTTCTTTCAAGTATTTTGTTTACATGCAAGACATGTAGAAAGTTATTTGTACAGTGTGCATAATCTACAATCTAGTTTACTTATTTTATATTTTAGGAATAAATTAAATTAGGGAGCTTCCTCTACTAATTTGAAGAGAATGTTTCCTCACCCACTATTCCATTTTGTATTGTCATGAAAGTGACAAATCAAAATGCTAACGAAGTCCAAAAGTGCAACTAAATGTGCACAAGTTTCCAACACTGAGAAAGTGCAATTAAATGTGCACTCCCAATAGAACTAGTTGCCTCACCCCCCCACCAAATCTCTACTTAGTGTCAGATTCAACCCCCATAGATTGACTCTCTGTCATTCTCACTCATGCTGTGAGAAATCATAGTGAGACTAAAAGAAGTGAAATGCATGGTTTAAATTTTAAACCATATATATGTCATAATACAAGTGTTCAAGCCACAATGATTTTTTTTTTAAAACTTCAGGTCACACAAAGTGTGGAAGCAAAGGATACACAAATATAAATCCTTGTTCTTCAACCTTTGCGAAACAAAGATTTCACTTTTATTTCTCTTACTTCAGGTGGCATGAAGAGCAAAAGCAGAGGATGCATAAAAGGTGAAATAGTAAATTGACTTTTAATCAGATATTTATAGAAATTTGCAAAATAAATAAATAAATAAATCGATAAATAAATTGAAAAACCTAAATACTGCTGTTATAAATATAATTTAAACCCTAAATGATGTTTTCAGGGCTGTCAAACTGCTGTTTTTTCTGTAAATAAATTCAAAAACCTAAATACTACTGTTATAAATGTAAAGTTAAAATATAAACCCTAAATTCTGTTTTAATTTGTCTAACTGAAAACAGCAGTTCAACAACCCTGAAAACAACATTTTATAATTATCTATGATTCTATGAACAATATATTGTACATTTGAATTGAAAAAAAAGTCATGATCATAGCTTTGAGATTTTGGAATGAACATTTAAAATAAAAAATACAAATACCAAAGTGTGAAGGACCAAGACTTACCTTTACCTTGAAGGTTTGAAGGCTTGATGAATGTGTTGAAGGATGAAACTTGAACAGTTGATTGATGAAGGCTTGGCATTTTCCTTCCTCGTGTTGTTGCTCTTTCTTCCTAATGTTTTCACTCAACCGATGTGGAGTTGGCTAATGCTCTCACTTTTGTAGCTTACTGTTGCAACTTGCAGCTTTGCTCAATGCTGTTGAAACTTGATAGTGATTTGGAGTGAGGTTGGGATCTAAATTTATTGCTTTTTGGTGAATGCTTAGGGCATGGGTGATGCACATAAACTATGGGACACTAGTTAAGTCCTCCAGTGTTCCTACAATGTGACTCACATCAATTTGTTTTGAAAACTGAAGAAAAGTTGAGATCACCTCCAACTCTATTTCTCTCCCACTCAGCTAGGTTGAAATGATCCCCAATCACCCATACAAGAACAAGGAAGGATTAAAACATCCAATCGCACAACTGCACCCTACATAGAGAAGATAAAAAATCCCTAAACTTTACTGGCAATTATGATTGCTATCTCACAACATCTGGTCTAGAGATCTTCCTGTAATAAGAAATGAGAGTAGCTAACCAAGGGAAACTGTTAAATTCTTGCCTGAAAGGCTGGTGTTTCTAGTTGCAGCGATAGTCTTGCTAAACAACATTTGGTGATTTGATGGAGACAGACAAATATTAGAACAGGGTTTGTTATATGTATCAGTGCTGCATACTATATGAAGCTAGGTTCTTTGCAAAAAATAATTCCTCCAAGAAACTAGTTGCATAAGTATAGTTGTGTGAAGCTTGAATCAGATATTTGTATTGTTCTTATTTGAACATATTCTGGTATTTATAATTACATGACAAAGGTCAATGGCTGTGTTTATTAAATCATATTGGTGTTGTTGAAACTTTTCATATTTTATTCTCTTTCTGTGTTCTTTCGTCTCCTTTTCCTCTTCTGTGTTTTTTCTACTTTTGTTCTCAATGAAGAAAGGATGATAATAAGTCATTTGTGTATTTGCTTTTGCAGGCTCTTCCAATATATTTGGATAAGATGTTCCACCCTGTTGTTGCAGTGATTCTCTCTGTTACCTTTGTCCTGGCGTTTGGTGAGGTAAAATATAACTCCATATTTTTTGTTATGATAAATAGAAAAGATAGGTTCTGTCGCTTTCCTTCTTTTGCAGATATAGTAGCCATGTACTGCTTTTATTTATATCGTAAGCACCTTGTAAGATAATGATACTGTTTTTACTTCATAGAATCAGTGATGGTATACTTGGCTTCCATGCCATAGTTGCTTTAACAAGATTATTGAATCTATTGAACTCTTTTCTATCTGGTTACTGGAATGACTTTAAGCATTCATATGTGCTTGCATTATTTTGCAGGTTATCCCACAAGCAATATGTTCACGATACGGCCTTGCTGTTGGTGCAAATTTTGTTTGGCTTGTACGCGTGCTTATGATTGTTTGCTATCCAATTGCCTATCCTGTTGGAAAGGTAATCAATATTTATGATGTTACATTGATTCAGACATAAGAATTAGAAAATAATTGTTTGTTCATAGTTTGTTCTCTTATGTTAGGTCACAATTTAAAGAAAAAACAGTGATGAGCATTACAAAATTGTGGAAGTTAAGACCATTCAGATTTCAGACCCAGAGCAGAAAGAACACATATTTAATCGAAGACTAGATCTGTAAATGCAATTTATACTGTGCACATTGGAAAACCTATTACAAATATAAACTTCATTCATCATGATGGATTGTATAAAATTGATCAGGATGCTTGTCCTTTGACTGAGTTACTTGTTCAGGCTATGCTTGACAAGGGGAGTCTGCAAGCTATTGTTTGATGTTGAGGATACACTTTCGTGTGTGAAGGAAGGAACCTGAAATTGATTATTAAGATTTGTACTTCTTTGATAAGTTAGGGGATAATTCCAGTTCTGAACCTGATGAATCTACAGATTGCTTTCTCTTGAGATAAGAGCTCTTACCTGGATGTGATTGAGCTGTGAGGAATTGTTGGTGCCACGTAGTAAGCTGCTTGTATTGGGCCTTTAACTTTTCATGTTGGTAAGATGATAATTTGAGGGTGATGATAAATTCTCAGGTTGAGCATTGCTTGGCTATTGTGAGTGATAATTCTGGCCAAAAATCCCATTAATTCCATTGTGAGTGTGGTGTTGGGGGAATTGGTGGCATGGGCAAGTGGAGAATTGGAATAGCCATGGGTGGGAGTATGGAACGTGCAATTGTGGATATTGGCATTGAAAGGGATAGGATGAAAAGTGGAGCCAGGTGCAGCAGTGGATGGTTGATGAAATGGGAAATCAATGGAGGTTGTATAGTAAGTTTGTGCTTAAAATTGTAGGGCTTTAGCCTTTGTTTTACTAGTGGGTTGAATAGTATTCACATGTTGATGGTATGTTTCTACTGAACCGGGTAAGTAGAGAGATTGTTTACTCACTATTAGATCTGCAATGATTTAAGCATGGTAAAATGAATTATACATACATGATTGATTCACATGAGAATAACAGAGTATTTTAGAAGATATAACAGTTGTTTCTTTATTCATTCAATGCTCCAATGCTCTTATTATCTTATACAAAAATGGAGAAGGGAATGATTTTCCAACAACACAGTCCCTTTCGCCGACTTTGGAAGAAGTATATAAACTTGTCGACAGTTGCCAAGGAATTCAACCATTGGTAACTACCCAAAACTAATAGTGAACTGACAATAATTCTCTTTCGGGAAATTTTAACCATTTTTACTGCCTCCATGAGTTGAGCTTTTGCCTTCTCATTGGCAAGTCTCAGTTCAACAATTTCCTTGTCTTTGTTAGCCATCTTAGCCTTTTCCAATTCTATGAGTTGGGTCTACTATGCAAGTTGTGTTTGGAATCAAATACTGTGATCATCCAATTCTTCTCTTAATTTTTGGGAGATATGTACTGACTCATCAATTTGTGTCCCAATAGTGCGTTATGCTGCCATTCCAGTTTGTAGCATGAGGTACAAATAGCCAAATCTATATTCAAAAGAACATAATGCTCCCAAAACTTTGCCATTCGAACCACCAAAAGGGGGAATTTGAACAAGAATCCATTGATGCTTCATTTTAGGTGTCTTTGTGGTAGGTCATCCATGAGAGATTTTAATGAACTCTTCTTGACACTCATCTTGAATAAAGTGTTGAATTCATTGAGCCTCCAGAAGGACCAAGGGAGAGTGAGTATTGTACAACTTTTGTGCAATATCAACGACCTCACACATGATGTGTGTTATCAGTTCCATGTGCTAAATATATTGCGGAATGGTACCAAGGGTATCACTAGAATTTGGTTTAGAAAGCTTAATGGTGATCTCATCCTTGTCACTATGGATTGGGCTATGTGACTCATGCAAGTTTTGAGCACTTCTTTCCTGGTACTTATATGAAGAGTAGGGAGTGACTCAGTTTGCTGCTCTATTTCTTGTGTAGAGAGTGATTGAGTTTGTTGCTCTATTTCTTGTGTAGGGCTCAAGGGAGGATATTCTATGACATCAATGGGAGCCCCTAATAGATTCAACCACTCGTCGATGTGTTGTGAGCCCTCCTTGGATAATTCTATGGATGTAGGGTCCGAAGGAGGTTCTATAGGTGTGGTGCCAAAAGGAGATGCTATTTCTATAATTTCAACTTCATCATCCCTTCATTATCACCTTCCTCTATTGGTTCTTCTTCAGAAGATGATTCAACTTGTATATTTTTCCTTTTTCTTGTAGTGGTCTTCATTTCCTCCCCTTTCCCTACCATTACCTGTAAATCTAGAAACTTCCATCTGAAGAGTGAGGGCCATGAAGGATCATACCTAGTATTCAACTGAAATTCGCTAGCTACCATTGATGATATTTGCGTATAAATTGCATCCAAAAATAATTCAATTGCATGCCGTCTTATATAGAAAAAAATGTGCTTCGAAGATAAGAATTCCTGTATTCTTATTGACAGTAGTTTAACCCAATTATAAATTTCTCTCTTGCCTTGCCCAACCATGTGTTTTGCCATCTAGACAACAATGTTTGAAGTCCGTGTAGCCCCCATTAACTTGCTCTTAATAAGATGTAGAATACATTTCCACTCATCATTCACTAGGTAATCTTTTTGGAGGCCTCTATTTCCCTTACTCCAAATGTTTTTTTGTTCTTGATTTGTAAGGCTGTCTCTACATGGTATTTGGATAGTTGCTTTTTTTTTTGCTTTGACTAGCATGCGTTGTGGATTTCAATACTTAAATTCCTGAACATGGGACCCCAAATAGTCAACATAAATCATTAGGAGTATATGTGATATTACCTTCTAAATCTATGTATTGTATTATGGATTTTTGTTTTGCTTTATTATAATTTGATACCATGCTTATTAAGGCTCAAACTCTTGGAAATTAAAATATAGAATTTGTATCATTTTCTCTACCTTGGTGGAAACTAAGGCAGCTTTGAGCAGGTGATTTTCGGAATTATTTGCTCACCATGACCAACATTCGATGGTTGTAAGGCTCTCCTAGGTGGGAGATTCTAGAGTGTCAATTCTGTTCATTTGTGCTTCTCTCTGTTTCTCCTTTCCTTTCATTCTTTTCACTAATGCTTTTGTTTGTGTGTCACTAATCTCTTTTTCCATAGCGTTGTCTATAGCTGTTTTTAGAATTTTTGGTTTGTGTGCCGAGGAGCTACTTATTAATTCACTATTTGAAGCTATCTTTTCCCCTTTTCTTACTATGATCCCTGCTTGTAGTTGCTGAACTTCTTGAACTGTAAAGTCTTAGAAAAAATGTGCTGCTAACTCTTTATAGCCACAATTGAATTTAAATTCTCGGAGTTCGAATAAGAAGTTATTTCAACCAAATTTGAATAATTGACTCCTATACCATAGTAGTGAAGTTGACTATAGAAAATGTTTATGAAACAATTGTGATATGTGTAATAACAATTTATTAACCTTTCAACCAAACTTTGACCATAAAATCACTTCCTTTTGAGTTAGGACCTTGAAGTAGGCCGAGATTTATCAAATCAAAACTGTGTTGTATTGCCAGGAATATTCACCCGTATGGCTAAAACCAATAAGGATGTCCATAGGATACAAAAAGTCTTCCAAATGACAGAGTATGCAAACCATATAGGTGTGGAAAAAAAAAACTAGTCCATACAATAGGGATAGGAGGGTAAATTGTATGATGCAATTGATTTGCTGGGTACCATTAGGGCATACAATGAGAGGGGGTTTGGTGATGGTAGGTCGTTATATGGCTCAAGAGTGAATAGTACTGTAAGGGAGTTAGTTGATTTCCTAGTTGTATGGTACAAGCTTCACATGGTGGGAGGTATAGAAAAAAAAAACTATACAGGATATGAACAAGGGGCTGTATGATGATTAGGATTCTAGATTGTATTGTAGCATTAGTGAGGGGTCGTACAATGATAATAAAGGGATTGATCTGTAGAAAGGCAGGTCATATGATGGGGAGAAGAATGCATAGACAATCGTACAATTAGCAATTTGAATGCTTCAAGTTGTATAGTGCCAAGGGAATTCAGATATAAAACTCATGAAATGAACTCAGATAAGGAATTAAGGGGTCATAGGGTTGGTATATGTTATCTTTTCTTTTCATTTTCTATTTTTTTTTATCTTCTTCTGCTCCTTCCAAATATTTTCTTCACTTTATTATTTTTCTGATACATAAATTTCGCTTTTTTAATTTTTAATTTGTGCTCTCTTTTTGGTATTTACCTTTTTCTCTTCTCTTCTCTTTCATTCTGGTTCAACTTATTTTCTACTTTAACTCCATTTCATGTCAACTCATGCAACATGCATGTGGTCCTTTGTAACACATTAATGCAACATGTTTATGTGTACTCCAATTTAAAAATTCTTCCAACAGTAGTGAATTGAGTCATACCTTGATTGTTACCATTGTCTTTCGATATTTGTTGAGAGTCTATAAAACTTGGTCCTTCTCGCTATTGCTACCAAGCTATCTCTTCATCTCTTACAAATTGATTTTCCAAATGATTATGTATTGTATGCCAAATTCTAGATGGTTGTGGTGTAGAGAAACTTGTTAAATGAAATTATTTCTCTAAATTTCTGGACTGCTTGGTTGCATCTTGATTGTTTCACTAGTGAGTGTTCTACCATAACCATTGGGCGAAGGCCTAGAACAACTTCTTCTTTTAGAAGTAGGAATGGTTATATATCAAAGAATTTTTGGTATTCTATCGTAAGATCATTTGACTCTTCAAGTCTCCCATCTCCAAAAAATTGACCAAGGTTAAAAACTCTTGAAGGGGGGTGAAAGATGACATACCTAGATCGTAGGCTAGAATATGGTGAATATATACATCATTTATCGTATATTTTAATCAATCTTGCAAGCAGCTTGAATAAATATGAAGTTTAGTTTTGATGTGCAATTGGTATTGCATTTCCACCCATTTTGTTATCGTTGCCCATAAATTTCTTGCTCAATTATTCATTTCCAGTCTCCTTCCAGCTATCATATTCACTACTTCAAGGGCCTCTTGCCTCACTTTGTAAATTTTCCATTTGGAATTGTTTATAGTGTCCTCTTTTATGTTTCCATCTAAGATCTCTAGCTTTCTTGACCCATTTGCTAATATTTCTTTGATCTTGAATGGGCCTAGCCACATGACTTTGAACTTACCCAGTTTGATTTTGTTACGATTGTTATATTTTTGTTAGTAATTTTTCGGGCTTAAAGTTCATTCTTCAAATGTGTTTGTCATGCCAATGTTTTCTCCTTTTTTGCATTACTTCAGTGGCCCATTGTGCAACGATTCTTCGTTCGTCTATTTCATTTAAGTGAAGGAGTCTTTCTTTCAGATTTTTGTTGTTGCCCAATCTATTTTTTTATAGTGATCCTTAGATTGGGAACCATGTATTCCATAGATACCATTGCCTCTTGACTGTACATCTGTTGAAAAGGTGTATGTTCTATAGTTACCTTAAATGTTGTTTGATAGTCCTAGAGAATTGTTGTCAGACATTCCACCCAATTTATAACTTTGATCTTGCATGATTTATGAATAACTGAGATAAGTACCTTATTTGTTGATTCTATTTGGCTATTCGCTCTCGGGTGATATGGGCTAGAGAGAGTATGGAAGATCTTGAATTTTCTCATCATTAATCAATTTTTTCCTATAATGCTTTGATAGATTTTTTCCAAGCATCCATAGCTTGTTTGAAATCACCTGTTTTAGGCTTTTAGCCATAGCAGCAAGGCAGTGAACTGTTTGATAAAATGCTTTTATAGGCATGTATGAAAAATGTGGTGGCACAGACAAGGCAGAGAACTTTTGAAAAGATGCCTGAAAGAAATGTGGTCTCAAGGTGATGGAATGCCATGACAAACAAATTGCTATGGATTGCCATGGCATTCCATCACCATGAGACCACATTTCTTTGAGGCATTTTTTCAACCAGTTCACTGCCTTGTCTATGCTATTGCTTACCATTATGCTTTGATAGATTTTTTCAAAGCATAACAGTAAGCAATAGCATAGACAAGGCAGTGAACTGGTTGAAAAAATGCCTTAAAGAAATGTGGTCTCATGGTGATGGAATGCCATGACAAGCAAAACTCTTAGCCATAGCAGCAAGGCATTGAACTGTTTGATAAAATTCTTTGGTAGACATGTATGAAAAATGTGGTAGCATAGACAAGGCAATGAACTGTTTGAAAAAATGCTACAAAGAAATGTTGTCTCATGGAATGCCATGACAAGCAAATGCAATTGGCAGCTGCTCCTAGTTATTAGTTATGCAATGTGAAGTAATTGCATAACTTTTCAGATTGACTTTGTAAAAACAGTAAAAAACTATATTGTAATTGAAATTTTGTCATCTATCAGCATCTAGTTATTAGTTATGCAATGTGAAGTAATGCTTTGAGTTTGAAAGATGTGCAATGCAATGTAATCAACGATATGAATATAAACTACAAAAATCTATTCTTTACAATTCATTAGTTAAATTTTTTATTTTATTTGTTCTCTATATCTCTATGCTATGGAAATGTCTTTCAGTTTCAAAAAATATAGTTTTTATCTCTTGGTCTAGAATTTTTTATGTTTTTTCTTTTAAATCCGATTTTTTCCCAATTTTTTCAAAAAATCTTTTACTTTTGGTTTGCTGATTTTTTCCCGAAAAGATTTTTGCTGCTATGATTCTATCTATGGGAATGAGCCATGGGGGATCTAGAGGTAGGAAAGTATACACTCTTGAACAGCTGAGGCTGGATTGTTGGCCCGATGAATGTTTACTTGCGTTACAATTAAGCAATTAACAAGATTAAGGAAACAGAGCTATTCATGAAGAATTGAACTAGATAAGAACATGCTGAACAACATATGAATTGAGAGAGTAAATAACTATATTTTATTCATCAATGCATTTCATACAAATGAACTCATTTCACAATGCAGTCCCTTGTCCCGACTACAAGGAAATATTTAAACTTGCTGACGGTTGCTAAGGACTTTCCAACCGTTGGCAACTGCTCAACTACTCAACCCAATTAATGAGTTTTAACTATTCTCATTGAGTGTACAACATAAAAAAGTAAACTAATATGTAACTTATCTATCTATGATGAGGTAGTGTTCAAATTGTTTTGCCTATGCAAATAAGAGTTGGTGATTGAGAATACTTGGATAACTTTATGTTGGTGACTAATACCTGTAACTTCATGATATAGTGTTGGATGATGCTTGAAGTGCCTGAATGCTGCTCTATCTGTTTTGAGTCAAGTGAACTGTCCAAAATGCATAGCCATGCCTAAGCAAGTTGATGCAAAACTTCTTGCATGGATGGAAGCTGTTTTCTCTTCATTGAAGGGGGAGGATGATGAATGATAGAACTGGTGTTTGAGGAATAGGGATCAAGGTGAATTGGATGTAGAAGAAAGATATGCTTAAATTTCTGGACAGTGGGTGGGTGAATGCAGTGTGAGAGATTAGGAAAACCCCAACTTATAGCCATCTGTTTGATATGAAGGCTTCTTCTGAGAGGAGTTGTGACCATCAAAAGGGAGGAGGATGGTGTGAGCTGCAGGATGATGGGGCAAGGAGATGGAACAGAAAGGGACAAGGGGGTAAATAAAGAGAAGTGAAATGAGTAGGCTTGTATGGAATAGGGCAGAGAGTGGGTGAAGAAAGGGGTGGTGGAATGTAGAGAATAATGGTCTGCAAAAGAATACTTTCTAGGTCTGGGAAACAAAAGGTAGATCATCTTATTTAAGTGCTCATGGCTCGCTATAATGATTAAAAGGTCAAAATGCATTCCAAGTAAATTCAAATTATACCTTTCTTGTATCTGTTCATAGACATGAGACTGTCCCCCATACCTTTACAGCATATACAAAAGTGGTGTATCAATGACCAATGACTGCATTTTTTAGTATTTGGAACTGCCATCCAATAACTCCATTGATTGTGTGAAAGATTGACACAAATGGGGTTTGGGTTGTAAAGGTAGTGAAAAGGTGTGAGGAAGATAGGATTATTGGTGGTGAAGTATCAACTATACTAAAGCTACCAATAACAATGTTCAAGACTGCAGGAGGAATTTTGGTGCTGATTAAGTTGTGAATTGGATGGCCTGCTACACTGTTTGACGTTAAAGAGTGGTTTGAAGCATTGAAGGAAATGCATAAAGATGGTGAATATCACAAAGAAATTGGTTCGGAGACAGCATGCAGAACTAAAATAAACTTTTAGCAAATGGAATGAAATAAGAGTTGAGAAAAAGAAATGAAAAATCTTAAAATGCCAAGTTGGCTTGAGGTTAGAAAAATCATTGGTGATGAATGCATAGTGAGCTAGACTAAGTTTGATTATAAAGGATGGTTAAGGCTTACATGCTAACTAGATGTGCTATTATCACTGATAATGAGATTAGGGAAATTAAATCTGGTGTTATCCAAGTTCATGATGGATTTATTGGTAGATCATAGTAGCAAGTACCTGGAAAATATCTTGAGTAATCACAGCTCAGACTAGTGGGCGATTCAGCCAAATATAGTCATAGTAGTAGAAAGAAACACAAGAAATAAGAATAGAATGTGTTCCACGTTGCTAACTACAACTGTAAATTTTGCCTAGAGCCTAGATTCTCAAATTTTCAATCAAGTACAACTTACAATGTAGAGTACAAAATAAAACTTTAAAATACAATTAGCCTGTGAGGTTATGAGGCTATAGAATGTGAAACCAATGCTCCAGTATCCTGGTTCTCCTTCAGTTGACTGCCGTCATGGTCATCAAATGCCTCCTCCAAGATGCCCAAATCCTCATCCTCAATGATGGCTCCTCATTGGTTGTGAACCCTTTTTATTCTGGATCAATCTTGTTGACACTAGTTTGATCATCTTTTATGCTAATTGTTTGATAACCTATATAATATAACCTAATTGCTTGATGTTGAATACAATCCTGAATTTGGATTGTAAAAATAAACAATGAAAGCAAAACTGAAAAAATATATTATTTATAAGGGAAAGGAAGCTATTTTCTGAAAAGCTCACCAATAACCTGTGAGTCATTGAATAATTAGTGGGTTACGATATTCTTTTTGAAAAATCCATTAGTTTTTCAACCAAAATACTGGTTTCCACAAAAAATCTGCTGGACTGTTCATCTTAGCTTATTTTTTTTTTGAATCGATAATTGATTACTAAAAAAGGCAGGTTACAATATGAGTTCAAACAGCTCAACTAATGGTTGCCAGAACAAAAAGTTAAAACAGTCCATTACAAGCGATTTACAGAATATAACTGAGCATACAAGATCCCAAAAAGTGCCCTGTCTTGAGACTAAACAGCAAAAATCAGCATTCACTTTGCAACTTTCACTATAATTGTCAATTTGAAAGGTCTCCACAGGTGGCGAGATATCAGAAATATTGTCATTTGCCCTGACCACCTCTAGGTCAGCACCATCCAGACATATATCTTTCTTTCTGAGGTCCATATCTTCTAGGAGATCTTTAAAATTTATAGCTTCTGTTATATTTTTCTTGAAACGGGATGTACTGTATAAAAATATGGTCACCTGGCTGTCTGGCATCATGCGCCCAACATTTAACAAATTTTAACTCCGATCTTTTGATATTTTCTTGACCTTCCTCCATAAGTTCCAAGAGCTTATTTTCTGAAATTTCAATCATGATAGTAACCTGCATCGCAACATGGTAAAGCACGAGTCTTCTAGAAGATTCCATAAGGCGTCTCCTCGTATTCTAAAATATATCCTCATTTTTCAATTTCCACAATAGCTAAATAATCTCATTAGTTAAAACAAACCAAAAGGAGTTATACTTACTACTCAGCCCTTCAACATAGCTAAACAGAATTTCATACGAAGAAAAACTATCCCTATTGTCTTAGTCCTTAAGATTAAATAAAAAGGACCAAACAGTTATAGCAAACTTACAACTAAAAAAATGACGAACAGTCTTAGGAATGTTACAAAAATTACAATTCCTCTTACTAGGGTCTGACCTACAACAATTCTCAACCTCAACCAACCTCTTAAGTAACATAAGCCATTTAAAACAAGTCTTTTTAGGTTTAAGAAGTCTAGACCAACAACCACTAATTTTTTTTGCCTTATTGACTAGGACTAAGCTCAAGATTTCAGCTCTTGTTCACATGAGCATTAGCCTCCTGGGAATCAATTAAAATTTTGTAGATGCTTTTAGTGTTAATCTTCAAGAAGGCAGAACCATCCCTTCACAATAGATTATCATATATTTAAGAATCAAAGCAAACATTGATTGGGAAGTTCATATTGCAACAAGCTTTTCTAAGCACAGAATAAGTTCTTTTCTGAGAATGGGCTAGCTCCAATTTCTTGCTAAGCTTCTGCCAACCTTTGAGGTATGCCCCATTGAGAATGTCCTTGTAATTTCTCATTCCTTTACTGTTCCGGCATTTAGTAGAGCACCCTTGGAACAAAGAAAGAGGTTTATTTTTCCACTATAGATTCCACCATACCAACCTAAAGCTATATATCTTATTATTCTCATTATTTTAAGCACTGCAACATTTAATCCGACTTCTGACAAGTTCCTAGGCTTTCCAAATACTTCCAAACACATGGTGCTAGAGGGACTGACTGGAAATCTACCAAAGAGGACATCATGAGGGTGCAGCCCTTTCCACTGCCTAACTTTATTTGGAAGAGCATTCTAAATATTATTTTTAATAATAATTTTCTATGGCTCATCCCCAGTAAAGGCTTTGACTATCCACTTTGTTGCAAGAGCAACACCTTGGATTTTCAAGTTCTTTAAACTGAGTCCACCTTGCTTTTCATCCATACAACACCATTTCCAATTGACTTTATTTCTCTTCTTATTACCTTTCCCATCCGACCAAAGGAAATTTCTAATTATCTTCTAAATATCATTTATCTAGTAACTATTTTAAGAGCCAAACAAAAGCCTAGTAGATATGGTATGAGGATAAAATTTTCTGACATAGTTGAAACTTGCTCGCCATTGGTAAATGTTGCTTGTTCCATTTGGAGAATTTTTTGTCCATTTTCTCATAGATCCAATTCCATGTGTCTTTGAGTGAAGGACTAATACAGAAGGGTATACCAAGGTATCTGACCTGCTTATTACGACCTCCCTGCACAAGCTTGTGCTTTTAAAACCACTCTAGAGTATTATCTTGCCAATTAAGTAGAGCAGGTTTACACTAAGATATCTTAGCACTAGATGCCATATAGAATAGTTTAAGTCTTCATCATATTATCAAAATTATCTTCTTCCAACTCCATAAAAAGAGCAGTATCATCTTCAAACTGAATGTTCAATAAATTGCCATTATTTGGAAGAATAAGCCCTTTGACCTTATGCCCAACAATGCTAGCTCTCAAAAAGTAATATAGGGCATCGAAAGCAATCACAAACAATGCAGGGGCAAGATGACAACCTTGCCTAATTGATCTTTGTAGGGACAAGGGTTATGTGAGAGATCCATTAATATCAATTTGCATAGAAGCATCCTTAAATAAGACCTTTATCATACTACATAAATTAGTGGGGAATCCAAGGGCATCCAAGGTCATATTAAATGAATGACCATTCCACCCTATCATAAGCTTTCTCAAAATCCAGCAGAATCATGCCAACATTCTGACCAATGTTCTTAGCTTAGTTTATTGCTTCCCAATTGGTTATCAAGTTTTCAAGAATAAATCTTCCTTTAATGAAGCTAGTCTGAGTAGCATTGATAAATTTGGGAAGAATGTCAGTGAATGTGAGAGGTAAAATTTTAGCAATGATTTTATATGAAAGGAGTGTGATTGGCCTACAATTCTTAATTTGGGTCTTATCACCTTCTTTAGGAAGGAGTTCTATGATACCTCTATTAATATCTTTATCCAAGGAGCCTTTATCTATAGCTTTTTTATAGACTAATTCTAGGTCATCAGCAATCCAATCCAAGTTCTTTTTGTTGAATTCAGCAGGAAGCCCATCTATACCAGTAGACTTACCATTACTAAAGGTTTGAATAGCTATAATAATTTCCTCCATGCTAAGGACATTGTTCAAACTATTTGCATCCTCCTTACTAATTTTAATAGGTATAATTTTCTTACAAAGCTCTTGAGCTTTTTTACACTCAATGTTGCCATCCTCAGATTGGAAAAAGATTTTGATAAAACTTTCTGAATTCTTCTTTAATATTAGTGACATTATTCATTTGAGAATTGTCATCCATATAGAGCCAATATCTTCTTGTTTGTATTTAGACTTGAGAAAGCTAAAGAACTTAGAATCCTTATCCCCATCTTTCATCCAATTCAATTTAGCCCTAATTTTCATCCCTTGAGCCTTTACTAATTTGCACACATCTCAATTGATGCTTCATATCAGTCAATCTATTTAACAATGTCTAGTGATGGATCAGACTGAAGAAGATCCTCAGCTTAAAGTGAACAAAGGACTTCTTGGAGTTTACCTTCAAGTCTTCTCTCATCCAAAGCAAACTATTTCGCCAAGGTTTGAAGGAAACCTTTCTAGCTGTTAACATTAACATTCCATTTCTCAATATATGATGAGTGATTGAGAAGAGATTCGTTGATCTCTATTAAGGTGAAAATTCCATCACTGCAATCTTGAATATTCAACAGCTTAGTATTGAGTTTGAATAAATTATATCTCCTCCAAGTAACAGCTGAAGAATCATTTTGATTAAGATTTTAGCTTTAATATGATGAAGATTCAATAGGGAGCAAGGGTGAAATTTTATTCTATTGGCACTCTCTAATGACTCCAACCTGAAGTAGCTTGTCAAGCTTGCAATAAATCCTTTTGCCATCCTTTTGGCTATTACACCACGTATACCAGATGTCATTTCTATTCTACTTATCCTTCTCTAGTGGTTCAACAAGGTGTAAGTTTCTTTCCATTTTGTTCCAAAAAAATTGTTTATTACCTTTCCAAGCCATCTCTGTACCTCCACTTTTGTTCTCTTTAAGCTCAATCATATTGAAGCCTTGCCCCACAATCCAAGGGATTTTGGGGAGAGGGCTCATCCATTTCCAAGTTTCAATTCTGCCCTTATAATCGGCTGCATAGATTGAGCATAAACCAAATTCAAAATTATCTCTTTCTAGAATAACTAGGGCACACCTGTTACACTGCGAACAATCAGAGGCCTCAAAGAAACTGCTCCATTTATCATTAATAAGAATAGCGGTGCCTCCCCATCCTTTATTATGGTTAGTAATAACTTGATAAGCATCTTTCCAAATCAAATTCAAGTTATTTTCAAGTTCAAACCCTATTGCCTTGATTTCTTGTAAAAGTAGGAAGCTAATATTGCTCTTTCTATCGTGAATACTTTTGATGATATATTTTTTTGTCAAGGGATTCAAGGCCCCTAATATTCCAACTAATGCAATTCAGACTCACCATTAGTAGGAGAAGGAATAGAGGACTTTTGATTTTTATACAATTTGTCGAAACATTTAGGAATTCTCTCTTCTTTTTATTTTTTTCTATTCTTTTGGCCACCAACTTCTCTTCTTAGTTGTTTTCCTTTTTTCTTCTTGTCTTTCTTATCTTCCTGTTTATTAACATCTGCTTCTTTTTCAATTTCATTGATAAAAGGGGGTTGTCCTGATTTAAATTCACATTCTCGCCATCCTCTTTTGAATAGTCCATCTTGGATAAGGTTATTTGATTCTCCCTTTGGATCTACTGTGAGGGAAGTAGTTGGTTTTGAACTGGAACCTTCAAAGTTCTTTAGTTCTTGGCAGTTCAAATTCTGTCTTAGTTTATCCAACACAAGTTCTTGAGCATTTCTTTTGTGTTGAATCTCTTTCTTAACAATTTTTTTTTTTTTTCTTTCCTTATTCAAGTCATTGCCTTTGTGAGCAATCTCTTATACAGTGGTAGGGGTATCCCCAATTTTGGGATCTTTCTTATTTACAAACTCTTTATTTTCATTTTTCTCTTTAATAATATTTTCTTTATTAACCAAGTCCTTGGGTTTTTCCCTGAATTCAGGTTTAAAATTCTTATTGCTATTTCTAATTTTGGGAGAGTTTCTTTTTTGATGTCCCTCATTTTTACAAATGAAATAGCTATTCAGTCCTCCCATTAATTCAATATCACAAGTCACTGTTCTTCACCCAAATTAATTTCTAATTTATCAGGGAAATTAACTCCAGTAGCAAGAGAAACCAAAGCCCTCACATCCAAATGTGGCAAGGTAGTTCTGGTTTTTTCAATTTGGAGTATTTGCCCATAGGTTGCAGCAAATTTGGAATAAAGGCCCAAAATTGAGGTGGCAGGTTTTTAACTGTAACTCATTTGTAAACAATGTATGCCATGACTTCATTTAATGCCTTCAGAGACCAGGATAAAACTTTGAAGATAGACTTGCCAACATTCAAATATTCCTTAGTGCTTTTTTAGTCATATTATGACTTTTAAAGAAAATCACAAACAACCCTTTTTGAACCATTATACAAGACAAAATATACATACCTAATTTCTTGCCCCAAACATTCAAAAGTCATTCATGAAAAAACTTGGGTGATGGGAGATTATCCCTATCCATGGCAGAAACGAAGATGGCAACATTCTTTAAACTATTTTCCTCCTTATTCATAGCATTGAACATATCTAGGTTAGGTTCCATTAGAAGAATACTGGGGGGAGGAGAAACCTTACCATTTTCTCCTTCGGCTTGTTGATTGTCCATGATGCCTCCACCATCCTTAACATCAAATTTTGCTCTATGCTTCCACTAGGTCCTCGTTATTAAGAGCTTCCCTACAAGAATTTTTGGCTCCTATGGAATTCTCATTGCCATTTTCATCCACTTCCAACCCCTTATCTCCACCTTCCTCCATAAATTCACACACTACAAAGTTAATTATCATAAGAGGTACCAACATGACAGAGGATTAAAGACAAAATAATTGTCAATTCAGAAAAACCGGCAGGAATCAAAGCCAACCCGACCAAACCGAACCTAACCTAGGAAACAAACCACAAAGTCAAAAACTACCAAAAAGAGCACCCTTTGACCTGCATGAAAGGAAAAAATGAGGACATAAACATCCGATGTGGCGAAGAACACTAATGAGAGTCAATTCCAAAAGGAGGAGCAACTCCAGGTTGAAAATGGAGAATGACTGTTTGTCTTCTCCTTCAACCTTAGAAGTTTTCTCCTCGCCCTCTCTCTCAAAGAATGTTTTTAGTTTATATCAACCCCTCTTGGCACATTTTGCTGCTGGGCAGCAATTAACTATAATTAACTGTGGTTATTGCCAGTTTTTGGTACTACACATTACATATTGACTCATTTTTCACATTATTCTTTATATAGAAAATTTAAAGCTATGAATAACTTGCAGGTTATTGGTGGATTTTTTACAAAAGTTCACAAGTTTTCAACCAAAAAACTTTGTTCAACAAAAAACTGCCTTGACTCTTTGACTTGGCATAGTTTTGCTGCTGGGTTTGTGATTAACCATGGGTAATTGCCAGTTTTTGCTGCTATACATTAGATTTTGACTCATTTTTCACATTAATCTCTGATTTGAAATTTCAAAGCCAGAGCAGATGAAAATGTGAAATGAAACAATCATGATGGTGAAATGTAATATCCTTCCTTTCGTTTCTTTGTTCTTAATTGTATTACTTGTATGATTAAGTGCAAGTGGATTTTTTTATGTTGTTTAAATCTTTTTCATGCACATCAGAGATTATTACTTGTGTTCTAAGCAAACTTTACTGATCATCCCTATTGCAGCTTTTCTTGTCAAATTGATGTTAAATTGTTTAATTTGACCTATTTTCCTTGTTGAATTCTATTTATAGGTGCTGGATTGTGTTCTTGGGCATAATGAGTCTGCTTTATTTAGGAGGGCACAACTAAAAGCTCTGGTTTCAATTCACGGCCAGGAGGTAACTTAAAAGGAACATTTTCTTATGCACTATTGTTGTAGGAAGTTTACATTGTTAAGTAAGTATCTAGGACTCATGATGAAGTGGTTTCTAGTCAAAAATTTGTTATATTCTGAAGTATTGTATATTCTTAGAGTCTCATTTTTAGTGGTTGGATGCCAAACTCAGGCAGGTAAAGGTGGAGAGCTTACACATGATGAGACGACAATAATAAGTGGAGCACTTGATCTGACTGAGAAGGTCAGCATGCTGGGAGGCAATCGTATCTTCCTTAATCTTTTATTGTTAAGAGTATAATTTTGTCCTATTGAGGCATTTGGTTTGCTTATATATAATAAGTCTAATACTCTGTGGTTAATCACATATCCATGACATTTTGGTTTCATTACTTACGATAGATTCAACTGGAAGTTTGGGTCAATATGCAAGCAATAACCTTGTGTCCTTTGATTTTGATTGAATATAGAAATTTGAGATCCTGAACTGGTCACTTTTATCCTTGTAAGATATTAGTTCCCAAATTAGTATCTTTATACCTCTTCTGACCTCATCTACTGTTTCTGTAATAATGTGTCTTAGGGGTCCTCCATAGTGGGGCAATTTCCTCAAACTATCCATTATCGCAAATAGTTGTCCATGTTCTACTTGTTGGAGTCATGAATTTATTTTACATTGAGAAAAAATATTATGTTCATTAATTTGCTATTTTGTTTGAGTTTTGAAATATTACGTTGGGCTTAGGTTTTCTATATATACCTACACACGTTACTTTTGTCCTTGCTTTTAATTCATTTATGAAATTTACAGGTGGCTGGTTATGTTTGTTATTGAGCACTCCTATTTTATACAGAACATCTTCATTCCACTTAATATGATTTATCTAGTCAAGCTTTTGAAATATCCCTTAATCTTGAAGACACTGAGGTAGGCATGTACACAAGAATATTTAAGTATACGTAAGGCTTACAAGGAACCTTAGATGATGAAATCATGCTTGATTATTGTTTCTGCAAGAAGAAAGAACTTGAAAACATTACATGGTACACTTACATTTGCAGACTGTTTAGTTGAACTATTGAGCTTTTCATAGTTGTTCCAAAATCTTTCAGCCTTGTTCTTCCTTGATAGAAAAAGTAAAAACTTAGACCTTGGGTGCTAGCAGTGAACATGTAATGCATCATCTTTGTCTATATTAAAAAATTGAAATCCTGTTTTGTACAACTGATGGGATCCATTTTATCTCATTGGTTGTTAAAAGTTGCAGTATGTGACAATTAAAGCACACTCTTAGAGTAAATGAGGATCAAAGCTGCTAACTACGTGCAGTTTTCTGTCCTACATTCTCTATTCTTGGACTTTGTTGCATGCTCATTCACATTTTTATCATCAAAATTGTTTTTTTAATAGGTTAATTGTGGGTTCTATAGAAGCCCATGCCCATAAGAAGACGAGCTAAAAATTGTAGAGGCTTAAAAGCTGAAAAAAGCTTGATTGGCTACTACAAAACATCCCCAATACAAAAGCCCAGCAACACTGGGCTAGCAAGGACTACCTGCAAAAACAACCCTACTGCCACCACTTTCTAATGACAAGAGGGACCTAGACCAACACCTCCATCCTGATTCTCCCCACCTTTACCTCGGGCTTCATAAATTCTTGCCTAGTGGTTCTGATAATGCCATCCTTTGATATGGCAAGAAGAGTAAAGAGGCCAGAAATTTTCAAAACCCATCTGGAAGGATGGCCCTGAGATTATTGATATACATTGCCTAAATATTGGCTAAACAAAGCCATATCTTCATGCCTTGTGGAAAGAAAATGGGCTGAGCACTTGAGGTTGGCCAATTCCTCTACCTGCAACAAATGCATTACTGCCTTCTCTGAATTCTGTAACCCTTATTTTGAACTTTTTGCTACAAGAAAAACATCCTTTGAAGAAATGATTCTATTAAGCTTCCAATCCTGAGAAATAGGGTCTGCAACACGAGTGCGCAACTTATCGGCAAAGTCCTCTAAGGTCAATACTCTAGTCCTCTGCACACTAGAGTTGCAGAGATCGTCCTTCACCAAAGACTGTTTTCACAAAGTTGAGGGTAGCCAACATCTGAAATGAAAAATGTGTGTCTGAGATGCCAGCCTAACACAGTGTCTCTGTAGGGCAAATCATGACTAGACAAATCACATTGCATTGTACCTTGCCCCTGCTAACCCCTGAAAGCCACCTACGCACTAGAACAAAAGAATAAAGAGTGGAACAAGCAGAATAGTGATTTTGGGAGCCAAAAGGCCAATAAATAAGCATCCACACAAAACAAACTCAGAGTCTAGAATGCTAGCATGAATGTTGCATGTGGGAGGTGACTATGCTACCAAGATGCGACAACTTACCATTGGAACCTGGATATGGGAAGTTCGTTAGAGCATGGAATTTAAAAGAGCATAGGTACAGATTTGAATCATGAGAAACAAGATGTAGGCCTGGGAAGCATGAGACTTAGCCCTTAGAAAATCGCATGCAGGCATGGGATATTAAATAGGTTGCCACGATAAATAGGAAACTCAATAGGCGCATAGTGTTTACTTGCTACAAGTACAATGACATACGAAGTAAACAGAGATATAAAATTGACAGCATATAATAATCACATGGCAATCACACAAAACATAGATATATTTCTTTATTCAATATTCGACAATTACATCATAATGTCTCCAGACAGAACATAGTATAGCATAGTAGAACCCTCCCCCTTCTTGACTACATGACTCAAGTACATATAGTACGCTGGCGGTGGTTAAGGTACCAACCGTCGTGTCCCTTTATTATAACTAATTACTTCATCAGGAACTGTTCCTGAGACAACTAACTAACATGACCTGTACATAACATAAGTACAAGGATTATTAATATTAACTAAAGTCTTATTTACTTATGACTCATAGCTGACCAAGTACACTCTCGGCCAACTACATCGACTCACGGCCGACTGAGTACACTGTTGGCCGACTACATCATCCCCCCCACAAAGTAGTCGTCTTCCAGGCGACTGAAAACTAAAAATACCAACTCGAATTCCTGCTTGGTGCTAGCCAATTCCTTGTCTTTTCCCTGTGGTTGACTCTCCCCCTCGGCTGAAAATCGCTACACATTAGCCACCTGTGTATCTCTTTCTACCAATAGCTGATCCTTCTTTGCCAACTAGTTGTCACTCTCTCCCAATACTTCTTCTCTCTTTGCCAACTTCTCCTTGAGGGTTGCAACTCTCATCTGCTCGATAGGCAATTGCTCCTATGACTGTACTATGATGGTTGTTTGAACTGCAATTTGGCAATTCTAATAAATATGATGGGGGTCTAGGGGCAACGACCCCAGCGGGGTTGAGGGGCAGTGCCCCTCGCAGGGTTCGAGGGCAGCGCCCCTCGCGAGCTCCCTGTCGCGATACAGGTGGGGGTCGAGGGGCAGTGCCCCCACTGCCAAGGCCAATTTAACACTTCTGAAACCACTCGAAACAGCATTGCGTGCCTCATTTTCATGATTTTTCCACATGTTCCGAATAGTGTTGATGAACCCGTAAAATACAGATTTTGCATTGTCTTTTTGAGACTTCACTTTCTTCAGGTTGATGCTTGGTACAAACATGCTTCGTTTGACCCGTATTGACCTCCTCCAACTCACACGTACAGACTTTTGCTCCCTCAGGCGTACGACCCTTTTCAACCGTACAGATTCCTTTTGATTCAGCTGTACGGTTCTTCCCACAACCTCCCATACAGTTTTCTTGTTTAGGCGTATGACCCTTTGCTCAAAGCGTATAGAATGTTTACCTTGCTGTACGACGACTTGCTCACCACTTTGTTTTGAATTTCTGTTTTGCCGTACGGTTTTCTCTTTGTAGCGTATAGATCCTTCCTGGTTTAGCCGTACGGCTAACTGTCTCCAGCGTACGGACTCCTGGGTTTGGCGTACGAATTTTTGAGTCTGGCGTACAGTGATCTCCTTAGTGTGGCATACGGATTTCTGTCTTTGGCGTACGAATTTTCCTTCACTCTGGCGTACAGACCTCTGTTTGTAGTGTACGGATTTTCCTTCACTCTGGCGTACGAACCTCTATTTGTGGTGTACGGATTTTCCTTTACTCCAACGTACGGATCCCTTATGTCTTAGCCGTACGGCTAATTGCTCCCAACGTATGGTTTTTTTAATTGCCCGTATGGACTCCTTGTGTGTTGGACGTACAGAATCTTGGCGTACGACTTCTTGCTTTTGGCGTATGACTTTCTCCTTAATGTGGTGTACGACTTCTTGGCTCTTGTTTGTCGGTTCGTACAAACTTGTTTTCTTTTGGCGTACCAATTTCCTCCCTTCTTGTCGTATGGATTTTACTTTGGGCGATTTGATTTTTGCTTGGCGTACTAACTTTCCTTTGTCATCTTTTCCTTCTTTGTCTTTGTTTTTTCTCTCTTCCGTCTCTTTTTTCTCTCTTCATTGTTAACATTTTCTAATTCCTCTACTTTATATTTTCCATTTTTTGGCTCCAACACAATTTTGCTATCTTGTACTTGTTTGGATTTGTGGGCTGGCGTATCATCCAGTTATGATATTCTTTCTTTGTACTCTCTGTACTCGGCTAGAAGTGTCTGGCTGGACATGCCTTGTTTCTCTTCTTCCTTGATTTCCTCGATTTGTAGCATTTTACATTCTCGGTGGAGCACTTCATAGTCTTCCATCTGCCAATGAAATAAGCCATTCAGTGAGCTTGTCTTGTCCTCCGAACAACTCTCAAGTTCCAGTACGCCCTCGACGTTCGGTTCCATTGTCTTCCTTCCTTCGTCAACATCTGATTTCCCTCCATCCGAATCGGATTTGGAGGAAGCCAATTCTTCGCTCACGGCCTAGTTCTTCAAGTCGATGACGTACTTCTGCCCATTGTTCTCGATTGAGAGTGTGTTTCTTTTCCAATTATGATTTGCCTTGGCATCTATCAACCATCCTCTCCCAAGTAGTGCATCATACGCTTTCCTCTGTAATGGGATGACAAAATTTAGCAAAAACTGTTGTGTCCCAATCATCATTTTGCGCCATCAGCGTCCCCAACGGCTTGATACCATGCTGATCAGCACCGACGAGTTGGAATGTCGGTGGCCAGAGTGTAGGCTTCTCGAGGCTCTTCCATGTGTCTTCGGGTAGTACGTTGACTCCTGATCCTCCATCGACGATAGTATTTGTAAAGATATTCACTCTGATCTCCATCTGCACAACCGCTGACATCTTCTCGATGTTCGTTGTGAGTAGTATGTGATTAATCGTTTGTTCACCGTACGGTGGCAATTTTGGTACCAATTCTTGTCTTCCATCGTTCGCTCGTGATTGCTTGCCCTCCTCGAGGATGTTTGCCATTGCCTGTCCCAATGTGGCAAGGTCTGGAGAAGGTCAGTTACTTTGATCGGTACAGGGGTCTGCAGTACCTGTTGTATGATGTTGGTTTCTGCCTTCGACAGTCGAGAGGTTTCTGGCTTTTCCAGAGATATTTTGTTCTCCTTCGCCATCGCCAGTTCCACTTCAGCTTTTGCTTCCTTCGCCATCGCCAGTTCCACTTGCGCTCTAGTGATTGCTAATATCTCTCGTTCTTCTACTTCCAACATATGGACACTCTTCTGCTTGGGGCATTCACTATCTTCATGGTCGCTTGGTCCACACCACTTACACAATCTTCCTCCTGAACCTTGGTCGTTCTGGCAGTCCTTGGTGAAGTGATCCCATTCGTTACACTTCCGGCATTGGATCATGGGTCTTCCTTTACCGTCGTACTGTATTCTGTTCCTCGGACTCCTGTTGCTTCGATAACCTCCAAGGGATGTGTTGTTATTGTACTGGGGCTTCGGTGGTGTGTTTGGCGGTGTCGACGGTTCTCCTCGAGCGAAGAGTACTTGTGCATTTCTGGCTTTTAAGTTGTATGGGCACTCCTTGACAAAATGTCCCATCACTTGGCAAATATTGCAAAATAACTTCTTTGGACAGTTCGCCTTTGTGTGGCCTTCCCCATTACAGTCTGTACACCATAGTTCTCGTGCTTCCCTCGTACTGTCTTTGTCGGCCTTCAATTCTTTCATCATTCGCATCATATCTTTCCTGAGTGCTTGTACGGTCTTGGATTCACCGTCGTTGTCGTCTGTCTTCTTTTTCTCTCGGGAGGATGTTTTGTTTTCGCTTTCTATATCCATCACCCGATTGTATGTTTCAGCGTACGATGACGGAGGCACAAATTTCATCTTCTTCCTTAGCGACGGAAGCAAGCCTTCAATGAACCATCGCTTCTTTAGCCCATTGGCCGGTTGAACCTCCAATTTTCCCAACAAGTCTTTGAGTCGCCGATTGTATGTGCGCACATTCTCATGCTTTCCCTACTTCGTACTGTAGATTTCTACTACAATCTCACTGTCATCTCTCAGGAGTTTGAATTCGTCTTGAAAGGCCTTCTTGAGTAATCTCCATGTAGATTTCTGTGCTTGGTCCAACTCTGAGTACCAGTCGATGGCACTATCTTTGAGTGTTGCCGGAAAGGCTTTCAACCAATGATCCGGGTCATCTTCTCCACTTGCTATCCAGATTGTCTCGCATGTTTTGCAATGTCGAACTGGATCCTCTGACCCATTCCCTGTAAACTTCAACAACTTTTTTCGTTCTGGAGTCACCATCCTTCCCTGCTGTCTTCTTTGTATATTGGACCCGACTGGACCGCTTTCCCCGTTACGTTCCGGTGCATCACTTGCACTCTCGACCACGTACGAGTCACTTTCCTGTCTTGCGTTAGCGTCCTCTATACCTTGAGTTTCCTGGGTCCCACTCCGGTGCTCCCTCTGCCAAGGGGTCTTGGGCTCAGATCTCCCTGTCCTCAGCCCTTCGTTGTCATCCGATATGGACAACTCCCAAATGCGTTGGATGCTATTCTCAAGTTCTTCGTTCAATTCATCTTCATTTTCTCGGTTTTTATATTTTTCTATGTAAGGGGTGATGAAGGGTTCCTCGTCCCTCCCTTCCACAAAACTCTGATGTCCTCTACTTAATCTTTGTCGCCGGATTTCTTGATCCTATACTCTCAATGATCGCCGAATTATTTCCTCCTTTGCTTCGTGCCTGAATGGTATTCGATTCTTGTCCTTGTTCGGCCGTACGGGCATTACATGTCTTTCACGCGATCATTGTTGGTTGCCAGGGGTACGTCTCCGGCTAGTGTCTCGTTCCTCCTCTTCCCGTTTGGTTCGTTCTTTGTACCGCTGCAAGATTTGTTGCCTTCGGCGTTCTTGATCCTCTTCCGCCCAAAGATCCTGTAAGATAATGTAGTGGCGTGCTATCAGTCTTGGCAGTCTGGTAAGAAGATGGTTGGCGTTCTTGATCCTCTTCTGCCACCTGTTCTCTCAAAAAGTGATACTTTATGGGAATGTTTTTGGTCCTTGAATGCATCACATGATTCTTTGAAATGTTAATTTCACTTGTATTATCACAGAATATAGTGATGGGATGATCATATTATACTTTGATATCTTTCAAGGTTTGTCTCATCCATAATACTTGAATGGAACATGATGCTACTGCAATATACTCTGCCTTTGCAATAGATAGGGAAATTGATGCTTGTTTCTTGCTCATCCATGATCCTAGGTTGTTACCAAGGAAGAAAGGTCTTCCACTTGTACTCTTTCTATCATCAATGCTGCCTGCCCAATCTGCATCTGTGTATGCTACTAGAGTGAAGTCATTTCCACTTGGATACCATAGGGAAAACTTCAATGTTCCCTTCAAGTATTTGAGTATCTGTTTCACTTCTTGAACATGTTTTTCCTTTTGTGCAACTTGAAATATTGCTACCATGCCCATTGCTTGCATAATATCTAGCCTTGAAGCAGTCAGATATAAAAGACTTCCAATCATTGATCTATAAAGTGTTTGATTTTCTTTAGTCGACTCATCATCTTTACTTAACTTACATCCTGTTACCATGGGGGTACTTACAAGATTACAATTGTTCATTTTGAAAATTTTCAACATCTCTTTTACATACTTGGTTTGTGAGATAAATATTCCCTTCTCTGATTGTGATATTTGCAAAGAAAGAAAGAAGGATAATTCACCTAGCATGGACATTTCAAATTCCTTATACATCTCCATTGCAAATCCTTGACACATGTTGTCATTGATTCCTCCAAAAATAATGTCATCCACATAAACCACCACAATGAACTGATCATTGCCTATGGTCTTAATATATAAGTTGCTATCGACAACTCCCTTCTTGAACCCTTGTTGTTGTAGATGTTTGTTAAGTCTAGCATACCACACTTTGGGGGCTTGTTTCAACCCATAGAGTGCCTTCTTCAATTTACATACATAGTCTTTATTCTCTGATAGTAGGAATTCTTCTGGTTGTTCATTAGAAACTTCTTCTTCTAGACCTCCATTTAGAAAGGCGGACTTAACATCCATTTGATACAATTTGAAGTTCTTAAAGCTAGCATAAGCCAAAAACGTTCTTATGGCTTCCATCCTAGCAACTGGAGCAAAAGTCTCTTCAAAATCAATACCTTCTATTTGAGCATACCCTTTACATATCAATCTTGCTTTGTTTCTCATAACTTGACCATCTACAATAGCATAATAGTAAGCTTTTTTTCTATCAAAGTATAATAGTAAGCAATAGAATAGACAAGATAGTAAACTGTTCAAAAAAATGCCTCAAAGAAATGTGGTCTCAATGTGCTTGTCATGGCATTCCATCACCATGAGACCACATTTCTTTGAGGCATTTTTTCAAACAGTACATTGCCTTGTCTATGCTACCACATTTTTCATACATGTCTACCAAAGCATTTTATCAAACAGTTCACTACCTTGCTGCTATGGCTAAAAGCCTAAATTAGGTGCTTTCGAACAAGCTATGAATGCTTGGAAAGAATCTATCAAAGCATAATAGTAAGCAATAGCATAGACAAGGCAGTGAACTGTTTGAAAAAATGCCTCAAAGAATGTGGTCTCATGGTGATGGAATGCCATGACAAGCAAAACTTTTAGCCATAGCAGCAAGTCAGTGAACTCTTTGATAAAATGCTTTGATAGACATGTATGAAAAATGTGGTAGCATAGACAAGGCAATGAACTGTTTGAAAAAATGCCTCAAAGAAATGTGGTCTCATGGAATGCCATGATAAGCAAATGCAATTGGCAGCTGCTCCTAGTTATTAGTTATGCAATGTGAAGTAATTGCATAACTCAGCATAGTTGCCGAGAGACGCAGGGTACTGGTACTGGTACGGGGATGGAGACGCCAATCAAATTAGGGTACGTGAGTTAAATGAATAAGGAGACGGCTATTTTATATGTAAATGATTCACCATAAATTTTGGGTACGGGGATTGGTACTCTGTCTATGTTCCCAAAATGGAGTTTCTCGACAACTATACATAACTGCTTAGGTTGACTTTGTAAAAGCTATATTTTAATTGAAATTTTGTCATCTATCAACATCTAGTTATTAGTTATGCAATGTGAAGTAATGCTTTGAGTTTGAAAGATGTGCTATGCAATGCAATCGACGATATGAATATAAACTTCAAAAATCTATTTTTTACAATTCATTAGTTAAACTCTTTATTTTATTTGCTCCCTATATCTCTATGCTATGGAAATGCCTTTCAATTTAAAAAAAAATAGTTTTTCTCTTGTTCTACAATATTTTACGTTTTTTTTTAAATCTGATTTTTTCAAAAAATCTTATAGTTTTGGTTTGCTGATTTTTTCCCCAAAATATTTTTGCTGCTACGGTCTAAGTTGCCTAGATATGAAATTTATGATGATGATTTTCAAATACAATTGTCATAAATGCATTATAGTTATTAGCTAGTAGCTAGCTATTGTATCCAGTTTCACAACTCGGCTTCATATGATGATGCCATTTTGTAATCCATATGTATTCAACAATCAAATTTAATAGAAAACACTTCCTCATGGTTTTTAGACTCATTTGATAGATTTTGTAATTGAATTTTGCAAAAAAAAAGTGTTTTTTATAAGAAATTTTACTACTTTTTAAGTTGCCGAGTCAAAATTTTTGGGCTTGCCGACTACTCTCTGAGTACGAGTGTATAGACTATGGCTGGAACAACTTGGTTGTGGTTGTAACTCTGTTTCTAGTTCAAATACGTTGAAATTTGATGACATTGTTGGTGTGATTTTGAGTGAGGAGATTCAAAGGAAGAGCATAGGTGAGACTTCAAAATTGGGTAATGTTTTGAATGTAGAAGATAGGAGAAAATCAAAGGAGAGAAGAAAAAGCCCAAGAAGTCGTGGGAGGCCACGAGTAAAAATGAGGAATAGAAGGTCTCAATCCAGAGGAAGGAAGGATTGCTGGTACTGTGGAAAACCAGGACACTTGAAGAAATATTGCTAGTCTTGAAAAAGCAAAGGAGATAAACAACAAGATGGCAACAAGGAAGCAAATGTTGTAATTAAATTAGATGATGATGCTTTAGTTCTTTCCCTATATAGTGTTGATGATTCTTGGGTAATAGACTTACGGGCTTTGTTTCATGCTATGCCCCCTAGAAATTATTTTCTTAATTATGGCCAAGGAGATTTTGGACTGGTATATTTAGGTGAGAATGAACCTTGTCAAATTGTTATAAAGGGAAGAATAAAAATAAAATTGTAGAATGGAAATCTATGGCTGCTACAAGAGATAAGGCATGTTCCAAAGTTAAGTAGAAATTTAATTTTAGTAGGGCAGCTAGGAGATGAAGGCTGCATACAACTAGGTATCATATGGGGACCAACTCAAGTATTTTCTCTCGGTGGCCCTGGTTATTATGTCACTTTTATAGATGATACTGTTAGTGTTTTATAGATCAGATAAACAATTGAAATCACTCGGAATAATTGCAACACATAAGACAATAAGCACAACAAGATACCCTGGGAAAACCCTTCTCCTGAGGGAGAAAAACCCAACAAATATTTCTCTTATATAATGATGAAGAACAAGAGCAGAAATCTGCTTACAACACAGTCCCAACACAAGGGCGAATTTGATACAATGAATATTAGCACTTCTCCTAAGTGCGAATATGTTTCTTCTTGAAATTGGTCTGCTGCTACAAGATAAAGATTCACTGCTACTGAAGATGATGCACTGCTGCTGAAGATGATGCGCTACTCAAGTATGAACTTCTTCTAGGAATGCAAATTATGATGAATGAACTTGATTATTTTAAATGAACAAATTCAACCTTGTATATATACAAGATGAGGTGTTTCCTCAATCAGGTCGGCCACTTGAGAAGAATAATTAAATTACAAATAAATTGCCAAGGGTCGGCCCAATACAAAATGGAATATAAGAACACAAGGAGGGTCGACCCTCAAGCATTAAATCATGCAAGTATAAATTAAATAGCCAAAAGGCTATCATTTAATTTATGTCTTCTCGAAGTGTGGGTTGGAAGAAGCAGCCCGATGTTGCTGATAACATCAACACTCCCTCTCAGCTAGGGATGATACTTCTAGCTACACAAAAGAAACATATCACCTCATCATGATAAAGGAGCTTATCACCTCATCGTGAAAGCAAATAAGATATCACCTCATCGTGATATCAACCATCATGGCTACCTCCATAGATGGTATGTACAAGTGCTCATCACTCAATGTGATGTTGTCACCTCATCGTGACTTTCACCATGGCTTTCCCAGAGGGTGAAACACAAGTACAAGAAAATCATCACGGACTCCCTCACGTGATGCTGTCATGGAGTCACACACATGACATCCACCATGGCTCTCCCAGAGGGTGGAACAAGGGCTTTCACCTCAAACTTCTCCTAAGAGAAGAATGCTCAAGGGATTTCACCTCGAACTTCTCCTAAGAGAACTCATTACCTAGGGATTTCACCTCAAACTTCTCTCAAAGAAGAACTCATTAAAAGAAGGAACACTGATACTGAGACTCCCTCTCAGCTAGGGCTTCATTCTCCACCATATCAAGCTGTCTCAAAGGTACACAAACATTATCCTGAAGAGATGCTTGATGAGAATGACTGCCATCTGCTCATCAATGTTGATATACCTTAACTGAATATCTTTCCTCAATACCATATCTTTGATATAGTGGTATGCTTAGTTTTGTCATGAAACACTTGGAAAGACAAAAAGCTTCTCAAAGCTTTGACTAACACAATGGATGACAGTTGGCTTCAATGATTGTCCAACCAATCCTGCATGGAGCTTTCAAAGCCACACTACTTCTCGAGCTGCCACACAAGCTGTAATGTACTCGGCCTCTGCTATACTCAGTGCCACCGAAGATTGCTTCTTGCTATATCAGGATATCATCGCAGACCTCAACTGAAACAACATCCAGAGCAAGACAACCATCTTCTTTAGGTTCAGTAGGCTTCCTCTAAATCTTCAATCACTTGCATCAACCACCTGACCTCATTGTCCAAGTTTGCCTGCAACGCTTGCGTTAGATAAATGGTTTCCAGCACATAACTCTGTAGAGATTCAGGGTTGTCCTCTTCGACCGCATCCCTGATCACTCTATTCTGAATAGGTTTGCGGAGCTACCAATGTTAAATCCAGGTTGACCTGACTTGAGCAATTTAGAACTCAACTGCTGAAGAGGTACTTCAATAATTTTGCATTTGGCCTTGCAACATTGCAACCCTTATTCTCAACGAGTCATAGAACTCCCTCTTGAGGTTAATTCTTCCTCTTCGAAAAAATGTCTTCAGCCATTCACTTAGTCTCATAGCTACAAGTAGAGTCTCCATTCTTCAACCTATAGGATGCATCAAGCTCTTCTTGAAAGAAATCTCTTACGCTTCTTGATTTATCTTGAAAGCATTAAGAAGAGATTACTAATGGGACACACCTATCTCAAATAGACGTACCGTAACTAGGAGCATACATGATTGACTATCTCAATGTTATAGCATGAATTAATAACTACAAAATAATTCATGAGCATTAATCAACCATGTAATACATATCTCATAGAATTCAAAATCTCTTGAGTAATAGATAATTAATTGATCAATCATGACATGTCTTTCTTTCAATTTCTCGGAAGAGCTAATCTTAGCAAAACAAAAGACAAACTTCACAAATTAACATGATACAACTTGTGATGGGTTCTTGTGAACCACTACTCATGAATCATGGGTGAATGAGTTTGACTCGAAAAACTACACGGTTGAATCTTGATAGCAATATCATAATGATACAACTTGCAATGAATAATCACAGTGATCACTATGTATCGGTCACACATAATCCTAAGTAAATAATGTCAGATTTGCACAACTTAACAAACTGAATTTTAGCCTCGAAGGGTAATTACAATCAAAACAAGGAATACTTATCTCTTAAATATTCTGAAGGATGGACATAGTACGATACGCTGCTCTTGTGCTTCAATCAGTACATAACCTTCACGGCTTGAACATAGGCCCATGACTAGAGTAGAAATTCACTAGAATCATTTTGGGGAGAGATCTCGATCACATCCGCAAATGAAGCATGCTGATTAGGCCTGGTAGGACAATCCTTTGCATAGTGACCAAATTTGTCACATCTAAAGCATTGAACACAAGAGAGATCCCACTTCTTCTTGAATGTAGGAGCACCATCTGTCCCTTTATCTCTATTCCTCTTGAAGAATCCTTTCTTCCAAACTTTTCCTTTCGATGAATGAGAGGCGAGAACATGTATATCTTCATTCTTTTAACTTTGACCAACGCCTCTAGCTGCCAACCTCGACTCCTCTTGAATACAGTCGGCCCTCAATCGATCAAACTTGGGAAGTTTCGATCTCGCACTGATTCCTTGAACGTAAGACTCCCAAGATGAAGGAAGACCATTAAGAGCCAACATGGTCAAATCCTTGTCATCAACAATATGACCAATGGTAGAGAGCTAATCTCTCAATTCGGAAATCTTCATGAAGTAGGTGATGACAAACTCTTCGTCCACCATCTTAACGTGATGAAGTTGTTGCTTCAGTGCAAGTGCTCGACTGGTGTTGTTGATTTCCTACATCTCTTCCAATGTTTTGAACATCTCCCTTGCTGTATTCAACTTGGAGACAATTGGAACAATATGATCTTTAATGGAATCAACCAACACTTTCTTTGCCCTAGTATCTTTCTTCCTCCACTGCAACCTCTTCTTCCTCCTCAGGTTCGAGGACTTTTGTTTTCACAAACTCAGCCAAATCATTCTCTTCCAAGGTGAGCATGATCCTGAACCTCCATGATGTGCAGTTAGAAGCTCCTTCGAGTCTATCCTCAATTTTCAGACCATTCACCATCTTGAAACTCAAAATAGAGATAGACAAAAAAAAGATTAAAGAGAGTGCTGCAAAACAAATCTGATTACGATATTTTTCAAACCTGCTCTGAAACCATGTTAGTGTTTTATAGATCAGATAAACAACTGAAAGCACTCGGAATAATTGCAACACATAAGACAATAAGCACAACAAGATACCTTGGGAAAACCCTTCTCCTTAGGGATCCTGAGGGAGAAAAACCTAGCAAATATTTCTCTTATATAATGAAGAACAAGAGCAGAAATCTGCTTACAACATAGGCCCAGCACAAGGGCAAATTTGATACAATGAATATTAGCACTTCTCCTAAGTGCGAATATGTTTCTCCTTGAAATTGGTCTGCTGCTACAAGATAAAGATTCGCTGCTACTGAAGATGATGTGCTTCTCAAGTATGAACTTCTTCTAGGAATGCGAATTATGATGAATGAACTTGATTATTTTAAATGAACAAATTCGACCTTGTATATATACAAGATGAGGTGTTTCCTCAATCAGGTCGGCCACTTGAGAAGAACAATTAAATTACAAATAAATTGCCAAGGGTCGGCCCAATACAAAATGGAATATAAGAACACAAGGAGGGTCGGTTCTCAAGCATTAAATCATGCAAGTATAAATTAAATAGCCGAAAGGCTATCATTTAATTTATGTCTTCTCAAAGTGTGGGTTGGAAGAAGCAGCCCGATGCTGCTGGTAAGATCAACAGGTACAACTAGGAAAACATGGGTGTATTTCGTAAAACAAAAATCAGATGTATTTAAAACTTTAAAAAAATGGAAAATCTTGGTTGAGAATGAGACAGGGAAAAAGCTAAAGTGTCTAGGTTTGATAATGGAGGCGACTATTGCAACAAAGAATTTGAAAATTATTGTTCAAACAACAAAATTCGTAGGTAGGAAACAGTTCCAGGAACACAGGAAAATGGTGTGGTTGAGAGAATGAACATGACAATAATGGAGCGTGCAAGAAGCATGAGGTTGCATGTTAGACTACCTTTACATTTTTGGGAAGAGACTGTACATACTATTGTTTATTTAATTAATAGAGGGCCTTTAGTTCCTTTGGGTTGTAGTATTTCAAAGGAGGCTCGAAGAGGTAAGAGGGTGAGTTATTCTTTTCTAAAGACCTTCGGCTGTGAAGCTTTTGTACACGTTGATATTGAGAACAAAACCAAGTTAGAAGCTAAATCTAGAAAATTTACCTTTGTTGGATATGGAATAGATGACTTTGGTTATAGGCTATGGGATTTTGAAAATCAGAAAATTATTAGAAGCAAATATATTATATTCAATGAAAAGGTTATGTATAAGGATCAACAGTAGGGAAAGAAGCATGAACATGAAAAAAGAGAATATGTGGTGCTGGATGATATTCTAGAAAATAATATCCCAACGGTACCTAATGCTCAACAACAAGAAATACCATGGACTCTTGTAAATGTTAGATGTTCTACACAGGGAAACCCGGGGATGCGTCCCTCCCCCAAAATGCCCCATACCCGTTCTTGGGAAACCCAGGGACACGTCCCTCCCCCAAAATGCCCCGTACCTGTTCCCGGGACGTCTCGGGTACCGGGGGACGACAGGGGACCATCCCTCTTTTTTGAAAAAAAGTAGGAAACGTCTCAAGGATGAGGGGACTGCATTGACCGGAAGAGGGACGGCTGACCGTCCCCGGGGATGGTTGAGCCATCCCTTGACCGTCCCAGGGACGACTGGCCATCCCCCGCACTTTAGCAATTGAGAACTTCAAAACAAATTCATAAAATTAAAAAAGTTCAGCCCAGCCTACGTGGCATGTGTGGGCCCCATGGATTTTGACTCCCTTATGAGGGAAAAAGGGCCTCTCTACCCTCATTTTATGCATTTTGTTTGTTTGAGCAGCCAAGGGTTTGAGAGCAAAAGAAGTTGTAGCCATTGAAGGAGAAGGAGCAGCAGCTTGAAGGAGGAGAGGAGGTTGAAATAGTGTTGAATGGAGTGCAAATCCACCAAAGAGGTATGCATTTCCTTTCCCTATTTTTTTGTTTCATTTTTTTGCAAAATGTGAAGCATACATTGTCTGATTTTTTTTTTTTTTTTGCATTTTCAGTTGAAACTTGCATTCTAAAAACAAAAAACATGAGCAGCAGTGAGAATGGAAGTGATAGTGAAGTTGAAATGCAAATTAGAAGGCAAAGTGGTGGGGGTGGTAGTAGAACTAGAGAGCAAAGAAGTGAAAGAACCCCAATCCAATGCCATCCTTCATCAACCAATACCAAAACTATGGAAGACTATGCAAGACACCCATTAAACCCAAAAAAACCATTCCTTCGATATGTTACACCCGTGGGTGAAAGACAAAAAAATTCAGGGGGGAGTAGGGTTTGGTTTTGCCATATTTGTGAAAAAGACTTTAGGGGCAGCTACACAAGAATTAGGTCTCATTTTTTGGGTGAGGTGGGCCATGGAGTTAGAATGTGTCCTTCATTGACAGATGACCTATTTTTAGAATGCCAAAAAATTCAAATAGAGTGTGATGGTGGGGTTCAAGGTGGGTCTCCTTCTTTCCCAAGTGCACAATCATCCATGCCTACTCCTAGTCCTTCCATGGTTGGTAGTAGTGGAGTTGTCTTAAGAGCAAAGAGGAAGGTGAGTGCCAGTGGTAGTGAAAAGGCAGCCTCAGTTGAGTCCATGTTTAATAACCAAGCACGAGATAGTATTGAATCCTCCATTGCCAAATTCTTTTTTGCACATGCCATTCCATTTCATGTGGCACACTCCTCTTATTTCAAACAAATGGTGAGAGACATAGCCACAGTTGGTCCTTCATTCATACCCCCTGGAGATCATAAGCTACGCACCACCCTCCTAGACAAAGAGTACTCCAAAGTTAATGTGTTAATGGAGGAGATGAGGCAAATGTGGATGAAGATGGGGTGCTCTATAGTGATGGATGGGTGGGCTGATTGCAGACGTCGGCCACTCATCAATGTCATAGTCACATGCCCTGCTGGTTCTTATTTTCTTAGAGCCGTAGATTGTTTGGGGAGACATAAGGATGCAAAATTCCAGTTTTCCATTTTGAGAGATGCCATAGAGGAGGTTGGGGCTGCAAATTTGGTGCAAGTGATCACTGATTCAGCACGTGTGTGCAAATCAGCTGGGTTGATGGTGGAGGGTAAGTACAGGCACATATTTTGGACCCCATGTTGTGTTCATGCATTGAAAGATATAGGAAAGTTGGATTGGGTGAAGAAAATAGTGGTAGAAGCTAGAGATATTCAGATGTTTATTTGCAATCACCACACCTCACTTGCTCTCTTCAGAACATTTTCAAAGAAGGAATTTCTCAAACCTGTTGAGACAAGGTATGCCTCTCACTTCATTTTGTTTCACTTTCAATTTGTATTCATAATCTGATTTTGTTTTAAATTTTTAATTTTTAATGAATCATTGAATCAATGAATGGACATTGAATGTAGATATGCCACATACTTCATCTTGTTAGAAAGGATGGTAGAGGTGTATGAGCCTCTACAAGCGATGATGGTCAATGCAGAGTGGGCTAGATGGCCTAATGCAAGTTCTACTGAAGGAAAGACCGTCAAACAAAAGATCCTCGATGACGATTGGTGGGCCAATGTGAGGTAAGACATTAGATGGCTGATTTTCATATAAAATTTCTGATTTTAATATTTTAATTTTATTGTCCAATGTTCCAACTTTTGAAATTTCTAACATGTCAACTAATTATTTTGAACTTTTTGTTTGCATATTGCAGATATATTTGCTCCTTCATCTCCCCTATTGTAGATGTCATCTCACCTATTGTAGATGTCATTAGATATGTTGATACAAACTCTCCTAGTCTTGGAGAGATTTATGAGACATTTGAGAGTATGCTTGGGAAGATCAAGCAAGTTATTTCGGCAAAGGACCCCACTTTGGATTTATATGAGCAACACATTGGGCCCATTGTGACGCGGAGGTGGAATATAATGAACACCCCGCTTCACATGGCTTCCTTTGCTCTAAATCCAAAATGGTATGCACCAAGGCCTGGTAGGGTGCCTCCATGTGATGATAGTGAGGTTTTAGATGGGTTCACATGGGCCATTGAAAAGATTTATCCAGCAGAGCAGGCTTCACTAGTTTGGTCACAATTCGTAGACTTTGCAAATCTTACTGGCCCAAACTTGAGTAAACCACAGGCGAGGTTGGATAGAGCTATATTATGTCAATCGAACCCTATTGGATGGTGGACCTATCATGGGAGGGATACACCGCAGTTGAAGACACTTGCTACTCGCCTTCTTGCACAGGTTGCTAGTTCCTTTGCTGTAGAAAGGAATTGGTCCACGTATAGCTTTATCCACTCCCTCAAGAGGAATAGACTTACCTCTAGACGAGTGGAGAAGCTAGTGGCCATTCATAGTGCTCTTTGACTTCAGGATCGATAGACTCCAGAGTATCGACAGACTCCAACTCTACGGTGGGATATTGATCCTGAGGACGTGGCCTAGGTAGATGAGGAGGAGACAACCGAGGGTTTGGTTGGGGTTCCGTTGGTTGAGGAGGAGCATCACAGTGGCAGTGACTCAGAGGATGACTCTGATTTTGATGCGGTTATGAGGGATGATTAGGGGCAGCAGTGCTCTTTGTCTTTGTTTATTCAGTATTCATTACTGACATTGTATTTTGATTTTCATAGCAAACTTTAAAACTATATGGCAGCAATGTAGCCTTTGGGCATTTTGATATAAGTTTATAAATTATAACTTGGAGGTTGTTTCATGATTCATGTATGTTAATTTTGAATGTGTATTGAGTATTGGCATAATGTTGAACACAAATGTTATATGTTAATGTTCTATAATGTGTATTATGCATGCCTTATCCATGTCATCATAAGAATATTTAAAATTTCCCTATATTTTTATATAGTTGTCCCCGTCCCGGAAACTTGGGGTAACCTAGTCTTCTACAAGGATGTTCAATATTTGTTTGTTTCACATTTCACTTCATATGTTTCAATTTTCAAATGTCTCAATGTTGAATTTTCATAATCTCAGGCTCTTAGTTGAACACAATACAATTTTTTTAACCATAAAATAGCCATAAAAGTTTCAATTTTATTTTACACACACATAATATTTTCCGTCCCTTTTTGTAAATTTGTGGAATTTTTGTGCCCTACAAACAACCCATTCCTCTGTTCCCATCCTTGTCTCGAAAACTTTTAATAACAGACCTTGAAACCCGATTCTACTTAATAACTACTCTTATTAGGAGATATATAACTAACATTATGTGGCAAATAATAAAAAATTATCGACTTAAAGTAGTGGCTGGCTTTAGTGCCATGGGGCTCTCCTCCTTTACCTCATCATGCTTGGGGCACACAAGGGAGAAGACTTAGTTGGGTTTGGCAATTGACAAGGTGGCATCTGTGTTGGACTTGTACTTGGGTCAACTCTATTACTTTTGTTTCCATTCAAAAGGAATTTCTTTTTCTTTTTGTCCCCCTTTCCCTCTTTTTCTAATGATCCATTTCGGATCACTAATCATTGTGCTACCGTGACTCATCTCAATCTACATAATTAAGTTTAATAACTCCAACATTTCCCTTAGTGCTTTTGGAATGAGACGATAAATTTATAAAACAAAGTTTAAAAGTTTACTCCCAAAAACCTTGTTGTGGGCTAGGCTTTCTCAAGAACATAAAAGTAAAATCCTCATTTGCACACAATGACTAGGTCAATTGATTAGAAATTTAGCTATATATTTCATCAAAGTTCTCTTGAAAGCCAATTTGAATAATCTGAATTGGGTCGAAGAAAAATGTTATACCTTATAATGGTTAGTACAATTTTTGGTCATGATGTAGGGGCGTTTTCCATGATAACCAATGACTTTACTATTGTCTCCTATTTATACAAGTCATAGATTACAAAATCGCAGGTTAATCAGCAAGTGGGCGATTAATCGCCAGTTTTTTCTAAAAATGATTAAATGCTACTTTTACTCGCTAGATGCTACAGTAAAAAAATTGCCGATTGTTGCAGAGTAGTCGTTGGGAAATAATGACGATTAATCGCCATTTGGTCACCATAAATTTGGCACCTTTTTTTTCCGTATTTCACGCGGATTTTTGTCTTTTCATGCATTTTTTCAGCAGTAAATTCTACTTAAACCCTCGAATGCATATCTTTTTGCACACCTACGTTTTTCCATTGATTTTTGGTGCGATCAAGGCTTCATCTCAGCACATACTGGAAGGTTTTGGCGTCCCGATTTGCAACATCAGCTACAGGTTAGGCCCGTTAGGGTTTTTTATTTCTTCCTACCTTCATCTCTAGTTTCATGGCTTCATTATTTCAAAATTCGAATCATGTAAAAGTAAAACATATTCTCAGATCGCTGGCTCTGTGTTCATGGCTTCATCTGTGAGTTGAGTCGTAACAAAGTCATTCATCTAGAAAATTAGAATTTAGAACCATAAAGTTATAAAGTATAAACTATAAAAGTATTTTTTTTTATATACATTATTGATAATAAATATTTTACTATCTATAATATATTTTTTATTCATAATATATTACAGTTCACAATTTTATTATCTATCAATCACCACATTCACAGCCCAGCTACAGTTTTCAATTCATATCTGATTTTCATGGCTTCATTATAAACGAAATTCATACAGAATCATTACTTTTTGCAGAGTATGTACATTGTAAAGTTAAAAATAAATAATAAAATCCCATCTTAGCAAGCCAATTTATATACATTATTAATAATAAATATATTACTATGTAATTATCTATAATAACTAATATATTATATTATTATGAACAAAAAAAATATATTATAGAATGATAGATAATAAAATTGTGAACTGTAATACATTTATTATTTATTATTAATAATGTATATAAAATTATAAATAAATAATAAAATCTCATTTTATTATTTATTTATAATTTTATATACATTATTAATAATAAATAATAAATGTATTACAGTTCACAATTTTATTATCTATCATTCTATAATATATTTTTTTTGTTCATAATAATATAATATATTAGTTATTATAGATAATTACATAGTAATATATTTATTATTAATAATGTATATAAATTGGCTTGCTAAGATGGGATTTTATTATTTATTTTTAACTTTACAATGTACATACTCTGCAAAAAGTAATGATTCTGTATGAATTTCGTTTATAATGAAGCCATGAAAATCAGATATGAATTGAAAACTGTAGCTGGGCTATGAATGTGGTGATTCAAACTCAAAGTAACAATGAAAGTTTATAACTTAATAGACTTCTAGTTTTGCTTATTAAACCCTCCTTTCAGCACTACTTTGTTTCAAACTTTCATGATTCAACACTACTTTGTTACAAAATTTCTATGCATGGCCATGAATGATGAAAGTTTGAAACAAAGGAGTGCTAAAAGGAGGGTTTAATAAGCAGAAACAAAGCTCATATCATCATATTTCATCAACATTTTAAAAGTTGAAATTTGAGAATGTTTACTCATATCAGTTATCACATATGTATGCAGTTGCACTATGCACATTGTCACATTGTATGTAAAGTTAAACATACCTCATAAGGCATATGTGTGAAAGTTCAGTTTTAAGTTTTTAATTGTTCATAATCATTTGTCATTATCACTGTGCACTGTGTGTATAGATATGTTTGAGTGTGTATATGCATGCAAATCTGCCATCATGTGTATGTGACATGTGTATAGATATGTATGTGTGCACAGTGCAGTCTTGACTCTGCATACATACATACCTACACACACAAACATCGTACTTACAACTTACAAGTTACACACACATGTTGCAAACTTGCATGCATATACGATACCTACACACACATATATATCCACACATACAAACAACTTTTGTTCATCCACATAGATTATTTTCCCATTTGCGAACTATGATTGAAAGTCTCAAAGTACTTTATAGTGGAATATCTGCAATAAATTATTAAATACAGTATAATTTTGAGCAATTGCTATGTAATGATAATCTGCTGCTCCCACCTGCAAATTTGCAACAGTCAATAGGGTTATGAGTTAGGAGTTAGGATTGCAATGCCAATTTGCATACAAGTAAATTAAATTAATGTGCATCCAACAAAAAATACAAATATAAGAATGAAAAAACTGAAATTAGATAATGATTGAATAAAGTTAAACAATTAGCTGATTGTTCCTTTGTACTAGATTTGTTACAACTTACAACTTCTAATATATTTATTGTTCAACTTCTAATATTGTAGGTTACTATTTAATCACAATGACATCCGGTTCTGCTTTTGCATCTGTTTCAGACTTAGTTGGCACAAGTGCCATTGAAAGGAGAGCCCCTGGTAGCCGTGATCCTACTTGGAAACATGGTTATTACGGGCCAATACCAGGCAGTGTTATTTGTACTCATTGCAAGAAGAGGATTAGTGGAGGCATCAATCGCCTCAAATACTATCTTGCTGGTATTCCTTGTCGTGATTCAAAGGCATGTGAATTGGCCAGTTTAGAGGTGAAACGAGAGATGATAGTTGTTCTTGCAACAGTTCATGAAAAAAAATTGGAGAGGGAAAAAGTAAAAGCAGCTATGCAAGCAACCATTGCTCCTAATTTGGTTGAAGATTCTGAGGCACAAATGCAAACTCAAGCCATTGTGGGCTCTAGTCGTGGTCTACGTTTACATGCTGGTCGCAGTACCCAATCCACTTCGAGCAAATTCCAATTTTTTGTGGCCAGAAATATTCAAGGATCACAATCTTCATTGGAAGCAACTAGGTGGAATAAGGAGGTGCACAAAGAGGTAGACAAGGCTTGTGCAAATGCAAACTCAAGCCATTGTGGGCTCTAGTCGTGGTCTACGTTTACGTGCTGGTCGCAGTACCCAAGCCATTTCATCCACTTTGAGCAAATTCCAATTTTTTGTGCCTAGAAATATTCAAGGATCACAACCTTCATTGGAAGCAACTGGGTGGAATAAGGAGGTGCACAAAGAGGCAGACAAGGCTTGTGCAAGTTTTTGGTTTTATAACAACCTTCTCTTCAATGTGGCAAGGAGTCCATATTGAGAGTGTTTGGTGACAGCATTGACAGTTGCAGGCAAAGGGTACAAAGCCCCTACTCCAAGAGATCTAAGTGGCAAGTTACTTGAAGATGCTATTGCAGATGCAAAAGGAATTGTGGAAGAAGAAAAAAAGAAATGGCAAAAGTTTGGATGCTCAATTCTTTCAGATGGCTGGATAGATGGAAGAAACCGCACACTTATCAATTTTATATTGGCTTCCAATGGTGTGATGGTTTTTCTAAAGTCAATTGATGCCTCCAACATAATAAAGAATGCAAAAAATTTGAGCTTGATGTTGGAGCAGTTTGTTTTAGAGGTGGGCATATAAAATGTTGTCCAAGTTGTTACTGACAATGCAACAACATATGTGGCAGTTGGTAGATTGCTTCAAGTGAGGCATCCAACAGTTTTGTGGACCCCTTGTGCAGCTCATTGCCTTGACCATCTTTTGGAGGATATAGGCAAAATTGATTGGGTGAAACCAATTGTAGAACAAGCAAGAGACATAACAAAATATATATATAATCACCCATGGGTTCTTCAATTGATGAGAGATCACACCAAGGGGAAAGAGCTTATGTGATCGGGTGCTACAAAGTTTGCAACTAATTTTCTAACGTTGCAAAGTATCAGTTGTTTATTGACTTCCTTGAAAAAGATGTTTGTGAGTCAACCATGGGTAGACTCAACTTACTTAAAGAAGGTTGATGGAGAAAAGATTCAAGCAATAATCTTTGATAGTCAATTTGCAACTAGAGCTTTAGAGATTGTCAAGGTAACTTCAACTCTAATGAATTTTCAGATTGAATCCTTTATTCTTAATTTAAAATTATATAAGTATTTTGTTTCATTGTAAGGTGTAATTTAAATTTGGTTCTACTTTGTACTTTATAGGTGACTGAGCCATTGGTGAGGGTCGTGCGCTTGGTGGAGAGGGAGAAAAATGTGATGGGATATCTTTATGAGGCAATGGATAGGGCCAAAGAGGCCATCCAACACTATTACATGGGGGATGTGTTGTGACCTATTTCATACATCGCCCCATTGCAAATGGGGACCCCCAAGTTTTGGTTTTGCCCTCTGCGTTGCTAGTTTGGAGTTTAGAACTTGAGTAATTTTTGAGAGTCACTCCGGCCAAGTTGGGTTTTTGAACCCGTTTGTGTGCCTAAACATTATGGAAGGGCTCAGAAGGCTCGGAAGACGAAGATCGCCTGTTCTTTCGGTCATTTTTGACATTTCCTATTTTTTAGGGATTCTGCGTTTTTGCTTTT
>CM021106.1:111249462-111545772 GCA_007115665.2 Sequoiadendron giganteum | reverse complement strand
CTCCTACGTCATCTACATGTTGGCTAGGACATACATGTATGCAGGCTTGATTTGCAAGGGCGTAGTTGGCAACGGGGAGAATGAACTGAAATCCTATGACTGCTATCCGTAGCTTTAGCTAAGTGAGAAAGCCCACTTCAGATGGGCACATGATGCATTCCTCATGTACATAACCAAAATACTTCAAGGAGGAACGCACTAACGGCTAACTCACGAAGCTAAGAGTCTAATCGGCAAATACGGGTCTTGGTTCATCCAGTATCGTATATCAGAATCCAGGGATTCACTGGGAATCCATACCGATTGCCTATCTTTTCAACTAACAAGATGGTCTTGCTTGAGGTGCTGAGACAGTTGGAGGAATATCAGAGCTTCCAAAGAACAAAGAAGAAGGCGACAATCACCTTTCCCTTCTTCATAGGGAACATGCTGGAAACATGTCAGTCGGCACAGGCAACTGAGAGTGCCAGGCTAGAAATATAGCGGTACCCATTCGCCACTTATCAATCTAGGGATAATTTCGACCCACACCATCATATCAAGACTGCGGATGGGAGAAAGTACAAACATAGGGTTGAACTGGAGGACTTCTGGGCAGACGCCGCGGATGAATATGAGGCTAGACGAAGATTGTGGTCTAGATGGCCGGTTAGCTTGATCAGGGCAATTGAACTTTGCAGAGTGCTTGATTAGCTCGAGGATGATGGAAAGCAAGTACAACCGTGCTTTGACGAGAGCTTGCCCCTGCCTGCTGTAAGATGGTCAGAACTCGAGCATGTGGATTTGAACACCTTGATGAGGCCAATCACCAAGTATACTTAATGGTGGGTTGATCAATAGATCCAAGAGTTGAGGCGGATGAAGGTGACGCTTACCTATGATAGGTTAAGCAAAATGGAATCTTACTCTTCCAATGTAGAAGCATCCCAGGGCGTGGAGTTGATAGAGGCCACTACTTCAAGAAAAAAGAAAGAAATAGTTGTGGATAAGGAGCCTGCTCAGAAACAAACAAGGATAGAGCCTTCACACTTTGCCTCGTCCATAAACATCAACGGGATATTGGCCACCCTTGATGATTCATTGGCCAACATTAGGAACCCTTCCTCGATTCCCAAGGACAATGTGGAGCCTCAACTGGACGATGATGAACCGCCATCTCCCATAGGCACAAAAATACTAGGGTCAGATGATAAGATTGGCTTCCAAAATGATGAATTTTAGGAAGGAATGATTTCAGCCCTTCGAGGAATTTTGGACGCTCCAAACGGAGAAAGTGTACCAGAGGAGGATGGCATAGAGCAGCTCACAATCCCTGACTGGTTAAAAGAGGGAATGAAAATACAGGTGCCAGTTGAAGCACAGGAAGAGGATGATGCTGTAGACTTCCTAGCCAGACTTGAACAAGTTTCGGTCAAGAAGCCGGCCAAGAAGTTCTCCACCATACAAAGGGATGAATCCGGCAACTGGTCCGTACAGATTGCTGTGCCAATAGTGGACAAGCCACGGGAGGATATAGCTCCATATGAATATGCTATCACCACCATCGACTTGGCTCCAACCGCAAAGGGCCAAGAAGTTGAAGATCTAGACAATTTAGTGTCCACCATCAAGTCGAGGTTGGCAAAGGAGGTAGCAAAGAGGAAAAACTGCCAGCAAGAGATTGAGCACCTGAAGGAGTACATACAACATCTGATCAAGCCGCTTGATCAAGATAACACGATAGCTCCCCTTCTTCCGAATTCTTCACAGGAAGCAGCAAAGGATGTGGAAGAAGACATGGTCACGACAAGAGAGGCCAAAGAATGGATAGTGGTCAAAGGCACAGAGGCAAAGACCTTCCTGGAAAGGTTGACGTTGGTCTACGGTCAGGCTACCTCATTGCTTTCCAGATTGACTGCCTTGGCAGAATTATGGGATGGTCTTCCAGATATGTAGGAGAGAATAATTTCGTGCCTTAGAATTCTCAAAGACGTCTCGAAGCAGGAACAGGTTGACAAAGGCATCATTGCGGCAGGCGTAGCCTACGATTTCCATACATGGTACGGGACTTTGACGACATAGGGAGAGGTGTTGGAAAGAGTGAAGGTTTATGGACTCAGAGTGGAGGAGCAGGTTAGAGAAATCCAGAGCAAAATCTTCAACATGGTTGCAGACATACTAGACAAGGAGGTCATACGAGAGACTGATCTGCAACTAGAGGGTTTGAAGAAGAAGGTGCGAGAAGACTTCTTTTCCATCACAGGGCCTATCTTGAGGCAGAATTGGGTCAGAATGGCGAATTTCTTAGCCATCCGAGAGGTCTTTGAGAGGGTCGAGACAGAGTGGGAGGACATCTTTGTCAGGTGCGTCGAAAACATGGACGGATTGGAGTTTAGGATCAAAATACTCCCACAGATCACTATGGAAGAAGTTGCCTCTATTGTGTCCAAATTCATTGAACACACGACAACTCGGGAGGATAGGGATGTAATTCCTTGAAAATAGCTTCGGGCGCCAACTCACCCTTATCAACTCATAGTTCACTAATGTTATTTTGGGAAATCCTAATTAGGGTTTATTTGTTTTAATCTTGGTCGTTGGTTCATTTTAATCTGGGCCACTATTATTTCTGAAAACTCTATATAAACTTGCGTACTCTCATTTTCAATTTGTGAAGTGAGCAGTATGAGATTGTTGTGATATATCATTTCCGTTAATAAAAGCTCTAGTGCATGATTTGCTTAGAATCACTTTTGTTTTCAAGTGATGTGCAAGGTTACATATTCTTCTTCAACACTTAGATTAAGATTAATTTAGAATTTCCATTTGAATGTTTGTTAGTGAATGAAAGATTTGATAGCAGTGGTTGATGAAATTTAGCTCATACTTTTGTTGGATAGATGATTTTTATTCAATGTGAAAAGTTAGCCCGAGCTCTCAAATTGTGGATGCTTATCTTCGGTTTGAATAATTATTAATTCAGACATGAAAATTGTTATCACCTCCGTTGAAGATTGCACCCGCTTTACGTAGTTGTCCTAGGGAGGCGAAACAAAGTGTGGTTATTCTAGTTTCATCTAGTCATTGTCATCTATTGAGTTCTTAGGCGTAGTTTAGACTTCTAAACCCTTATCTTTTTGCATTTTTTTGGCAAAATCTGAAATACCCAATGGAAAGAGCATTCAATGTCAAAACCGTTTAAGTCCTTAGCTTGCAAATAAATTCTAATGTAATTCCCCTTGTGATTACTAGCAAATCACAACGCCCATTGATCTTATCCAAATGTCATGACCTAACTAAAGAAACCTTGGAGTTGTTGCACAATCTTCTTAGCATTCGCAGTAACTTTTCAAAAGAGGATAAAGTGTCCTTGGGTATTTTATTCTGTGTTCGGTGGGTATTAAAGCGCACACCAACAGGATGTAAATAGATTTATCCTTATTTGGGAGATCATTGATCGAAGGTGGAACAATCAACTCCACCAACCCATTCATGTAGCAGGGTACTTTCTCAACCCTAAGTTCTACTTCTCTGATGGCTTCACGGATGCTAATGGGGAGGTTATGCAGGGCCTATTCACATGTATTGAAAGAATGACACCTGTATCTGAAGTGAAAGACCTCATCCTATTAGAGTTGCAAAAATATAAGGAAGCTAGGGGAGGGGTCCTTTGTTTTCTTCCAAATTATGTGAACGAGGAAGAGAGATCCAAACACCAAGTAAGAAAAAGTGAAGCCTTATATCTTGCAAGTTATGAATTACAATTATTACTACTTATTACTATTGTTTTATTAATATTTACAAAAACTTGAATATCTTATTTGTAGGTTCTTGGTGGGAAGATTGGGATGGAAAAACCCCAAATTGCAAAGGCTAGCCCTTCGAATTTTGTCTCAACCTTGTAGTTCTTCTGGCTATGAACGGAACTAGAGTTTGTTTGATGCCATTCACACGAAGAAGCGTAATAAATTGACTCAACAACGCCTCAATGATCTTGTTTTTGTGCAATATAAGCTTTGGCTTCAGACAAGAAAGGTGCAGGACCAGTAAGATGAGCTCATTGATTTGGATGACATTGATCCATACAGTGATTGGACCATGCAAGATGATGAGGCCTCCTTGTTTATAGAGGATGAGCTAGCTGATTTTGAGAGGCAAGCTATGGAGGATTTGCCTACAACAGAAGCAGGGGAGATTGGAGTGGATGACATTGATATGGTGGAGGAGCCACTGCCACCTACCAGCATGGTGGAGCCACTGCCACAATCTTCTACGACAAGGAGGGAGCCAGAATCGAGTGCAAGGATTGTGCCACTACCCTCTACCGCCCAATTTTTCTCTAGGTCGGGGAAGAGGAAATTCTAATTGCCTAGATATGAAATTTATGATGATGATTTTCAAATGCAATCATCATAAATTCATTATAGACTATAGTTATTAGTATTTTTACTATGCGGCTTCGTATAATGATGCCATTTTGTAATCCATATGTATTGAATAATGAAATTTTATATAAAACACTCCCTCATGGTTTTTAGACTCATTTGATGCATTTTGTAAAACAAATGTGTTTTTATAAGAAATTTTGCTACTTTTTAAGTTGCCGAGTATTTCCCAAGTCAATTTTTTTGGGCTTGCTGAGTACTCTCCGATTCCGAGTATGTAAACTATGATACAAGTTACTTGTCAAATTGATACCGGTGAACAAATGGTTGATTTGGAAATAAGCAAAGCCTCATCCTAGTCCACATAAGTAATGCCTAACTTTTCCAACAAGGAAATTTTGACAGTTTGTCTACCCGGATCAACACTTTCTGGAAAAGAAAGTTTCCAAATGTTCTAATAGTCACCAACAATTTATTCGACAATTTTTTTGATGCATTAATGAATTCACCCATAATTTTCATTTTTCTCTTTAACCAATTTAATTTGGAAAAAATTGAATCCTTCCTATCTGCTCATTTATTCATATATGCCAATAGAAGATAGCATTATTTATATAGGCCAAACAAATTTTAAATTTCTTTTTTGCTTTCTCATCTCCTACTATTCATTTCAATCAAATTGAATTATTTGACTCTAAGTTATTGATTTCTTTGATTTGGGCTCTTGTGTTCGCTCCGAGAGATCTCGACCCGAGAGCACCCTAGATGCCTTGGGTTCCCCCACGGACCCACAGGGAACCCAAGGATATTCGAGGCACTCCCAGGTGCTCCTGTGGGTGCCAACGCCTAGGGGGCGCCAAAAATAAAGTTAAAATCATAAAAAAGTTACAAAAAGTGCAACTTAAACCCTAAAACACCCTCCAAATCCACATTTCGCCTCTTTCATTCTTCAATTATACAATTTTTTTATTGTATCTATTTCAACTTTGTAATTGTAATGATCTTCATTTGAATTGTGACTCTAGACATATATGATATATGACAAAATATTGAAATTTTGAACTATCAATTGGCATTTATCTTTATCACTACCATTGATCAACGATGAAGTATCATACTATCAAATGTATTTACAATTTTGTATATATATATATATATATTAATTATACATCCGTACCCAAATGTACTGTACCCAAGAATTCTTTTGCCGTATCGGCGTACCCCTATTCCGTACCTGAACCTGATCTCGTACCAGAATTGGCAACTTAGATTTGACTTGAAAATAAACATACATTGTAAAATATAATACATTCTCCTACTACCTTTTAGTTGGCTTTTTTCGAAACAAACCAATTCAAATCATCTTTTAGTTTCAAAATTGTCTATTGGCCTATAAGGATGGTTTCTGGGAGATTTCTGTTCATAGAGCTGATTTCCAACACAATGGTGGTTAGATTAGAGTATTTTGCTCTTATTGCTGGTGTGTATCCTTAAGTGACTGATTCATGTAAAATATTCCAACACTATGTTGCTGGCTTATTCCTATGGAGTGTTTCTATCAATAATCAGATGTCCCATGCAGTTTCCAATGCTCAATAGTCTATTATCAATGTCCAGAACAGAATACCATGAAATTGAAATGTAGCAAATCAAAGAAGAATCTAACAGACTCACATACATAACTAAATTTGTGGAGAAAGTCTGGCAGAACATTTCTACAGATTACATTAAGAATACACAATAGTACTTTGGGTTTGAATTAGAAAAAAGACTATGGTTCTCTCTCAGAGCTTTATTTTGCTTTACCTCTGGATATGCCCCCTCTGTTCTCTCCAGAAATTTCCTTTTTCCCTGACAGTTTAAAATGATTTGATGTTGGTTAGGCTTCCAAACCTACGATTCCCAAGGTTTCTTCCACTTCCTGAACATACTAGACCTGGACTATTTATAATGTTTTCAGTTTTCAAATTGTTGAATTTTCAGCTGATTTTTGTTGGGCATGTGGACATGTGTGTAAAGATGTTCCAGTTCAACCTCATTAGCCCAAGTAATAATTGAAAACGCTAGAGACAATGTTTTTCTCTTTGATGGGTCAAATGGTAGAGTTTTGATCATGAGGAGATATGTGCCACCATGCTCAGTTTCAAATTAAGGCAATTTCAATTTCATCTAGTCCAAATGCCAGAAATTGGGGGCTGGGCGGCAATGGATCTAACATGTCAGGCACATCTCGTCCCCCACACAGTTGAGAACTTAGGATCAACAGTTATCCAGCCACAGGTTCATCCACAGTAAGCTTGTTGTGACTTTCTTTCCTCTAAATGATATGGTTCAATGAATTTTTCATGAGGTTGCGAACATGAATGATTATTGTTTGATACAAGGAGATTATAGCTTCTGCACCTTCTGCCCTGTTTCCACCACTAGGTATTGGCCTTCTTGGTGTCATGATGCTGAGATTCAAGTTCATTTGATATCCTGAACAGTTAATGATCATGTTGGGTATCCCCCTCAACTACTTGTCATCCTTTTACTAAAAAATGCACATTTCTAGTTAGAGAATGATCTATTCATGGGAAGAGGATCTGTTTATAACTTTATCCAAAGCATATGCTACTTGACAGTTTACACTTAAAAAGGAAACAGTTTAAAACATCAGTTTTTTATCGAGATTTTATCAGAGCATCACCATCTTGCACGAGCCAGATGTGAAATTCAAAGATGATAACTTTAAACAGAGAAATTTAATGCATGCAAATCTTATTCCTGACCACAAGCCTTGAGTTATAAGATAAAATGAAAACAAACATTTCTTCTGCTATAAGCATTGAATAGAGCACATCTTTGTTATAAGGTAAGATATGTGCAACAATACAATGCCTATTTTAGGTAATGAAATGGTCATATTCAATCAGTAGTTTTTATGGTTCTCTAATTAAAATTCTGTTTTCTCTATGATGTGGTTCATCTGCAACTATCAGACTGCTCAGGAGGCCATGACACCGATTGAATCAACCTTTTCATTGGATGTCAATTCTAAGTTGGATTGGTAAGTTCATTCCTTCTCAATCAAAGTAATTAATAGCATCAGCTTTCATTTACTTTTTATTGTCTAATTTTTACCATTATATTTTCACATGGTTAATTGTTACTTTGGATATCAAGTTGATTGTGTATTGTGACAGCCATATTCAGTTTAGAGAATCAAGTGACTGATATCCATCTTTAGATTCAAGTTATTGAGTTATTATTAGCTATAAATGTCTATGTATAAGATATTCTCATTATTAGGTAATGAAGTTTGATGGAATTATAGCTAATTGTTGGAAATTAAAAGGCTTTCTCAAAAAATTTCATTCACGTATTAGTCTAGGTCTGTATTCCATAATTCACAAATGTTTAAGCTGTTAACAACCATCTTGAGATAATAAATCTTAAAGTTTGCATTCATAATTTCATATAACTAACGTACTAAAATGCTTTTATGCATACATTTATCTTGATTGATTATAAACAAGAAATAGAAAGAGGTGTTAAGTTAGAGATTTGCTCAAGGTTTTTCAGAAGACTTAACAAAATACTACAAACCCTTTTCATAGATTTCAATTTTTGTACTTTAAGTATTTCTTTCAGTGGTTTTCATATGCTTTTTAAAATATTGCCTTTGTAGCTGTCTTGTATAACTGTTGCAACCACTTTTTGGTTGCAAGGTGTAGTGATATTAGGTCTGAAATATGACACAGTTTGAGCTTGGCAGGGAGGCAATGGGGAAGATCTTGGCTCGAGGCCATAGTCGGGTTCCTGTTTACTCTGGAAACCCTAAGAATATAATAGGGCTTCTTTTGGTATGATCATATGTATAAGCATTAGAAATTTCTAACATTATTAGGCTTTTAATCATAAAGATTGTCAGGAAAAAATGGTTTTTGTTTCTAACAGGAACACCCGTGCGTTAACACTTTTTGAGTTCTTTCTTACTGAAAATTTAATGGTTTCCTTTTGTTTTATCTTTAAGCTGTATTTAAATCTTAAGAGTATTGGTACTGAATATGTCAACAGGTTAAGAGTCTCCTAACAGTGCGTGCTGAAACAGAAACTCCTGTTTGTGCTGTGTCGATTAGGAGAATACCCAGGTGATTTGATTCTTACATATCTCCTTGTGTAAAGCTTTGTGTGTATTGCATTTCTAATTTGATTTTAACCTGATGTTGCAGGGTTCCAGCAGATATGCCACTTTATGACATCTTAAATGAATTTCAGAAGGGAAGCAGTCACATGGCTGCAGTTGTCAAGACTAGAAAACAAAAGCCTCAACTTGATGCTGGCAAGAAGTCTCAGGAAAGTCTCAAGAAGAGAACAGAAGACTCAAATTTGAATTCTTCTATGGTGCTGAATCAAGTTGAGCCAGGTGCAGACATTGAGAAGGGTCAAGTTGGAAGTGCAGTATTGCCTTCCAAGTTTAATGTGCTAGACAAGCAACAGCATACACTAGGCCATGATGACTTGGGCACTAGAGAGAATAAGATTCTGGATGACATTGAAGAAGGGGAGGTCATAGGTATTATCACACTTGAAGATGTTTTTGAAGAGCTGTTGCAGGTAAAGTGGATGTTTTTCCTTCTTTTATTTCACAATGGCACCCTTTTTGTAAGCTTGCTATATTGGGAAGTCAATTTGTTAACTGATGCTTATCGTGTATCTCATTTTACCAGAAGTAATGTCTTTCAGATCTCCGGATTTTAGATTATGAAAGGGTGTCAATGTAAAGTTTTAACTTTTAATGCAAAATAAAATCAGAGACAAATATCTGATGCTCATCTGAGTGTTTATTGGTTTAATTTTGTGCATTTTCTTGTCAAAATCCTGCAGGAAGAAATTGTGGATGAGACAGATGAATACATTGATGTCCACAAGAGGTATAAATGAAAGCTTCTCTATTGTGAAAGTTTTTTCTTCTTCACCTTCAAATCTATCTTCCCACAACTATGGTTTGACATTCTACTGGCAATTTGTGTTTGGAAAGAATAGCTTACAGCCAATTGAAAATTATCATTAAACCATATCCATGATGATTGCACTTTTTTTCGATGGAAGTCCGTATGTTTGTTAGGAAGCCTACTTGGGAAGTGTTGTTAACCTGTAAGGCAGGTGAAATTCACTTGATATATGCCAATCAAAATGACCAACGATATTCATAAAAGTAATAATTATATAATCTTAAGATTGCATTTCAAGTATTCTCATACCATCTAATATCAAATACAATAGTTGTGCTACAAAATCCAATGAAATCATCTTGCCAAAATACACATCCTTGGCCAGTTGCGTACCTTAGAAAAGATTTTGATATCTTTTGACTATTCCTTCATAATTGACTGATATCTTTTCAATTTTAAAAGAATGAATGCACAAATATTGAGAGAAGAGATTTTGGCACACACTACAATGTGTGACTGTTGCAGTTATAAATTAACTGGGAAATTACTTTGGTGGTTGTAAATTACATTGTGTAAGTTATGTAATGTACTAAACTGAAATTTTTCTGCTTTTTGCAAGTTTACAATGGACAATGTATGCAACCTTAACACCTTTTGATCACCAAGATCTCAATGTGGGTAAGGAGAGAGCATACGGTGAAAAGGGTTAGATTGATTATTGTAGAATAATGCTTGTTAGCAGCAAGCTGCACAACTCAATACAACAATAGATACAGAATGCTGGAAGTAATATAATGCTTTCTGGCAGCAAGCCTTCCAGATTAAATACAAATAGTGCATTTGGCAGAAAACCACAAATTATTGTTAGAAACAATAATGCCAAAAAGTACATGATTTTCCAGTGTTGTGGCGGCATAGCCATCCGCACTTACAAAACAAGAATAAACTTCAAAACTGAAATATTTTTTGGGGTAAATTGCAAAGAAATTTACAATGAAAATATTATTTTATTGATATGAAGTATTGATTTTTATCCGCAGAAACAATAGTGAAACAATTATTAGAAAATAACAATGTCATATAGATCTGGTATTAGAAACTAGAATTTATTTTTTTTGGCAGCATCTTCCAGCTGTACGGTTGCCTTAAAAATGATTAGCAAACTGAAATAAATGATAGTTAGCAGCTTTTTTAGGATGCGATTCCCCTTGATAGAGGAATGGCTGCACACAAACATTAATTAAATATTAACTGTAGCTTCAACAATGAATTGCCCCATATGAATTGATACAACAGCCTAGTGTCCTTTTTAAATTCACAACTAAGACTTATAGTGGCTGCACCCCTTTTTGGGGAATATTAAAGATGCCAATTGATACCACAAATTGGTATGACCAAAATAGTTATGAGCTATGGTTCCTTTCAAACCAATGAAAACAGCGATTATAATCTATTGGTGCGGTAGTACCTTGTCTCAAGTGATGCATATAATAATAATAAAAAATGAACAATGTTAACTGAATAAACAACATTAAATAGCTGAAAAATAGAGCTGGTACAGCCAGCCAGTAATATCAAATATTATTTGCATAATAACTTCACACAAATAAAGATCGGAAATCCACACACACACAAAATATGGAAATCTCACACCAATTAAAACATGCTGAAAACTTGCAACTTCTTAGCTCAATGATAATAGTTGAATGGAATTACTTAAATGAATAGGATGGTTTTTGTTCTTCAATCCATTCTTTGCTAAAGGGTTTTCACCCTAGGGTAGAAAAGACAAACAATGTTTGCTCATAAGAGAAATGAATTTGATAATACAAATTGGCAACCCTTTCCATTCCTCAACTCCTCCTTTTATAGGCTTTTCGAGGGAAAATCAATTCAGTGTTGTATTGTGTAGTGCATTCCCAAGTAGGTTTGCAATGTAGAGCTATTTGGGAAAGGGCATCTGAGAGCCAAATTGATTTGGTATTATATTGTGTAGTGCATTAGAAAACCATAGGAATAATGCTTGTTTGGAGGCTCTAGATTCCTTGGTTCATAGTGATATCAAGGTGGCATAGTGAAAACATCATGGTGAGTTCATTTTTTAGGAAACTACTACATTGCATAAGAAATTGAGGACATCAATTTGCCAACTCTCAAGGATGATTTGGGATCTTGGTAATACAAATATTGTCATTTGGGAAGAGTTGGAGTTGTTGAGCTTACGTTGCTTGAGGAAAAGCAATTGTGGGAAGGATAGACTATCATGTCTCCTTTTTAAAATATTTTAAAATAAGGGAAATAATTTAAGAATAATGCTTTAAGTTGGGCATTGTCATTTTATTTCGAAAGGGAAAATTATTGTTTTTGTTTATAATAAACTTGGTTAAGGAACTAGGAACCAAACCAAAAACGAGGAAAATTCCTCGAATGTTGTAGACAAATAGCCCTAGGCCCCAAAATGCAGAAGTTCGAACTTCGAAGAGGTATTGAACCAAAACACCCACAAGCATAATAACCTTATCTATTAGTTGAGATAGTATTTGTGCTTGCATAAGTCTTGAATAGAAAACTTATTCCTTGAGGCCTGTAAACAACTTGAACCACCAAACTTGGCCCAAACCCTACTTCATATATAGCACATAGAGAATAAAATAGTATGAAAGTCTAAAAGGGGGCTGAGACAAATTACATAGCCCCCGGGCCACCCTAAGAAACAACATTACATTTACATTTATCACACTTCAAATGCTTACTTGATAAAGCCACCACCACAACATCCCCAAACTCATCATTTTGTAGTTGTAAAAAAATAATGAGATAGCCTCCTCTAGAAGTGACTCCTTCAAGCCCTTCACCAATTTCTCCATTGCTTGTTGTAGGCATTGTTGCCACATCTTGGAAGTGCGTAAATGCTCAAGAATGTAGTGTGAGTAATGTCAATGATATCATTATGTAGCAAATAGGAGCAAATTGAATTTGACACTAGAGAAGTGCAAGACAAAGACTAAGCAACATCAAAGACACTCCAGTTCCCTCCTATATACTTGGGGTTGAGTAGAAGATTTGCCATGGTGGAGAAAATCCCCACAGTCGGAGACTTGTCCACGTCCATTGCTAGTTCCCATATCCTTATTACCTAGTGTTAGAGATTTGAGTCCTTGATTTCCTTGTGGACAAATGCCATAGAGTTTGTAACCATTTCTTCCCCAAACACTTTACATAGTTTTCACATTTCCTTTATACTTCCCGTCCTTCTTGCCAATGTCACCCCTCAACTCCTTTGCCAAATCCATGCATATGAAAGATCAGATTCCATAGAGAAAGAACACCTTTTTCCCCACCAATAACCTTGTTGCCACCTCGTAAGGCGTTGAAGAAATAAACAAGGTTGTAAAACCAATTATGCACGTGTCAAAACATCATTCATTGATGCCCTTTGCCACCATGTAAACCCATTATCAAGTGACCATCTCCTAAGATCACCATGGATAAGCAACATAGTCTTGTGAGGGGAGTGTTCCCGCCAGTAGACATTAGCAAGCTTGACCTTTGATCTCAAATGCACACCTTTGTTGGTGACCCAATTGGTGACGACATTCCCTTTTCTTCCAAAATGACTAAACCGAATCTCATTGAACCACACCACTCCAAATTTAGCAAGTTTGATCATATCCAAAAGAGCCTTTGCCAGTTTGTAACAGGTCAGCAGTTTAAAGCTTTATGTAATTGGTAGTTTATAATCTCCTCAGAAGGTAGAGTTATCATATGCAACTTTTAATATTAAAGACTGTAGTTCCAAATTGTTTAATCTCAGATTTTAGCAATAAATGTTATGATCATTGCATTTGTAAAATAATTCCTATGATGAGTGTATGAAAACAAACTATTATCCATTTATAGAGAAACATTTTGAAATGAAGTTATGAACAACATAACATCAACTATTTGATGAAATTCCCTTTCACATGAAGTCACAAAATTAAAGAAATTTTGCATACCAAGTTGGGGTGGGACATTATACAACACTAAAAATCTAGCCACCATCACATTCCCGACGGCAACAAACTGACCCAGTACTCGGTAAATGAATATTCCTTCAAATATTTAGGCAAATAGACAATATTTTGATGGATTTGCTTTTCTAGGCAATTGACTTTTCATCAAAGGAATATTTCGAGAATATTCTTGCTGATGTCATGTTGACGTCAGCATGATGTTAGTTGTACAATGACCTTCTAGCCCCCATTTTCCTTAAAGGAGTTGTTTTTTAAATTTTTGGCTTAACTTGGGCATACAATGTTGAAATTAGGCAAACCAAATATTGTCAGAAAGTTAGTTTCGAGCACTTTTCAGTGGTGCATATCTCATCATCAGATTTTGCTGCTGGTTCATTTTATTCTTAGTCAAAGCGAGACCATCATTTTTTGCTTCCGAGCTCATAAAGTTTTGCTTGTATCTCCGATTTTTGCGATTCACGTGGCGTTGGAAAGGTATTTCAAAGCTCTTTGGATCCATACATGGACTTTTTCCAAAATCCGTCCCAACTACATTTTATTTAGTTTTTTTGTGATTTCACATTTTTGTCAATTACTTGGACGTTTTGGCACCTAGAAAGGATCTATTTGCGTGAGATGACTTCATTTGATCTACTTTACATGCATTGAGGTTTTCATTTGAGAAAGTATCATGGGTTAATCTGTTCATCTTGGCAAATGATTACTATGAGTCTTGCCAACACGACATCTTGACACATGTCAGGTGGCTTGATCTTTTGTCTTATTTGTATGGAACTATACCTACACCAGACACACCAGGTTATTCAACATGGAGTATTATTATTGATCATGTTGTAGGAGTGATTTGTTCTAGTGTTGATCATGACACTATGTGTGTTGTATCAGACATTGATTGTCCCCACACACATTGGGCTCAATTTTGAGAGATCCATGGAGACCCTCATATCTCTCTATACAAGAGGATCCTGCTGCAGATTGTCTCATTCCTCTTGCAGATGTAGATTGTATACCCTTTGATGATGATACTTTAGAAGAGCTTGAGTATATCACAAGTCTTGCATGTTCTAATGGTTCAAAGACTTTGCTTCATGTTTCAAATCAAGACTACATCACCATCTTCTAATGTTCCTGATTAACTTTGCATCGCCACATCCTTGGCCCCTATTGGTTCAGTGTAGCAGGACATCCATCATATTTTAGACACAACTGCTTGAGATTTGTATCTTGTAGACATATCATCCTTGTTTGTAGTCTCAAATTGAAGATTTTGGAGGATTAGTTTGAGGACATTCATCTCCTCTTTGTTGATAGCCACATCATTGCTATGAGTGTTGGCTTATCATCTTCATTGTCTTTGGAGTTTGTTCTACATCAACCTTCACATGATTTTTGATTGGCATCATCTCTTTCCACCATGTGGACACTTGAACACTTTTCAAAGGAATACATCATTTGGATTTGGATTCCTGATTCTTTCATCTTTTGGGAATGGCTTCTCCAATCGCCAGTGGATTTGTTTCTTCCTAAGGGGAGAAATGTTGTTTGCAGGTAGTGGATTGTCTTTTGTCTTTAGGCATTCATCATTGGCACAAGAGCTCTTTCTTTATGGGGGGGTTCATATCCTCATGGATTTGTTTCTTCCTAAGGGGAGAAATGTTGTTTGCAGGTAGTGGATTGTGTTTTGTCTTTAGGCGTTCATCATTGGCACAAGAGCTCTTTCTTTATGGGGGGGTTCATATCCTCATTTTCTCTCTCGTATTGGAGGGATATTTATTTTACTTGTGTGACAAAAGTAGTCCTTGAGGGGTCACATTCAACCCTCTTATCCTTCTTTTACTAGTGTAGTTATTTTATTTTTCTCTCTTTTGGAGAGTTCTTTCCCATGTGGTTCTCTTCTTTTCTTTGGTTATGAGAGATTCATTTATTTGTACATGGGTACCTCATCAAGTCTTGTAGTTGGGACTCATCCATGCATCCATCATTGCGTTCTTCATTAAGGGTTTTAGCTTCTCCCTAAGTTGATCTTAAGGGGGGGTATTGGATTAATTAGGATAATCATTTGATAATTAATTAATTAATCATCAATTAATTATTAGGTCCCTTATTACTTCATTCACTTAATCTAAGGAGTGTTTTTTTTATTATTAGATTGGGCTATTTATAGGTTAAGTTGTCTCATTGCATGAGATAAAGACAATTGTCACAATCTAATTAAATCCTCACCTAGGGTTTTCCTTTTGCTTTTATAAGCATTCACATTCAATTAACAATACAATTACAGGTTAATCTCATAATCAGATGCATGTGTGGATTCAATCATTTCTCTTTTGGTTGCATAGCAAATTAGTTGCTTTGATCTCTCATTTGTGATAGGCGTTTTGGTTCTAGGTGATTTATGGGAGTTGTGGGGTCCACTATCAACTCTAACATGTGTAGACTCCATTAATCTACTTTTAGTAAGATCTAGAATACATTTCCACTCATTATTTGCTAGATAGTCTTTTCAAAGGCTTTTATTTCCCTTGCTTCGAATATTTGTTTTTTCTTCGCTTGTGAGGTCCCTACATAGTATTTGGATAGTTGCTTCTTTTTGGCTATGGCTGACATGCATTGTAGGTTTTAATATTGAGATTCTTGAGCATGGAACTCCAAATACCCGACAAAAATTAGTAGGAGTGTATGTGATACTCATTTTTGAATCCATATATTGCACAATAGATTTTTGTTCTTCATTATAATTTGATACCATGCTAATTAAATAAGATTCAAATTCTCATAAATTAGAATACAAAACTTTAATTATTTTCTCTACCTAAACGAACATTGTGCAACTTTGAGTGGGTGATCTTTTGGATTATTTTCCCACCATGACCTACATTTAGTAGTTGTAAGGCTCTGCCAAGTGAGAGCTTCTACCATGTTAATTCCCTTTGTTTGTGGTTCTCTTTGTTTCCCCTTTCCTTTCATTCTTTTTGTTGGTGCTTCCCCTGGTTTTCCACTACTTTCTTTTTCAACGGCCTTGTCTATAACTGTTTTTAGGAATTTTGGTCTATGCACATAATAGCTACTTGTTACTTCACCATTTAAAACCATCTTTTTCCTTTTTCAGCCATGATATCTACTTGTAGTTGGTGAACTTATTGAATTGCAAAGTATTTGGATAATTTTTTTGATAATTCCTTATAACCATAATTAAATTTAAATTCTCAAGGCTCTAATAAGTAGTTATTCCAACTATAAGTTTTAATACTTGTCCGAATGTCATACTACTGATACTTACTGCAAAAAATGTATGCAAAATGATTTCGGTACTATGCAATAAAAATTTACTAACCTTTCAATAGTACCTAGGCTATAAACCCACTTCCTTTTGAGCCAAGGCTTCGTAGCAGGTTGGGAATTGTCAAATTGAAACTATATTGTATTGCTAGGATTGTTCATTTGTATAGCTAAAACCAATAAGGATGTTTGTTTGATGCAAAGAGTTCTCAAAATGGTAGGGTATGCAAACCATATGTATGGAAAAAATTAAAAGACTAATCCATACGCCAAGTGTAAGAGGGCTAGATTGTATGGTATAATCATGAATTTGTACAATTGCAAGTATGAACCATACAAAAAAAGATCATATGGTGAATGAATATGCCCTCAAATACTTAGACAAGTGAGGGTGCATTCTTGGTACTACACTTCCACCAATTTCTTTGTCCATAGGTTTCTCACTTAGTTCTTCCTTTTCTGTCACCTCCCAATCTATCATATCTGCTGCTACCTAGGTTTCTTGTCTCGCCTTATATGTTTTCAGTTGGAACCATTTACAACATCTTTTATCAAGGTTCCATCTGAACTTTCTAGCCTTATGGATCTGTTTGCCAATATTTCTTTGATATTGAATGGTCCTAGCCACATGACTTTAAACTTAATCGGTTTGATTTTGTTACAATCGTTATATTTTAGTACTAATTGTCTGGGCTTGAAGTTCATTTTATGGAGATGTTTGTTGTGCCAAATTTTCTCCTCTCGTGCATTACTTTGGTTGCTTGTTGTACCATAATTCTTCGTTCATCTTGCTTGTTCAGCTTAAGGAGTCATTCTTTGAGATTTTTATCGTCACCTAATCTATTTTCTACAGTGATCCTTAAACTAGGAATCATATATTGCATAGGTACCACCACCTCTTAAACGTATATTAGTTGGAAAGGGGTCTATTTGATAGTTACCTTAAATGTTGTTTGATAGACCTAGAGTATTGTAGGCAACTTTTCTTCCCAATCCATACCTTTGGTCCCACATGATTTGTGGATAACGAAGATTAGTACTTTATTTGTTGGCTCTACTTGGCTATTTGCTTTTAGGTAGTATGGGCTAGAGAGGTTATGGAAGATCTGGAATTCACTCATTGTTAATTGGATCGCATGATTCACAAAATGTCCTTTGCCACTGGTTATCTATATTGGGATCTTGAATCTTGTAACTATTTGTTCAATAGATAAACCTTGCCATACTTAATGTTGTATTGTTTGGTAAGGCTCTTGCTTCTACCCACTTTGTCAAGTATTTTGTTGTCATTACAATGTATTTGTATCTATATAGTTGACTAACCTTGAGAGGACCTATGAAGTCTAGTCCCCACTATTCAAATAGTTCTTGCTATTGGAATGGTGGGAGGCATGAAATCCCTCTTTAGTGGCTTCCCTTCTCTCTGGCATTTATCACATCCAACTACTTGCTCCCTTGCATCTATATGCATAGTTTCTAGGAGATTGGTATTGGTACAGGTACAGGAGATTGGTACCAGTACCAGTACGTCCTATTTTTGAAAATAGGAAACGGGGGTACTTGGAGATGCCATTTTTTTAATATAATTAAATAATTTATAAATTTGCTACTTTAAAAATGAAAATATCATGACATTGAACTTTCAAAACAAGAACATTGGTAAACTTTAACATTAAATTTAAAGTTTAAAAACACAAATTTCAAAATGTCAAAGAGTTCATACTACATATTTGATATTACACTGAAATTTAAAAATGTCAATTCGTTTTTTTTCTTTTCAGATGGAAACTTGCCGAAATGCAAGGTTTTTTTGTTTTTTAAAATGAAAAATTGAGACATCTATGATGAGTTTTTGGTACAGTGAAACGTGTCCCGATATCCAAGATGCGTTCCACAGGTTGGAGATGTGTCTCTGTGCAACTATGTCTATATGGAATGTTAGCCACCACAAATCAGTTAGAACTTTCCTTGTAGTGGCATCCGACCCCATATGTTTGCCAACCAATCCTTAATGTGCCTCTTCCAACATGCCTCTTCTTACATCACACATCTTCTTAGGATATGGTTTGGGCCCATTTTATACAGAAGTCCATTGATTAGTTCAATTTCTTTTGGCTTTGAGTGCTAGATTTCTTCTTTCTCTTGGTGGCATATCCTTTGGGAATCATGATGGTGAAAGGCATTCTTTGATGTTCTTGTACCAAGGTGCTAGTGCGGCTATCTAGAATAAGTGAGTGTCGAGGAAATCTTCCTTTACTCCTTTTGGGGGTAACAATGACATGACTTTTCCTAAACCTAACAATGCTTGTAAAAGTAAATTTTTAAAGCAACTATAATCATCGACTTACGTGGCTTGGGATGATTGGTTTGTTTACCAGGTACACCAATGCTTGATGGTCCACATAAAAAAGTAAATGGTGTTGCTAGTAAACAGTGTTGGAACATTTGCATTGAGTAGACCATGCCCAATACTTCTCCCTTGGTGGTGCTAAAATTGCATTTTGCACTCAACAATAATCGGCTTGCAAAGAATATCAAATGATCAAGCCCTTGGGGCTTGATTTGTGCTAGTGTGGCTCTAGTAGAAAATATTGATGCATCTACATGAACATGGAACTCTTTATTCCAATTTGGGTATTCTAAAATGGGAGAACTAATAAGTTGTACCTTTACTTCATTGAAATCTTTTTCTTGCTCCTCTGAGCATGCAAATGACACTCCTTTCCTTGTGAGTATGCCCAATGGATGTGACACTTGGGCAAATTTCTTGATAAACCGTCTATAGTAGCTGACATGTCCTAGAAATGATCTTACTCTTGTGATCTATTTTGGAGCTTCCATCTTCACAATGGCCCTTATTTTGTTATGATCTATTTTCAGTCTAGCCTTATAGACGATATGATCAAGTTTTCCTTGTGGTACCATGAAGTGGCACTTCTTTGGATTGAAAGCCAACCATGCTGATCTGCATCATTCAATGCATTTAGTTATGGCTTTTAAATGTGTTTTTTGGTCATTGTAGATTGACTAGCCATCTTAGAAGGCCTAGAAATTTTCTATGGGCATTTTATCAAAGATATGCAAGATTATTCTCTAGAATGTTGTACTAGTGTTGCATAGTTTGAACGATAGTCTATTATAGGCATATACTCCATCTTCTACTATGTAGGTAGTTTTTAGTTTATCTTGTTTAGTAATGCTTATCTAGTTGTAATCAAAGAATGCCTCCATGAAGAAGTAGATCTTGTGTCTGACTACTTTGAGAATAAAATCTATGAATGGGATTGGAAACGGATCCTTAATAGTCACCACGTAAGGTTTTAAAAATCTACACATATTGTAATGTCCCCATTTCAGCCATTCACTCTTTAGTAGCTCATCAGCCTATTCCAGAAGTCCGTAGGCTCGTTAAGGTGAAATTAAGATTTCCATTGTTTGGAGGTTTTTGGCATTTCTCAAAATTTACTATTTTTAGTAAGTTCTAATTTTGGTAGTGGTCCTGTTGACAACATCTCAGTAAGTTTACCATTTCAGTTGGAGTAGTTGAGTATGTTTGGTTTTAGCTTTTGAGGTGAAATACTGGAGAAATAAGTTATTTCAAGTCATTAATGTTATATTTTTGAATTGACCCCTTGGCCTAGTGTTATGACTTGAAGTTGTGTTAAAAGGTGGACACAAAGGGTGGACGCCTCATGAAGGAAGTTATTAAATATTTAATAAAGATTTATTGTGCCTTGAAGTGGATGCCATTCTAAAGGAAGATTTAATATTTTTGAATTTTAAAATATTTCAAAGGGAACTTTTGGCGTCCCATTCTTGGAGGAGTTTTGGGAATTTGAAAAGTCACCTCCTTTCTTATAAAAGAGAAGTTTTGCTCCAATTTTTCTCATCCAATGTTTATATTAAAGTTATGTTGTCGAAATGACATTGTAAATTCAGCTTCGAGGAATGCTTACCTCCTAGCAATTAACCAATTTCGTGTTTGAAAGATAACACCTCGTTGGCTTCATGGCTGCTTCTCATCCAGACAAATAGATTGGGCTTCAAAATGGAGAATTTTGGTGTTGCTAGTATTACTACAGCTGAAAGTGTTTTTTGTTAGCAGCTTTTTGAGCAAATATAATATCATTCTAGGTATGTTTGCAAAGTGATTCTAGACTCAAGGCGACCCTTTCCACAAGAGATTGGAATTTATTTCCAAGTTATTATTTTTATCTTGCAAAATCGCACCTCCCAACAGGCCATACCTTTCATGATGGGCATTGGAATTTGTGCCAAATAATTGGAGGCAATTTGAAGCTGTTTCATTATTGTAACTTGGGTGCCTACCCTCCAAAGAGTGTGTTGTACCCAAACCAATTTTTATTGCTTCATTAAGGCATTTTGCTTATAGAGTCTAAACTTTGTTAAAATGATGTCAAAATACAAGTTTTTGGGCGGGTCAAGTATGGACTTTGGTTAGTGTCATGTTAGTCATCAGCAGCAATTGGTCAGTACCTAGAGGTCAGAACCTGAACCTGGGATCCAGAGCAGAACATGGATGATGGAGAAGCGTTTCACGACTAGATTGTACTCCTTCAAGGTCAATTCAATGACGAGAAAGGTGTTTTTCAGAGCAAAGACAGATATAAATGTCAAGCAGAAACCAGGGGCGCCCTTCTTTTTGGAGGCTCGAATCTCATTGCATGTGCTTGCTAATGGATTCAATCTCTTCAGAATTAGCCCAGCTTTCTGACGAGCTATCGAGCGAAGATGTACATAGTGCAGAACTCCGGTAAACAAGGTCAGAAGCTAAGGCTTCGAGGAGGATGCAAGTTGCAAAGGCTGTCAAATTCATGGTTTTTGCGCCCTTGTAGCTCAGGGGCGCCCTTGAATTTGACTTCTCAAATTGATGAATTTGCAGATAGGGTCTTCCTGAGATCTTCTCTAATCTAGTCTGGCTTCGAAACGCATCAGTTTGCAAGGTGATCCGACATTCCAAGTGACCGTGACAAAGGTTTTACCGAGCACGTAAATCAAAGGATGGAGAAACATAGCAATACATAGTTGCACATTTGTAGGCTAGGGGTGCCCAGTCTTTAGGCCTACCGGATGAGGTTTTTAGCCTTCATAGTCTTCACGAGACTTGTGCGCAATTACTCCAGCTATCCAACGAGTCCAACCGTCAACCTCCGGGATTTGGCAAACGCTCATATGTGCGAGGTCAATGTGAGAATGCTGAAAAGTGAAAGCAACTGAAAAATGGCTAAGTATGGGAAGTACACATCTCCTTGAAAAAGGTGCCCTTCTCTTTGAGGTCTTAGAAGCAGTTTTCTTGTTTCATCACCTCCAAAGACATCTCTTGTAAGTTGATCTAGCTACGCAGAGAGACAGTCGATGCGCGAATCGGAACACTCCAGCTCCCGATGTCAGGGGTCAAAGTATGGTGTTCAGATGAAAGTCACACTTTTGTCTAAAGGGTATTTGCGCCTTCACAGGTCAAGGGCGCCCATCTTTTTGGGGTTCCTAAGGCAGCTTTTAGATACCTTACATATAGTCATTGGATGCAGAATACTTTTAGTCACGTAATGAACTTATCATCCAGTCAGCAGGGTTCATCATTCATCGTCAGCGGCAGTTTGAAGCGTCAAATGGAAAAACGGAGAAATGGCTAAGTCTGGAATCATTGCATCAATTTAATCAAAGGTGCCTAATTTTTTAGGGTGTCAGATGTTGATTTTAGCTGTTGCAACTCCCAACAGACATTTCATCCTTGCTATGCAAGCTTCGCAGTGGATATCTCATATCAGTCACAGGTTCACTCAGTCACCCGGAAATCAGAGTTGAACATGGCCAACTATAACTTTGCAGTCAGCTATAAAATAGGAGATAGTCAAAAATCCAATAACTCTTGCAAATGGATGCCTAGAAGGTCAAGTTTGGACTTTCTGGAATCAGTGAATTTTGCCGAGCACATTTAGATGCTATTTATGGCTAAATGATTAAAATAATATTTTAATATTTAATTTTTGCATGCAAAACATTAAAAGGCGATTTTTCTTCAAAATTAATTATTGGTGCCTCTTTTAATGTTTATTCATAAATTCACATGTGAAGGTTATTTTAATATTATTTTAATCTAGAACTCAGAGTAAGTGGCAATTCAGCTGGTGGAGGGCCAATCAAATTCTTTCCTACTGGTTTAGGGTTTTGATCTTTCAGTCTTGCTTCTTTATGGTATGATTTTGGCTATTTATTGCAAGTATGGCGCCATTTCTCATTCATCCAGCTTAGAGAATTCAAATTTCTTCAAGAGATTGGTGAATTTTCATCAGATAATCAAGTTTGAAGGCAGCAAAAACATTCTTTTGCAGGTACAGGTCTAGATTCAACATCAGAATTCCAGATAAAGTGCCGATTTTGACAGAAGAAGATAAAATAATAATTAAAAAACTAAAAAACATCTTTCTTCTTGTCTAAAATTCTTCCATTTTCTCATCTAAAATTCTCTCACATGTTCAAAGAATTGGCAAATTTTGGCAAAACAAAACAGCTAGATTGATTCAAAACAATTTCCTTAGACAAACCCATGTGCTAGAATTTTCAGGAAAATTTGTTCCAAAGCATCAGTTCTTGAGGCTCTGATTTTTTTAATTGAAATTCCTTTGCATGGCTGAGTAAAGTCGATTTTTTGCATTTCTGACGTTTTGGGTTGTCTTAGAATCATTTTTTGAGCAAATCCTATATCTCAAAATTTTTCGTGAAAATTTATCTCCGATGAGCTATTTTTAGCCTCAACAAGCTATTTTTATCTTTCCAGAAAAGTTGTCAGAATATAGCCATGTTCACAGTCAACAGGTGAGTTTTTCAGAATGTAGCTTACTCAGCTCGAATTCAAGACCAAGTCGGTCTTGACTCATGACTTCATCGGGACAGTTGATACGAATCTACGTAAGGTGCTTCTAGAAGTAGTTTTAGATCCACTCAAGATCAGAGATTCGATAATCCAGAACATTCAGTAGTCCGGGTTACTTGAGGCCGCTTCCATACCTTTCTCAGTTCATTGCGTAGAGTTTGTAATGTCTTGTATTAAGCATTACAATTTTGTTGCATGAGAGATACAATCAGTAGATGGGCATGTTATTTGCAGTCTCAAACCCTTGGATATCGAGAGAAGTCTAGGTATTCCTCAACATCCACATGGTCTGGTCATTTCTATGAGCCAGAGTGAGCAAGCATTCAATGCTGAATTGGATAAGTGTCAGAGTAAGATGACAGAGAGGTGGTTGAAATAGAAATAGACCAAGTTGCCAAACAATGTGGGTCATGGTGAATACAAGGATGAGTATGCAATTCTGATTACACTGCTTAATTGTGTCTTAGGTCATGCAGATGCAAATAAATTCCACCCATGGATGTATTATATCATTGGTTGAATCATCTCTGGGCAAGAGCATTATGATTGGGCATCCTTCATCAGTGATGCTATTCACGAACAAATCACCGGTTTCCTAGTTGCGCACCAGTTTCATATGTGTTCCTACCTCGTATACTTGATCGCCTACCAGGGTCAGTTTAGAGGGTTGAATACGGCGGGCATACTCAGTGCACAAAAAATCTATCGTTACTATGATCAACTTGAATTCACAAAGGCTGAAAGACATTTCAAATGTGTGGAGGAGGCTTTCTTGACTTATACAGTGAGAAACTTGGACCGGGAGTTACACATTTGCATTTCAGCAGTTGCCAAAGCAGCAATGGAAGATTGGGCAGATTGGTACATTCAGTTCCCTACATACACCTACATTCGTGTTTATGGATACACAGGAAATCCAGCTGTGCTTCCACGCTATCCCTTGGATAAGATAGTGTTCATGGAGTTCCTGAGGCAATTGTATGAGGTTCACAAATGTTTGCGCCACAAGCGTAAATAGGCTGCCAACTTTCCTATGCAGTTCGGGATATATTAGTGCAAGACAACAGCTAATGCTAAAGCTGCGGAATAGGAGTTGGAGAACTGCAAACTTAAGTACCTGGTTGACACATGCACTTATGATCCTTGGGGTCATTACGCAACACGCCTTGGTAGTCGCTCTTATCACAAACCTACAATGGAGGACTACTGGGTGAATTGCGAGGATGACTTTGAGGTACATAGACGCAACTACAACAGATTCTCTCTTCCACAAATATTTGTCTTCTTGGCAGAAGAGGTGGAAGGTTTGTCAAAGGATGAGGGAGATACACTTCCTCAGTTTTATAGAGAACAGGTTGATGGACAACCACTGCCGACTATTGATTGGTACGCCAAGGAGTTCTCATCAGTGAAGGAGAGGTCGAGCAGAGTCATTCAGAATAGTATGCTTTATCTAGAAAGCAGGAGGACCAGGAGGATATCCATGCCTAGAGCAGCGTCGCCACCAATGGGAGTTTTGACTACCTTCCCCATCTAAACCCAAGCAGAAGAAGAGGAGTAACCCTCCTAAGAAGAATCTAGTACCTAATAACTCAAAGGGAAAGGCACCCGTTTCTGTTTTGCATGTAGAGCCTGTCCGAGAAGTTGTTCAGAGTTCACCACAGCTTGAGGTTCAGCCACATATGTCGTCACCGACACCAAATCAACCTCTAGTTCTAATTCACATCGATTTGGACTTGGATTCACCACCTCGCAGTGACACCTCTACGCATTCACTTTTGTCAGATCCTCCCATGACTAGTACAGATCATTCCAGTGGGATTAGTCGGGATTCGTCTTGGCTTGAGAATCAACTGGGAAGACAGAGGAGGCAACCATCTTATGTGCTTGATCATTTAGATTTCGATCATGCTTATCAAGATGCGCCTGACAAGAGGATCAAGAAACAAGTTCACATTGAGAGGAATGCAGGTAAGGAGATCATCATTGAGACTGCCGCACCTCCAGAGGATAAGAGTCTGAACGAGATGGAAGCTCAGGACTTCGAAGTGATCATAGTCAACTTCGGTAGAAGTACTCGCTAGACGGAGATTGATCTCCTACAAGTTGCTACAGATAGTGTAAGGGATAGAATGGTGAAGGATGGAGAAGATATGTCAGCCCTCAAGGCTGAAATACAACAACTTCGCCAGTATATTTCTAGCCTTGTGCATAGAATAGGAAATGCTGTCACCGCACTCCCACCAATGTTGGAACCGCCAACAAAACAGGGTCAACTTGATCACTTGGTTGCATATGGCAAGCGGTTAGATGAGTGGGAGGAGGAGTTTGTTACTAGAGGCCGCCTTGTACTTTCAGAGTTATACCAATTGCCGTACAATGCACGCTAGCTCCGTCTACAACTTTAGGAGGAGGAGTGTGACTTGGCTATTAGTAGACCTAGGGATGAGATCCTGATCGCCAACCTGGGATTGTCATATGAATCAGTCACAGATGCAAAAGATAAAAGAGGCTGTCTACACTTGGAGGACACAGTTAATCTTCAAGGCTAAGATAGAAGAAACAATAGCATCAGAGTTGGCTGAGAGCAGAGAGCATGTCACTAGTGCACTCCGCTATGTGAGAAAATTTGTGTCTCAACTACCATGCCAATATCAGCGTGTGGGTGGTGACTATGTTGAGCTTGCTGATGTTTAGTCAGAACTCCAAGCACTCATTCACGGTATTTTTAGTGGTGAGACCATTGGCTGTAAGATGAATTAGCTTACAGTCATGTCAACATTATTTGATGAGGCAACTAGGAGTAAAGGCGAGTTTCAGTGTTAGATCACTGGTGGAGAAGATATGCTGCATAGGCATGGGATACTTCGTCGGAGCTTCAGTTCCCCAGTAGCTTACAGTCATGTCAACATTATTTGATGAGGCAACTAGGAGTAAAGGCGAGTTTCAGTGTTAGATCACTGGTGGAGAAGACATGCTGCATAGGCATGGGATACTTCGTCGGAGCTTCAGTTCCCCAGAAGGTGACACAGTCAACGACCTCGTGGATGGGTTGATTGCTCGAGATCAGGGCCAGTAGACTTCAGTTCTAGCCTTTCGGGATAGACTTCATGCACAATAGTTAACTTGACGCTTCTTTCCAAGTTAACTCGCTGTTTCACATCTCACGCATGTCTATCTTGGAAGTATCTACATTCACTTGGAGTTTCATCTAGGTTTTTATGTTAACTGATGGTAGTATTCCAGTTAACTTGCTTTCAATAAGGACGTGCATGATTGCACATTGTCCATTTAGAATAGATGTTTCGGTTAACTGATGGTAATTTTCCACATAGCTGTGTAGTTTGCTTTATTAGGGTTTAGCAATAAAATCTTGCATGCATTGCAGGACTGTAGTTGACTCAAGGTGATTTTAGGGTTGCCTACACCTTTGATGTCTATAAATAAGAGCTTTCAGCTCATTTGTTAATAACTTTTGCACGTGATAGCAATATATGATGAGTCTACCTTGCCTATAATATTGTTATTCTGTATCTGTTTGCAAATATTGGTTATGATGATGAATTGTTATGCCACTTGGGTTTTACGCAGTTATTATGGTGAATGCTCATCTTAGTTAAATGGGGTTGCTGGTTTGATCGTTGTTGTATGCGTGTTTCATCTATGCAATACACTATCCCAGTTGCTTACCTTATGTTTTGTGTTCAATAAGCCTATTCAGATTGAGAAAATAGTTATGCTGCCTTGCCTTCACGTTGAGAATCTGTACCTAAAGCTTATCGTATGATGTGTGTGTCAATAAACTTATTTAGCCTAGCAAATAGTTGTGCCACCTTGCCCTCATGTTGTGAAGTTGTACTCATTTTATCGTATGTTTGTTTTAATAAACTTCTTCCTAGCCAAGGAAATAGTTGTGCCATCTTGCCCTCACGTTGCGAGTCTGTACCTGAAGTTTATCGTGTAATCACATTCCTGCTCCATTTCCTCATGCTCTGTTTTCTTGAGGAAACTGGATAGATTTAAAGTAGTTAGTTTAGTTGTAGTTAATAATCTGCGAAACTAGAAAATCCTTAGCTGCAACGTTCTAGGTTTTCTTAACCTTGTGCCTCTTCCAGTTGAGATAAAAAAGATAGGATTTAGAATACATTACTTTTTCACGCATATCAGCAAAAGAGGGAGCTTCTCCTCCTAATTTGAAGAGCACTCATTATGTAGTGTGCATAGCTGTCCGTACTAACTATACTCTAGAGGTGTTAGTTATTACGCCAACAGAGTCTTTGCACTTCGTTTCATCACGTTTGGAGGTATATTGATGAAGTTGTGAGCATTTATGTGGTTTTCTGTTGGCTTGTTGACATTTTCAGTTTGCTGGTTTTCGTTATCAGATTTCATTAAGTTCAGTTTTTGCTTCAATTTTAGTATTAGAGAGGTTTAAAACTTGGAAGTTTCATCCTTCACATATTTGCATTTTATTTATCAATGTGACACTTGTAAATTGTAGATTTCTCTAATTGTAAGGTTGTGAATTAGTAGTACTAATCCAACCATTGGTATTTACTGCATTTACTTGTGATTTTTAATGCAAACACTATAATCCCTAGATGGTTTACCGCCAGTGTGGAAAAAGAACTTAATAATCTCTCTTTGTACCCACTGAAAACTGGTGAATTCCCACTCACAAGTGGATGCTTGCCGTAGCAGATGAATTAGTTTGCTTTGTTTCTTTCTTCCCTCCACTGAATAAGTGGAAGTTTGGAAATTGTTCATGGCTGATTCACCGCCTCTTTACTTTCAGTTATAACTTCCTTTCAAGTTATTAAGCATTTACCTCCACTATATGCTAGCCCCTCACCCACATCGGGTTTTAGGGCACATTCTTGGTGTTGAGTGTTTTCAGTTTGCTTATTGCTTTGTGGAGCTAACACTAATCAGTTGGCTTAGTGCTGGTTGTATTGTGAAAATTCCAAGAAAAAATTGTCTAGCACATTTCACATATTTTGATTCGCTCAAATTATTTCTTCAATGGTATGACTATGGGGGATACCCATTCACCAAGTACCACTTTGAATATGATTTTTGCTTCTAACATTTTCTTGTTTCTTTTAAAATTTGTTGCATACTTTCAATTCACTCTTATAAGGTCTTTTTCTCACCGGTTGTGCTTTAGGTATTAAGGGAATTCAATGGACACACGATTTTGGTGGCACTTATTTAAGGTCCTTGCAAGTCTCGTGCAAAGACATCTTAATATTCTAGTAAAATTTTGAATGTTGTGGCCTTTAGCATTGAATTCCAATTGTCACCAAACATTATGAATTTTGAGCTACCTTCCTGGTCATAGGTTTTTTGTATTTTATGTCCTTATTTTGTTCAAATTTATATGCATGTGTGTCATCTAGCCTTGCATTCGCACTTTGTATTCCCCATACTTTGGTGAAAATGTATGGCTTGCTAGTGTTGAACGATCCTCTTCCACATTTTTCTTATCTCTTTTAGCCTCATCAATTTCTATGATTTGTATCATGTTAAATTTTGGTTGAAACAACTCATAATCTTCTAATTGCCAGTGAATAGTCCACTAAGAAAACTTGTTTTTTCTTCTGAGCAATGTTGTAGATCTAGGACTCCCTCATCACTTGGTTTTGTAGGACCCTTTTCTTCTTTTGCCCAAGTTTCTCCTAAGTCTGAGTCTAAATCTGAGGAAGCTCCTTCCTCACTCATGACTTGGTTTCTCAAATTTGTTGCATACTTCTTTTTGTGGTTTTCAATAGATATTGTGTTCTTCCAATTGTGCTTAGCTTTTGCTGCTATCAACCATCTTGAACCCAACATTGCATAATATGCCTTTTTATGTAAGGAAATAACTTCAAAATTGAAGAGAAATGATTGAGTTCCTATCAATATCATTTGGGCCATTAGCAGCCCTAACACTTGATTCCTTGTTTGTTGGCTCCCACCATTTGGAAAGTTGGTGGCCATATGGTAGGTTTACCGAGGCTCTTCTTGCTATCTTTTGGAAGTATGTTCACTCTTGATCCTCCATCAATCATTGTGTTTGTTAGATTATTTTCAAGAATCTCCATATGCACTATGTCAGGTTTCTTCGTTAGTTGTTAGCAACGTGTAGACTATTACTTGGTCACCATGCAATGGAAGCTCTACTATTAAATGTTTTCCCTTCTCTTGGTCCATTCTTCCTTCCTTTTGGCTACTATATTGTGGTAGTGGTTGTGGTCCTTAATTGCAGCATGCTTTGTAAGAGATCTACCATTTTGATGGGTATGGTATTTTGTAATACTTGCTTTGCAATATTTTTATCTAACTTGAGTCTCATGGAAGTACTTGCATTTCCATTAGAGCACTGTTGTTTTCTTGCCATAGCTTGTTTTATTTCTTCTTTTTCTTCATAGGGTCTTTCTTCTCCATACATAGGTCCAAATATCCTGCCTAGTTGGTTTGTGCTCATGTGACCAAAACTTCGTCATTTTTCTCTTCCACATCAATCATATTGATGGTGGCTTTTTGTTTTGAGCAGTTAGTATCCTCATGGTCTCCTTGCCCACACCACTTACACAATAGTTGTGCTTTATTTTGATTATTTTAATTTTTGGCACTCTGGCAAAGTACCCCTATCCATTGCACTATCTACATTATATAATAGGGCATCCTTTTGAGTCATATTGTATTCGACTCTTACTACCATTACTTTCGTTGAATCTATTATTATATCCTCTACTTCAATATTCACTTGGTGATGAATTGCTATTATTCTGTTGCTTTAGTGGTGTACTTGGTGGAGTGGATAGCTCGCCTTGTGTGAAGAGTACTTATGTGCTCCTAGTTTTCAAATTAAATGGGCATTCCTTGATTGAGTGGCCTAGAACTCGACAAATATCACAAAATAGTTTCTTCGAACAATTTGTTTTAATATGTCCTTTGCATTTGCATTTTGCACGCTAGAGTTCTTTGCTTTCTTTACTGGTTTCCCTTTTTTCTTTTAGTTCCTTCATCATTTGTATCATATCTTTTCTCAAGGCTTGTATGGTTCCTGATTTCTTCTTGCTACTATTAGTCGAACTTTCATCATTCTTTGTTTGTCTTTTTCCACGGGAAGACATTTTGTCTTCACTCTCTATATCCATGGCTTGATTGTAAGCATCTATATATGAAGAGGGTGGAACTACCTTCATCTTCTTCCATAGTTAGGGAACGAGGCCATCAATGAACAATCTCTTCTTGAGACTGTTAGTAGGTTCCTTGATCCTACAATTATAGGCTTTAACATTCTTGTGTTTTCCTTGTTTCGCATTATAAATCTTCAAGACAATTTCATTATTGGCCCACAATAACTTGAACTCCTCTTCAAAATATGTTTTCAGTCTTTACCAAGAAGTTTTAGAAGCCAAATCAATCTCTATGTACCATTTTATGTCTATGCCTCTTAGGGTTGTTGGGAAGAATTGTAGCCAATAGGATCTATCGTCTTGACCATTGTTGTCCAAATTGTTGCATAGGTTTTTCAATGCCTCGTAGGATCTTTTGACCCATTGCTTGTGAATTTGGGCAACTTCTACCTTTCAATACTAGAACTTGATGGAGGAGTCACCATATTTTTGTTCTGACGCAACCTTAATGCTTGGAACCTACTTACTAGGGAGTCTTGATTCAATCGCTGTGGTGCTTTTGTTGCACTCTTGGCCATGTGAAAATCTTTAACTTGTCCTGCTTCCTCGTTCTGCACATTTGAGTTGCTTTCAAGGTATTTCTTATTCACCTTTGGCCTAGGGGTCTTTGGCTGAGTTCTATTGATTGCCAATACTTTGATACATCTAAGATTATTCTTGAACATCTTTGTCAGCGAGTCTTTAGATTCTATTTCTCATTCTTTTTCACATATTGTTTGTTGTACTTGATCAAAGAGATCTACCCATGCTTATTGGGTATTGGTAAATGCCTTGCCATCTACCTTACTATTTCTTCCCACTATCTCCTTGTATGGTTTTTTATAATGGGAATGTTTTTAATTTCCTGATTACGGCTTTGACTTTGACTCTATTCTCGGGATGGGCTTTGACTTGAGACTTGTACGGTTGTCTTCTTTGGCTACTTCTTTTAGCCTTCTTCTTTGTTCTCTTTGCTTTGTGATCCTCAAGGATTGCCAACCCTTCTGTTCTGTTCTTTGATTGCTTTTTGGTGTCTTTTGGTTCTTGTTTGGGCATAAGGGCATTAATTTTAGGGGATCTGATGCTGATTTATATTTCTTTCTTCTTCCTTTTGTCTGCTTCTATCCTCATAGTGCTGCCTTATTTGTTGTCTTTGTACTTCACAATCCCATTTTTCATGTAGGCCTTGAAGTATTCAGAGATGTCTTACAAGGAGTCTTGGCATATGATTGAGGAGTATGTCTACTTCTTCGCTTACTCTTAGGTTACCACAAATGATCTCTTAGGGGATTTGCCTCCATTTGGCTTCCTTCCATATGTGTTCTTTCACCGGAATGTCCCATAGGTTTAACAGGTCTTGTGTGAGTTTGTCTTCCCTTTCTTGATTAAGACTCTACGGGTTTTTTAATCGTCTGTCCCATTATATGGCTATTTAAACTTGACTTCTTTGAAGACAATGGTGCCAAATGTTCACTCACCTATCTAGTCATGCAATCACTTAAGCACGGTAAATTGGGTTATACATTCATGAGACTCATACGAGAATAATAGTGTATTTTAGAAGATATAAAAATTGTTCCTTTATTCGTTCAGTGCTTCAATGCTCTTATACAAAGATGGGGAAGGGAATTATTTTTCAAGTCTCTTTTCCCGACTATAAAATGAGTATATAAACTTGCCAACTGTTTCCAAGGAATTCAAACCATTGGCAACTACCCAAAACTACTTCAATCAACCGATGAGACAACCATTCTCACTGACTAACCAAAATTACAACATAACTAATAACTAATATATGTTTTATTCTATCTACGAAGTTCAAAGAAAAGCTTTTTGTTGATTTAAAAAAAGCAATTGAGTTGTCCATACAAAATTCTCCAAGGGGAAAGAAACATTTAATAAGATGAATCAAGTGTAGGATGCCCCTTTTCCTTTGAATTGTTTTGCAGTGAATTCATTTGACGATGGACAGGTCCTTTACACTTCTAGGCTTTAGTGAGGAGCTAGTAAAAGAAAAAATATTTTTGTAGTCGATGCCTTTCATTTCATGGTTAGACTCCTTTATGGCCTATGGTCTAGTGGCAATTTGGTGTACTTAGTACAAACGATTCAGGTCCCACACCTAGCTGGTGTGCACCAGTACTTTTTGACATTTCTTTTCCAGTGAATCTTTTTGCTTGGCCGGAGAGAGTCAAGTACTAGGGAACTATAGAGATTTTTCATTTTTCTTATGCAACACATGGACCAAGGGTATGCTGAGAATGGAACGTAGGCTGACAGTTGATTTGCACTGGTTTACTGCTAGTCTACAGCCAAATTCTGTAGTATGCAGCTGCGTTAATGTGGTCGTTCTGGTAAGGAAGGGTGTCTGAACCTTTATGTATGTCTACAAACAAATAAATAAACAATGGATATATGGTAAAACAATTGGATACAGAAATTTGTTACTATTTCTATTAGTGTTTTCTTTATGAATTCTTGCATGTAATGCTTTTGGTTTAATTAATTTGTTATTGCCATGTATTTTCAGGATTCGAGTTGCAGCAGCAGCAGCAGCATCTTCAGTGGCACGCCATCCTTCCGTTCGTCGTCTTACAAATCAGAAGGCAGCAGTAAGTAATTGCATCATTTCTCATTCTTTACTATCTCATTCATGATGCTTTTCATGTATACATGTGTGTGTGTGTGTGTGTGTGTGTGTGTGTGTGTGTGTGTGTGCGTGCGTGCGTGTGTGTGTGTGTGTGTGTGTGTGTGTGTGTGTGAGAGAGAGAGAGAGAGAGAGAGAGAGAGAGAGAGTTTTAATGGTTTCTAGAAAGGGGTCACTCATGCCAAGCACGGGTACTTCCTAGGCAGGAACCTAAAAACTGACACACATTTAAGAAAGGAAAATTTTCTTATTCCAACAAGGGGAGTTCATAGGTGAAGGGGCTAGGCAACTCTTTTGGGGAAAGAAAAATTTAAGCAGAAATTAGTCTAACTTCATTTTATGGAGTTTTAGTGAAGTGCAACTGAAAATGGTTAAATTTTTTTGTGCAGGGTGGACAAGGGCGTCAAGGCCATTCAGCTAATGTAGCTCAGCGAAAGTTAACTGAGGAAGACACAAATAAAACAGAAAACATGAATTCTGCAAGTTTAAGGACATCAGAAAGCCTTACAGAACCATTGCTTGGAACAAAAAGATAATACTCAACTCAAATGAGAGAGAAAGAAGCATTGATTCTCCGCAGCCAAATCCATTTAAGTGATTTGGGGTTTTCTTCTGTAATCCATTTCACCTACTTTTTAATCTTCGGCTTATGCTTCAGTATTTAGATTGCTAGGACTATTTTTACTTGCTTCCAGGAAAGACTATAGATCTGGGATAAAAGGTTACTTGAAATTTTTTCTATTTAACATTGAACATTTTCAGGCAATGGCTTAGTGTAAGTGGCCATATTGGAAGAAATCATTTTCTATTTATCATGATGTTGTACTATTATCTAAAAGAAGGAAGTCCAAGGAGAATGCATATTCAACTGTTTGAAAGGGAAAGGGGATATTTGGAAAATCAAATTTACTGTTTCGTCTTGACACACTAGGTTTTATGACTATAGAAACATATTATATTTAGTTACAAAATATAATACCCTGTTATTTTATTGGGGGTGGTGTTTTGATCAGTGAATCATTATTTTATATTATATCGGGATTATGGTATGTACACTATGCAATTGAATCCTGATAAAACATCACATAATCCTATTATTTTATTACACAATGGATGTACATATGAGCTCAACCGGTCAACCTGCTGCAAGCCAAATTATCACAAGAGAAAATATAGGAAGTGTACATACATGGTGAAAGAGAACATATTTGACGATATCTATATTAACACTTATAAATGATCATCATCTGGAAAGGAGACTATGAAAAAATTAAGGTGATTATTATTTCATTTTAGGAGTCCCTTTGTAAAAACTTTTGCGGGCCCTTCATGAAGGCAAAGGTAGCTTTTGTTCATGCAGCAATGGCTTCATGGCAAGAACATGTTTCTCTATAAGCGTGACTTAAATTCAGTTCCTTCCGAGGGGATATGTAATATAAGTAATTGCGTACCCTTAACATAAATTAAAAGGGACTCGGTAAATTCAGAATGAAAGCTTACAAGGGGATTGTTCTCCATTGACTTCATATATTATTCAAATTATGATTTCATTGAAGAGCCCCTTTGCAATCTTTCTTTTTTTCTTTTTTTTTCTTGGCTCTTTATTAAGAAAAAGGTAGTTGGGCAATGAACTATTGGCAAGAGCATGGTTCCCAATGAGGGGTGACTGAATTTCGGTTCCCACCAAGAGACATGTAATGCAAGCAGCTAAGGTACTTAGGCATAAACCGAAAGAAACTTGTCAGATTTTCATTTACTTTATATATTGCTAAAATACATGTATTTGTCTTTTGACCTCACTTTTGATTTTATAAGTTTTTCTTACTTAAAAATTATTTAACTTGTTATATTTGTTGGAATACATAATAAATTTGAATTCACATTTAGCATTTAATATCAAACCCACACTTTCAAGATGTTAACCATTCAATTCTAAATATAATTGGATGCAATATATATTTAATATTGTCGAGGAAGATCTATAAATCACTTTAAGCATTGATTATTTATTGCATCTTAAAAATATCATTCTATATTAGAAATTTATTGGATGATCAAATATATTATTTTAAACATCAATTGTGTGCCCTTAAAGAAATCAAACTATTAAATAATCAAAAGTGGAACATTAATGCAATACTATTCAAGCAAATTTTAATTGTATGCCATCAAATAAATGCATAATTAAACAAATATAAATACAAATTAATACAAACATTGCAAAACAAGAAACAAATAATTAAAATTTAATCAATGTAAATTGAAAATAAAATAAAAAATCCCTATGTTAAACCTTAACTACACCTATTGTAACAATTCACAAGGCTATGAAAGGAAACATAGATGACAATCAAATAACTACACTTATTAGCAATGTTTTGGTTTTTGCTTTACAATTATATTGATTGGATTATGAACTCACATTTTCAAGTGTATTTGTAGTCCTTTTTTTGGTTGACATATATGGGTTTGAAAAAAGGTTTTTGAGAAAATTGTGTATGATGTTTGTATAAACATTTCAACTCACACTCTATGATCCACCATAATCATAGTAACTTGAAATGTTGATATAGACACTATAATTTTTTTCCAAGAACTCTTTTCAAACTCATATAATCTTATATATGATTAACAAATCTTATATATGATTTCCTCCACTCTTTTACAACCATTTATTTACTATTTTAATACCATCATAATTAACTTTGTAACATTTAAAGTTTCATATAAATTCAAATTAAGAAAACAAAAATTGGAATCCCTTAAGATATTTTGAACTCTAACCACTTATAAGGCTTGTGGGTTGTACTACACAAGGGGTTTTTTTTTTGCATCACTACATGATTATATCATCATTGAAGGTTGGCGTCTCTACAAACGTGTATTGCTTATTACGAGCTTGGATTGCAGTTAAGACAAGTTTTTTCCCCCTACTATAGTCATTTAGTATTTTAATTCTATCATAATTAACTTTTTAACATTTTAGAGTTTCATATAAATTCAAACTAAGAAGGAAAAATTCTGAATGCTTTCAGGTATTTGACACTCTAATCACTTGTAAGGCTTGTGGGTTATACTCAACCAAGAGGGATTTTCACATTACTACATGACTGAATCATCATTGTATGTTGATGTGTCTATGAGAACTTGTACTACTTCTTAGGGGCTTGAATAGAAATTGAGACAAGTTAATGGTATCACCTCAACTTTTAAATCAAGGCTCATTGAGTTTCTTAATACAAGTTACAAAAATAGGTGTGGGAGTACAAACAATTAGATACACTAGATCAATAACATGGTTGTACCTTGTAGCAATCATTAGGGCAAGGGCATGTGGTGTGACATGGTATGTTATATCATCAAGTCAAAATTTTGATTGATTATTACAATATAGTAGAAGGTCATCATCCAACACAAAATTGAGATCACACATAAAATAACTAAACACATGTATCTTTGTTGGAAGATTTTATTTTTTTTAATTGTTCTTTCATTGTAATTATATTTTATATTACTTTAATGCCTATAAGATTAGTTGATTTAATAGTGTTTAATTATTTTAAATATTTTCTTATCTTGTAATTATGTTTTATATTGTTTATTTTGAGTGTTTTTACCTTTTTTCTTTTAATATCTAGATTTTATGTGAATTGATTTTCCTAACATGATATTATATTTGGGTTTAGCCTAAGTGAGAAGTTCATATTTTGTGTAGGTATTTTGTATGTTGTTGGTGTAATTTGAATTTCATGGTGTGTTTCATGTTAGAGTAAAATAAGAAAATCACCATCAATTAATTAATTAGGTACCCTTTTTAATTAATTATATACTAAAGTTAAACTTAGACAATTCTTTTTTATTATTAGGTCATGTATTTTTTTTTGCTTCAAAGCATAGGATGATGACACTTGTCATGGTGTGATAATATCTTCACCTAGGGTTTCATCTAAGGTTTCTTTCCAGTTATTCTTTTTATAAGGATTCATTCTTATACATTGTAATCATTAAGTCCCATATAATTTCAATTATTCATTCAATACAAAAGCTCAATCATGTTTCTTTTTTGGATCAATTCAATCTTCAAGGTTGCATAACATAATCAATGGATTTTCTCTCAGATCTATATGATAGGTGTTTTGGTTACGAGTGATTTCTAGGAGTTGTGGGGTTTAAAAATTAACTCTGACATCATATCAAAGTACCAAATCTATGACATTTTATCATTCTTTTGAGAGATTCGACTTTGAGGAAAAAAATGATGCATCTTGAAGGAAAACATATCACTATCAAGTCCAAAGCATCCAAAAACCCTAAGATCACTTGCTCAAATGCCAAAAATTGAGTAGTTGATTTTTTTAGGGTTACACACATTTTGAGGCAAAATCCATATGGATTTATATAATTGTACCATTTACATATAGGTACAATAGCCATTATTGCATAAGAATCAATATTTTTTTTGGTGATTTTAAAAATTGTAAGTGTTTTTTTTTTTAATATACAACAAAATTTTATTATTTTGACTTACAAAGGGTCATCATACTTGTTTGTCAATGACAACTATAGGATTGACATTGGCATTAAATTTCTCAACTATTATTTTTTCCTGTTGATGGGAATTCTTTAGTGGGGGTTTCTATAACCCAATCACTTCAACAATTAGGGGTCACAAATTTAAGTCCCCTTGTCGTTTACACTAGACATGAGCTACCTACGAAACACCAAACGACTACTAAGTTGCTAGTGGCGGTGACATAAATCATCTCTACGTCACCACCACTAAAGAAAACCATTGCCACTCTGCTTAGCTCAATTGCCACTAGCACATTGCCCAATCCAAGGACCTTGTTAGACCACCGCCCAACAACCACCAACTAGGCCCCTTAACCCCTTCAATCATGCCTAACATGGTTTTTTTCCTTTTTTCCATAACTTGGGCAAACAAAATTGGTTTTTCAAAAATGAAATATCGTTAGAAAACTGGTTCTACATACTTTCTAGTGTTGTAGGCCTCATTATCAATTTTGACTATTAATTTTTATTGCCTATCAAGGTCAGATCATCATTTTTGGCTTTCAAGCTTATTTTTTTTCTTATATCTCAAGTTTTCACGATTCTTATGACATTGGAAACATATTTTAGGTCTCTTTAGATATATCCATTCACTTATCCCACAATCTACCCCATGTATTTGTTATTCATTTTTTCATTATTAGACTCCTAGTAATTGCTTAGATATCTTGGCACATGTAAATGTTTTATTTCATAAGATGATTTCATTGATCTTCCTTATATGCATTGAGATTATTGGTCTCTGATTTTTTTTGAGAAACTATCATGTATTTTCTTTGTTCATCCATCTACGGTAATTTGGAAAATTACAATTATGAGTCTTGGAAAAATGGCATCCTGGCACATCTTAGGTGGTTTAATTTTGGATTCATACCTGTACCAAAAAGTCACAGAGTAGATCAACATGGGGTAATATCATTAATCATGTTGTAGGATTGATTTGTTCTAGTGTTGATCATGACATTGTGTACTGTATCAAACATTGATTGTCCCTACACCCTTTGGATTGGACTTTGGGAGATATATGAATACCCTTATATCTCTCCATTCTCAAAGGATCTTGTTGCATATTACCTCTTTCCACTTGATGATGTAGATTGTATACCCTTTGACGATGATACTTTAGAGGAGCTTGAGTATATCATAGGTCTTGCATGTTTCAATGGTTCAAAGGCTTGTCTTATTATTCCCACTCTTCTTATCAAGACCCTATGTCCATTTTTTATTGTCCTTGATTAGATACTACCACAAGATTCATGGCCCCTATTGATTCATTGTAACAAGACATTCATCCTCTTCCAGACATAACTACTTGGGATTCATATATAAAAAACATATAATCCTTGTTATGAAGTCTCATATGGTAGATTTGGAGGATTTAGTTAAGGACATTCATATCCTCTTTCATGAAAACCACACCATCACTATTAGCCTAACATTATTATTTTTGGAGCTTTTTCTACATAGGAATCTGGATTGACATCACCCGATTCTACCATGTGGATATTTGAGTAGTTTCCGAAGAGTCACATTTGGATTTGGATTCCCTATTCATCTAACTTATGGGAATGGCTTCTCCAATCACCAATTAATTTATTTCTTCCTAAGAAAAGAACTATTATTTGTAGGTAGTGGGTCATGATTTTTCTTCATACTTTCATCATTGGCACATGAGCTACTTCTTTATGGGGAGATTCGTATTATCATATCTCTCCTATTGGGGGAAATTCATTGTACTTATGTGACAAAATCAATCTTTGGGGGGTCATATTGAGTCCTTTTCTTCTTCCACTAGTACATACATATTTCATTATCTCTTTTGAGAGTAGTTTTTCTCCATGAGGTTTTCTCCTTTTCTCCAGTTATGAGAGATTTATTTGTTTGTACATGAGTACCTCATCTAACCTTGTAGCTAGGAATCATTCCTTCATCCATCCATGCATTCATCATTATATTTTTAGGTTCTCCCTAAATTGTACTTAAGGGGGGGTGTTAGAGTAAATTAAGAAAATTACCTAATTGATTAAATAATCATCAACAAATTAATTAATTCCTCTTTTTACTTTATTACACTTAAGATAAACTTAGAAAGTGTTTTTTTATTATTAGGTCATATACTTTTTTGTTTCGAAAAATAGGACAAGGTAACTTGTCATGATCTAATTTAATCCTCACCTATGGTTTCATCTAGGGTTGATTTTTGGTTTTTCCTTTTATAAGAATTCATTATTGTGCATTGTAATCATTCAATCCAATCTAAATCCAATTTTTGATTCAATACAAAAGCTCAATCATGTTGCTTTTTTGGATCACTTCAATTCTCAAGGTTGCATAGCACAATCAATAGATTTTTTTCTCTCTATTTGATAGGAATTTTGGTTAAAGTGATTTGTTAGAGTTATGGGATTCAATAATAAACTCCAACATCCAGTGCAAAGTTTAATTTGTTTTTGCATAATTTGCAACAATCTAGAGTGCAATTTATTTGTTAAGGTTTTCTCTCATTATTTGTAGTAAGATTGATGTTGAGATTTTTGTCTAAATTTGTTTTTGTAGGTAGTGCACAACACTTGGCAACATGCACCATTTTTGTTTTGAAATATTTCTAAAAAAATACTTCAAATTTTTTGTTAAGGGCACTTTTGTGGTGGTTTCCAATTTCTTAAGTCTTTTTTTCAATGAGTAATATAGTTGTAGACTTTAATGTTAGTTTCATATGTATAGTTTTAGACTAGAATGTTAGTATCATATATAATTTTAGACTTGAATGCTAGAATTTAGACTATGCATAAGGTTGAGAGTTTGGGCATGTTGAAGATCATTCATGGTTGAAGAATGACACAAGGTAGGTGAGACCATCCTACAAAAAGAACCACTTAACACAATATTTTGCATAGAAACATGTTAATTATTTTGAGGAGACCTAAAGAGAAGATGGGTCTAGGATTGAATCCATTCAAGATATTCAATTAAAGGTTGTTTCTAAATTTTATGAGTTGTTCAAAGCCCCCATTGATTTCTCTACTAATAAAAGATGTATCATTTTGAATTGCATTCCTAGACTCATCTCCTCTCAAGATAATTCCTTCCTCAATGACCCTATTTCCATGGATGAGCTAGTGTAAGTGGTTTTTATGATGAAAAAGATAAAACCTAGGTTTGGATGGATTTCCCATTGTTTTCTTTCAATATTTATGTGCTATTGCCAAAGATTAAATTTTGGAAGCTTTTGAGGAGTTTCACACTTCTAAATAGATGTTAAAATCTCTAATTAACTCTTTTCCAACTCTAATTCTTAAGATCATGTTTTCATTTTTTTGATGTCTGACCTAAAACTCTTTCCAATACTATCTATAATATTTTATCCAAAACTATTGTTCAACAAATGAAATGACTCCTCTCATATCCTTAGAACAAGGGGGTTTTTAGGACATCAAATAATTTATGGTATTGTTATCGTCCAGGAATCTATTCACTTTATGCTTGTTAAGATGAAAAGTTTCATGTTGTAACCACCAAAAAAGTATCCATTTTCCTCACATAATTTGGGAATAATTAATGATAAATTAGGCTTGATATCCCCCTGGTCTAGTGTTGTGATGAGTTGTACACATCCACATTAGGTCTTGGGCCCTTTTAAACTGAATTAACTTAACTTTGCCTTAATTTGATGTTGTAAAATATATTTATTTACATCTTCACATTAAATTTGGGAGGCTTGTAAACTAAAGTGGACCTAACCTAGTGTTGTAATGTGTTTTACACATTCACATGGGATTTAGGGACCTTCTAAGTTAAATAGATCCAATTTTGCCTTAATTTAGTGTTGTAAAGTGTATTTATTTATACTTTCAAATTGGATTTTGGTCCCTATTGGATTTATGACCTTTATATCATCATTAATAGGACCCTATGACCCCATATTATGCATCCCAAGGCATATTTTAACCAAAACCCGACAAGATCAACATACAAGCTTAATTCCTTGACTCCCCAACACTTTAGGACTAAAAATAGCCCCTATGGGACCCGTTCACCACCTTGGGTGAATGCGTTCCATCTAGGTGGGACTCATTTTCCCAAGATGGTGAATGAGTCCCATTTGGCCAATTTTTAAGGTTATGAGTGAGAAAAGTGGATTTTTAATTTAAATTTCTTCCATGTCAGCCTTGGGGATCAAATAAATGGTCATTTGAGTGGATTGCCTATATAAATGAGCTTTCAAATAATTATTTCATCATGCATTCATGTTATCAAGTCAAGCTTGAGTAGATTTCCTATATAAATGAGCTTTCAAATCATTATTTCATCATGCATTCATGTTATCAAGTCAAGAACTCCAAGACTTAACAAGATCATCAAGATCAATTCTAAGGTATTCAAGGGCATAATTCTTCATCAATTGTTGCAACAATTCAAGATCCATCATCACATCAAGAATATTAAACATCAAGCATGTTATTGAGCTAGTGTTGTGATGTAGCATTGAAGATCCAAGACCAAACATTATTTTACACCTATTGTCAAAGATTAAAATCTACATTCTTCATGGCCATTTCATGTTGAGTTGCATATTTACATGACATCATTCACAAGGCATCATTCAAGGTATCATTTTCCATGATTCATGTTATTTGTTCCATGCTTCATGCCTTCATTTCATTGTTTCATCATTTGGTTTAATTACCTAAAAGGGGTTTGACCAAGGCAAACCCCTATTCTCTAACAATCAACACTTTTTCTTTCTTTCCTTTTGTAATTGTAGATTTAGGTGCTTTGAAGACTCGAAGATCATTGAAGATTAGGTTACAAGATTGTTGGAGTTTTCTCCCCAATTGAAAGGTCATAATCTTCACTAAAAGGTCATCTATAGTCCCGAAATCAGAGTTTCAGATCTGGGAACTTGGAGGAACAAATTGAGTAGACTGAGAAAAGAGAATTCAGACTTTGAATTTCTAGAAAATCCAAATTGGACTCATTCGCCATAAGTGGCAAATGAGTCCCACTATAAGTGTTTTTCAGATATCTTTACATATTTGGATACCCATTTTCCCGAAACCTGCTCCTATACAAAAATTTGGATCTGGGACTAATTCGCCTAGAATGGCGAATGAGTCCCAATAGCCAAAATTTCAAGATTAACAACATTTCCAGTCTTTGTTCAAGCTTCTTCAAGTTTTCAAGTGCACACTTCTAGTTTTACAACTTTCTATTCTAATCTATATGCATTTCTAGGTCATTTAATTCAATTTTGTATCATATTAGGGTTTTTCATTTCATTTAGCATTTCATTGTCTTTTCCAAGTCTAAGCTTGGTGGTGAACCCCTCATTATATCTTATTCAATCCCTAAGACAACCCTATTGCAAGATCTCTTTCTCTTTTGCATTGAGATCTCTAGGGTTTCCCTTTAGTGGAATTGCCTTGAAAGTGGGTGTGATAGCACTTAATCACGCTTTCCACCATTTTCATTAGTTCCATTTTATGGGTTTGTAGGACATCAAACAACAATTTATGGTATTTTTATTTTCCAAGAATCTATTCACTTTGTGTATGTTAAGATGAAAAGTTTCATGTTTATGAAACTTGATCTTTCTAAGGCTTATGATAGTGTCTTTTAATTTTTTGGGGGACATATTATATATGTTTGATTTTGATTATAATGGGTTCAATCAAATCATGGATTGATACACATCTTATTATTTCTCTAAGATTATAAATGGTTCTTCCTCTATTATTTTTTATGTTGAAAGAGGCTTGCATCAAGGAGATCCTCTGTCTCTATCTCAATATATCCTTCTCATTTTGGTAAAAGAACTTGGTAGGTTTTTAAAGCATCTCAAGTGTTCTAACTCTATTTTTGGATTTAACATTGTGTAAGGTATGAATCTACATACACATATTTAGTTTTCAGATGACATTTATTTGATAGGAAATGCTAGACAAGGAAGCAATTTCTCTTAGGAAAGCTCTTGAAAATTATATCATTGCGCCTAGTTGACTATTGAGTGGACAAAAGTTTTAGGTTTTCTTCTTCCATATTATATGCTTATATTTAGGAATTTTTTTCTAATATTCTTCAATTCTAGTTTTCTTCTTATCCTTTCAAATATTTGGGTATTCATATTTCTCCTAATTGCCTTGGAAAAATAGATTGGAATGTTATGTTGGATTTTATTATGTTATATTAGTCATTGGACACATAGATCCATCTCTTTGGGTAGTTGCATAATCCTTCTTAAAGTTGTGATTCAAGCTATACAAGTTTATAGATTTATGGATCTTGCAATCGAAAAGGAATTCTTCATGATTTTGGATCATAACATGAGAAGGTTTCTTTGGGAAGGAAATTTAGATAAATGGCATTTGGTTAACTAGGATAAAAATTTGTTAGCCTAAAGGGAGGTGGAGTAGCTTTAAGATCTTCTCTACTTAACAATACATCTCTTGCTACCAAATTATGTTGGAGATGGTATATGGAGAGACATGTCATATGGTTAAGAATTCTTAAGCTCAAGCACTTACATTTGGAGAATCATCCTTTAATTCTTAGGATGCTGACCCTTGGTATGGGTTCTTGGATATGAAAACAATGAAGTTGAGTAGTAATATAAACAAATCAAGCTTCTTTTGATTGTTGGGAAGGGTGACCTTTTTGGTGTGAATTAGGTCTTTTACCTAACTAGTTGATCTAGTGGGTCCTATTCACATGTTCATTTTAATTAGGCCCAAAGAATCTTTCTAGAAGGTTGTTAGTTGGAATTAGATCTTATCTTATATTTTTTCATTTAATGCTTGTATCCTAGACCATTTACTATTAGTTGTCTCATGAAAAAGGATTAAGACACTTGTCATGATATTTTATAATCCTTTATCTCAACTTGGCTATATAATCAAGGGGTCTCGTGTAAACAACCATAGAAATAATGATCCATTATTTGCATCCTTTGATAGAATAGTATTATTCTCTCATAGCTTATCTCTCTTATGCTTTCATGAAGTTCCTAGGTCTTGGATGACTATAATTTTTAGCCAAATATTGCATGGTGTAGATTATTCTATACAAAATCTTACAAGGTATTAGAGCTTATGTGATTGCTTCTTGATAGTCTTTATTGAGAGATCTAGGTTAAAAATCTTGGTGGATCTGGAAAATTTGAGTATGCTTTTCTCTTGTATTGAATGATGACCTGGAGAAAAAAAATACTAGATTTGGGGGTTTCTTCTTTGTGGTTTATGTATTGCAAGTCAAAATCAAAGCATGTTGGTTAAAATTTGAGATCACTATTTAGTTCAGAGGGTTTGAGAAAAATAGTTTTTCCTTTTGTTTGTTTAGATCGAACATTTGAGGCTGAATCTATGAGGATTTGAAGTTGGAAAGTGGTTACCATATCTAAGAGGGAGCTATGATTTTGGAGCATTTTGGGTCAAAATAGACCTTTCCATTGCATCCAAGAGGCCCAAAAGCCCTAAGATTGACCATATAACTATCAAAATCCCAACACTTTACTCAAAGCCCAAGGAATTTTTTTTTTCCTTCATCTATATGAGTGTCATAATTACAATTGTGTAGGTCGTCAGTAAAAAATGATGGTATAGTATAAAAATTAAATTTTTCTAATAAAAAGGGGTTGTGTACCTTGTTGTATGCAGGGTACTGCAAAACTTGTGCAATAGGGTACTTGCGTCTATAGAGGTGCCACGTGGTAGCCTTTGAAAACACCATGTTGTTGATTCCCAAATTTGCATTCAACTTGAATCCTAAAGGGGTGCCAGGCCTAATGGTCAGAATCAGGGAGATATCTGGCCAACAAACGAGAGATTGATATAAAACCTTTGTCCCCCACACTTTGGGCTTTGTGAAACCCGGGAGGGTGATCCCCAATAGTGTACTTATAGATACTAGTGTGCGAAAGAATCCAAAACACTGTAAATAGATAATTCTCCCTCAATTGCTAAATAGACATACTACCCTAAAGATTTGGCTAACCTTCATGGTAATGTCTGATTTAAACATGAGAAATGTAATGCATTAAAATCCACACACAATTACATCAAGATAGAAAATAAAAGTTGAATTTAATTTGTAGCTACCACAAATAATCTCAAGATACTGCAACATTAAAAGACCAGTGCCATATTCTAGGGCAGAGTCACCTAAAACATGTAATTTAAAATACATCACAAAATTTATTGTGTCATAACTATGACTACTAGATGATGCCTTACATGATTGATACCACAAACTAAACCAAGCATACTTAATAATCCTAGCACACAACTGCATAAACCTCTATTTATATTAATATAGTTCAACTCATTCTTTGAATGAGAGTAATAACACTAAACAAACATTCAAGGAAAGACAAGAAGACAAATAGCAACAATCTTTGATGCTCATATTCATAATCTATGCAATGTACATTGTGGAGTAAACCAACTCAAAATATTTTTTCAATTACACAAAAATATGACAATGCCATGAATGAATTATCCATTACAAGACTCAAACTCATCCAAAATATGAAAGCAACCCTTATTCATTTAAGACGTGTTACAAAAATATAATTTCCCCGTGAGACCAAACTGAGAGCAACTCTCTCCAAAATGAAGTAGAAATTACATTTAAGGAAAAATGGAACAACCCTAAATGGAAACCCCCATTGACAAATGGCATCATTCGAGTCCTCAGAATAATAATTTCCTTGCTTGAAGAAAAACCCATTCTGCACTTTGTTTTCTCTCTTGTTTCTTGCTTTCCTTCACTCTACAACAGGAAATTATTTTTACTCTGTGAAAGAATTCACTATTTGTTTTGCCGAACGACTGAAAATTGGTTTTTACTACAACTATTTGTTTCATTGTGAAAAAAATTTACTCTCTTTCCATTGGTTTGTGAAATCCATTTACCCATGCATTTCCTTTTACTTTACTTCCCTGCCATCAAAATATCCCTTCAAATAGTAATATTAAACATTTTCCATGGTCCCACCATCGCTTCAACATTTCCCAGTAGTTATCATCACATATCACTAAAGTGATGTGGATAAGGAGAAATATTATAGTGATGGGCGATAATGAAGAGGTGATATTATGCATCATTGAAGGCAAAAGGGGAAAACAAATCATTTCAACAATACTTTCTTGCTTTTGAAGTGTTTAAGTTGATTTTTTATCATTGCAATCCCACATCAAAGCGCAACATGTAATTTGAGGGCACCAGATGCGCTACTCCTAACAATATTATTTACAAGCTTACCATTGCTCTGCTTCACAATGGGTTCAAGCTAGATATAATAAAATTTGGGTGGCAGTGCCAAATAGAAATTCCTCAAGTAATTTCAATGCATTCTTACTACAAGCACAAACTGTCCATGTGAAAAGAAGACATGTGCTAAATTTACCCATACAATAGGCAGCTAAATGAAGACGTTTCCTACATTAAGTTCTTGTACATGTGTAATTTTTTTTCTTTCAATATCAAATTAACCCCTTTTAGCTAGTATGGCGGCTTCCCCATTTGCAATAATAACATTTCATGGTCTCCACAATTAGCCACATGATAGTGAGCTCTATAACTAATGTACCAAGGTGAGTGCCAAGTAACAATGAGCCAAGGAATTACACTCCCATCAATATTTTCTAAATAAGGCTTCAACTATATATATTGTTCTCTAGTCCTTTTGTAATCTATGCATCCTCTAATCATGAAAAAATGAATGCCTCTAGTATCAAACAAATAATAGGAAAGGCTTCTAGATCTTCCCTCCTTACTTGGAAATGCAAATCTGGATTGGTAAGCTGTAAACATTCTATGCTCCACCTATTCTTCAATGTCATGGTTACCTTCCACCAATAAGTATCAATGCTTCATACCTTAAGAAGTCACTGGAAGCTGGACCATAAGGACCTTCAATAGTTGCTTGAAGATACAAAGTTATCTTTGTAAAGATTATATATGCCATGAAGTTGTCAAATTTTTTAGTCCATCCTTGTTGGCACTTGATAAATGTAGACAATCGATTAGAGTCAATGCTTGAAGTAGAAACAATGTTGAAAGGGTTCCATTCTGAACATGATATAAAAGGAAGTTTCAAAAGAATAAAAATTACAGTGTTGTACACCAAACCAATTGCACTATGTTTGAAGGTAGTTTTTTGACATATATAACATGTACAATTTTCTAGCCTTCTCAAGATATGTTACCTCATTATGTGGATCCCTTGTCATTCATTTATTTTTACCCTTGCTAGCTTCAAATGATTACCCTGCATCTTTATGGTGATTATCATGCTACACATTTACGTATTTGCACATTATCAAACATATTGACCTTTTGTTGAGCTATTGACTGTTCGGATTTTCTAAGTTTGCACCCTCATCATGCTTCATGTCATGTTGGATTTTGGAGGAAATCCCTATCTTTGATGCCTTCTTTCATATTGAAAACCTTGACTGTCCTTCTTTAGGTAAAAACGATGCAATTTTCATGCAATCCCATCTTCAATTATAACCCTACTTTCCATTTATGAGGTGTCCATGGTTTATGAAAAGTTGCCCTAATCATGTTTGTTTCCCTTGACTGTTATGAGCCCTCCATTCATGCTCTATTCTTAGGTCTCCACTTGTTGTCCATGCAATCTTTTGCATCACTAAGGTCAAGAAAAATATGGTCCCTAGTTTGGTTGATCTTGTCCCAAAGCACATTATCCACTAAAAATTCTTTGCAATTTTGAGAGCTCTATCAGTGGCTCTTTCTGGGGGCATCTATTCCTCAGTGAATAGAGTGAGATTTCAAAATATTTTGGAAGAGAAAACCGAGTTCCTGAACCATTGGGTGACATGCAGTGTCTTCAATTTCAATTTTTTAAACCTCATTTGATGGCCCCAAGCCACCGAATGAAAAAGGGGAGCCAATTTTGGCCTCTGTCAAACACCAACCTACTAAAGGAACTGATTTCCCTCAATCCATACTTGCCTCTATCACACCACAACAACATGAGTAACTTCATTCTTGCAAAAACATGTTTCAGGCTACCTTTGAACGAGTGAGAACTCACTCCATGTTTAGCTCTACTACCACATGGCAATGAAATCATATAGGCCACATTACTACCACTCATTTCATTTTTTGATTCTGTGGCAAGTGACAAAATATGAGGATAATGATCAAAAGTATATGAATACATAGTCTTATCATATTTACTAACTCCCTCATAATGGTTAGGCTCATAAAATATATCATGCCTTAGAAACATTGTGCAATCCTCTTGTGTATTAAGCAAAGAATGCTCACACATTTTTAACTCCAATTGAATTGCATCATAGGAAATTTTATCATCATCCCAACAACACAACCCAATCACATTTCCACAAGTCCATTGTTCACATTCAAATCATAGCATTTAAAAAAGGCATCAACATCCCAAATAATGTTTTCCACTTTAGCTTCATAAACAAGATTATCAACACTCATCTTGTTAATCACACAAAAAATATTGAAGTGCAGGTTCATATGACTCAAAATATTTGTTTGCAATAAATCCTTCATAGGGAGTGTTCAAAACACATTCACTATTGCAAGGATCATCACACTCAACATTACCTCCTGTTGCATCAACATGAATATCTGAAGCATACTGCCCATGAGGAAGATTATGAGTTGCAGATCCAGAAAAAAAGGTCCTTTCATGCATCCATGTGATTAGCACAATCACATTCTTCAAGTGCAAACTCATCATAAAGAGCTTCATTAGTTGTACCAATATTTATCTCTACATTTTCACTTTCATGTACAACTACATCTATGCTATTATCATGCCGACATTTAGTAATAACTTCAAAATCAGAAAAAGGAGTAGAAGAAGGTGAAGAGTCAAACAAGAAAGGATTTCCATGTTCACCACTTACATCACCCACATACATGATCTACACAATCAACTAATTGAACTGATTCGTTTTATAAATCACTTGCATGCATACCCTTTTCTTTGTCCACACTGCTACAATAATTCGTAGGGTCATATCCTTGACAACCAAACTGTAAATCATTATTTATTTCTTCATTGTAACTTCTCATGGATGATTTCTCTGACTGAAAATCATTGCGCATTTTTTCATTTGTATTTGATATACCACCACTCTCAAAAGTATTCCATAAATCAATAGAATCCTTTGTCTGACCACCATGAAAACTTGCATCAATTCTACACTCAACACATGTAGAATTGACATTACCAATTGTATCATAACACTACTGATCACATATATCCTCTTTGAAAAGTACATTCAATTCAAATCCATCATCATGCAATTGTGAGGCTTCAAAAATGTTATCATCATTTTATTTGTTGAAACTCTTTCCACTCAAAGAAATTAATTCTGGTTCCTCCTCTTGAAAAGATTCATAGTTACTAAGGCTGCAAGCAAAATTGTAATCATCATGATGACCAGGATAAGAATACTTTTCAGCTAGTTGCATATTTACATCTGCAACACTAATTTCATTACTATGAAGACTTGAAACTTCAAAATCAACACAAACTTCTACTGTTCTTTTGTAGTCCATAGATGAGAAAATAATTTCAATAGCATCTGCATCATTGCAGCCTTCTTTTGCTACATAAAATTGACTCCTCATTTCAATATTTTCAAATTAAATAGAAGTGACTTCACATGCTTTATTTACCTCATCATGTCTTACACCTTCACTGTTATGGTTGCAATCTTCTTCTGCATACATTTTCTCCATGGGCTGTTCAGAAACAAAATACTCATCACTAGATGATGCAATATCATTATCTTCTGCTATACCATCTAGATCTATTTGATGAAATGTTGAAAAGGTACCATTACATAGTCTAGTCAGGAAATGACTTCCATATTTCTCTATCATTTCTTCAATCACTGAAATCCATTGATATATGCACTTAAGGTTAGGGGGCATTAAGTGAGTTAGCATGGTACTCAGACTTGGCTCAAACCCTTCACAAAAAACATCAACACACACTGATTCATCGGGTCTATTTATCATTGGTATAGAAAAAAAAACTTCCATGAATCTATCATGAAAATCATAGAAGGATTCACACTCAAATCTACTTATATCATACAATGCATCAATAAGTAAGTCTTGTTCAACTATAGGCTCATGTTCTTCTTCAAAATTTCCTTGAGTGTGCAAAAATATCTTGTTACATACTATTCATTATTCACTTTACCAAAATGATCCATGAACAATATCTTAAGCTCTTGCCATGAACATATGGAATGCATTGGCAAACCATAAACCAATATTCAATAGTATTTTCTAATTTTCTTACAGAAAATTTGATGATAGCATCCTCGTCTTCTATTTGAAAATTCTTCATCAAATCAATGAAATTCTATAAATGTTGTGATGTTAACTCTTCAAGATCTCCTCCAAACTTAGGAAAATATTCATTAATTCTTGTTGGGATAGAGTGTGGATAACCTTGGATTTTACTAAAGTCGAAAGGGTTATATCTTTCATTAGTGAACACCTTTCCTTAAGGACATGATTGTGTTTTAGGCATGACATTAAATTTTGTAGAGGGAGAACTAGGACAACCATACACATTTGCAAATAAAGTTATTCCTTCTACACTATTTAATTCTCAATATCCCTTTATCCCTTTCTTGTAGTGCTCAATTTCACTAAATAAGGGAACCAAAGTTTTCTAGGAACTTCAAAAATTGTTTTCATAACAAGTGTATGCTTCTTAAAAACCATAATACGAAAAATACTGGATATGTTGTAGCTGCTATGGATTCTTCTTTTTGATAGGAAGTCTTTATAGATATGAAACTTTCTTTAGATCTTTACCAAGTTCTTTAGGAGAGTCACCACCTCCTTTAAGAGGAAAAAATATTTAACAGTTGAAACATCTTCAATAATTAGATTTCTTTATGAGTTCTTTTCACCAACAGAGCACCATAGATCGTGAGATTTTCAAGTATACCACAACAATTTATTTCTCTAGGTATAAAAATCCTTCACTAATTCAAACCAAATATTCAGATCAATAAACTTATACTCTTTTCCAAATGGATAATTTTGGAGGTCCCCAGTAGAGTTGCCAATCTGTTGGTTCCTAAATCTATAATCAACTTGAATCCTAAAGGTGTATTGGGCCTAATGGTTAGATTTAAGGAGAGATTAAGCCAAAAAATGAGAGATTGATATAAAAGATTTCTCCCCTGCACTTTGGGATCTATGAAACCCAGGAGGGTGATCCCAATAGTGTACTTATATATACTCGTGTGGAAAATCATCTGAAACACTGTAAACAAATAATTCTCCTTCAACTGCTAAATAGACATACTACCCTGAATATTTGGTTAACCTTCATGGTAATGTCTAATTTAAACATGAGAAATGTAATACATTAATCTCCACACACAATTACACCAAGTTAGAAAACTAAAGTTGATTTTAATTTGTAGCTGCCACAAATAATCTCAGGAGACTGCAACATTAAAAGACTAGTACCATATTCTAGGGTGGAGTCACCTAAAACATGTAATTTAAAATATATCACAACATTTACCCTACCATAACTATGCCTACCAGATGATGCTTTACACCATTGATACTAGAAACTAAACCAGTCATAATTAATAATCCTAGCACACATCTGCATAAACCTCTATTTATGTTAATACAATTTAACTCATTTTTTGAATGAGAGTAATAACACTAAATAAAAATTCAAGGAAAGACAAGAAGACAAATACCAATAATATTTGATTACTCATATTCATAATCTATGCAATGTACACTGTGGAGAAAACTAGCTCAGAATATTTTGTCAATTACACACAATTATGACAATACCATGAATGAATTGTCCATTATAGAAATCAGACTCATCCAAAATCTAAAATAAACCTTTATTCATTTAAAACATGTTACAAAAATATAATTTCCCTATGAGACCAACTGAGAGCAACTCTCTCCAAAATGAAGCAAAAATTACATTTAAGAAAAAATGGAACAACCTTAAATGGAAATCCCCTGTTGACAACTAGCATCATTCGGGTCCTCAGATTAATAATTTCCTTGTTTGAAGAAAAACCTATTTTGCACTTTTTTTTGCCCGCCTCTTGCTTTCTTTCCTTCACTTTGCAACAAAAAAATGTTTTTTACATTGTGAAAGACTTCACTATTTCTTTTGCCCAACTGCTGAAAAATTGGTTTTTACCGCAACTGTTTGTTTCACCATGATAAACCTTTACTCTCTTTCCATCGGGCTATAAAAACCCATTTACTTGTGCATTTCCTTTTATTTCCCCATCATCAAAATATCCCTTCAAATAGTAATATTAAAATTTTTCCATGGTCCCACCATCGCTTCAACATTTCCTGATAGTTATCATCACGTATCACCAAAGTGATGTGGAGAAGGAGAAATATTATAGCGATGGGAAATAATGAAGAGTTGATATCATGTATTGCTGAAGTCAAAAAGGGAAAACAAAACGTTTCAGTGACGTGCAATATAAAACATGGACCACTTCAAAGTTCATCGCCAAAGTTCCTCCTAGCTCCGATGGCTTTGTTGCTCTTCACATTTTTTTGCTTCTCTACAAAATATGGTGGCATCAAGCAAATGTTTACAGTATTCAACATGCAACCCTATCTTCTTCTCATCAAAACCATGTGTATGTGGGCTTTCCACAACTAAAATTTTGCTAGACACATAGGGTGTATTCATTAATTCTAACACTGCATGACAAACCTTATCAGTAGTATGTTCTTTCTTTCGAAGTGTTGAAGTTGAAAACTTCTGCATTACAATCCTACATCAAAGCACAACATGTAATTCGAGGGCACCAAATGCGCTGCTCCTAACAATGTTCTTTTACAACCTTGCCACTGCTCTTCTTCACAATGTGTTCGAGCTAGATATAATAAAATTGAGGCGGTAGTGCCAAATAGAAATTACTCAAGAAATTTTGATGCATTCTTACTGGAAGCATAAACTGTCCATGTGCAAAGAATACATGTGCTAAATTTACCCATACATCAAGCAACTGAATGAAGACGTTTCCTAGAATAGCTTTTTTAACTGTCTAATTTTTTTGCTTGCAATATCAAATTAAACCCTTTCATCTAGCACAATGACTACCCCATTTTCAGCATAAACATTTCATGGTCTTTGCAATCAACCACATGATAGTGAGCTTTATAACTGTTGTACCAAGTAACAATGAGCCAGAGAGTTACACTCCCATCAAAATTTTCTAAATCAGGCTTCAACCATCTATATTGTTCCCCAGTCCTTTTGTAATCTATGCATCCTCCAATCATGATAAAATGAATGCTTCTAGCATCAAACGAATAATAGGAAAGGCTTCTAGATTTTCCCTCCTTACTTGGAAATGCAAATCTGGACTGGTAAGCTATAAACATTTTATGCTTCTCTTGTTCTTTAATTTCATGGTTACCTTCCACAAATCAATATCGATGCTTCATATACCTTAATAAGTCACTCGAAAGTAGACCATAAGGACCTTCAATAGCTGCTTGAAGATACAAAGTTCTCTATGTAGAGATTATATATGCCATGAAGTTGTCAAGATTTTTAGTCCATCCTTGTTGGCACTTGATAAGTATAGACAATTGATCAAAGTCAATGCTTGAAGTAGAAACAATTTTGAAAGGTGCCATTTCGAACATGATATAAAAGACAAGTTCAAAAGAATAACAATAGGGTTGTACACCAGACCAGTTGCACTATGTTTGAAGGCATTTTTTTGGAATATATAATATATAGTTTTCTAGCCTTCTCAAGATATGTTACCTCATTCTATGGATTCCTTGTCATTCATTTATTTTTATCCTTGCTAGCTTCAAATGACGACCCCTTTATCTTTATGGTGATTATCATGTTGCACATTATCAGGTGTATTGGCCTTTTGTTGCACTATTGATTGTTCAAATTTTCTAAGTCTGCACCCTAATCATGCTTCATGTCATGTTGCATTTTGGAGAAAATCACTATCTTTGATGCCTTCTTTCATATGGAAAACCTTGATTGTCCTTTTTTAGGTCAAAAGTATGCAATTTTAATGCAATCCCCTCTTTCATTATAATCCTACTTGCCATTTATGAGGCATCCGAGGTTTAAGAAAAGCTACCCTCATCATGTTTGCCACCCCTGACTGTTATGAGCCCTCCATTCATTCTTTGTTCTTTGGTGTCCACTTGCTATCCATTTACTCTTTTGCATCACTAAGGTCAAGCACAATATGGTCCTTGGTTTGGTTGATCTTGTCCCAAAGAACATTATCCATTAAAAATGCTTCACAATTTTGAGAGCTCCATCACATGCCTTGCCACAATCTATGCCAGTCAACAGTTGCTTCAAATTGGTTAGCAAACAATCCACTAGGAAAAAATTGAATATTCCAACATCTTGAATATTTCAACTGATGCTCAATTGAAGATTTTGTCGAATATTTCTATTAGATTATGTCAAGATTCAAACGTCAACCAAGAGAATATATCGATAGTTGAATAAAATATTCTAACAATAAGTTTCCTAACATTAACATGTCGATTGTCGATGTTAGCAGGCCGACCCCCAATCTAGCCCTCCTCAAGGTTTTAAATTTTATTTTTGAGGGTCAACTTCATAGGCTTATAATTTGAGCTAAATACCTTTTTTCAAGAATTTATTATTTGATTTGGGGTCGAATTTTGTGTTATTTTTAATGGTGCAATTGGTTTTTGATTTTGGTGCATGTTTTTTCTAGAAATTACATATTCTCATAGGTTCTTTTGAGCCATTCTCATTTTGGGAACTTTCGAGGCTCCATTCTCATTCCTACAATAATATTTTTGGGTATAATTTTTCTTGAAAGTGCATAATTTCTTGTGTAATTTGCAATGGTATGATCAAATTTATCCCATTATGTGTAAGAATTATAATTTGTGTTTGTGACCAAATTTTGCATCCATAAGCACTAAGATCAAGTCCACTTTGTTGTTTTTGGCAAGTAGCATCTGTAATTGTAGTAAGAATAAAGTGCTACCATCATAGCTTGCTGGGGGGTTCTTGATTGAGTAATTTGGGAGGGGGGTAATCTTATGTTTTTTGTTGTTGTTGTAATAATGTCTCCTAATGCATGGAAAGTAAAATGTGATTGCTATGAGAAGAAAAATATAAAATAGATGATTTTTTGCTGAAATAACTTGATGATTTGAAACTTATTTATGAACTTCATTAGTTGCAAGAACTTTGCATTTTCAGTGACATTAGTTTTCCTAATTCCTCTAAACCAACATCACCAAAATCATCTAGTGTTCTTACTTCATTATATGTTGAGGACCTATTATAATTTGGGGATGATAAGTGTAGTTAAATGACATGCACTGAGATCTCATATCCTTCATCTACTATTGCACTTGATGATGCTTGTGTTGCCACCATTTTTAATTCTTGTGATTCAGTGCAACATAAAATTTATCGTCTTCTAGATACATCTACTTAGGATGAGTGATTGATAGACATTGTTGGTTTATTTTGTGAGTCCCACATTTAAGATTTGGGAGACACCATTGATTGCATTCATCTTCTCTTTGATGGAGATGATCCTTCTTTAGTTGTTGTGAGGGAACACTCTAACCCTCTTATTCATTATCTACATGATTATTCCTCATAGTTTGAAACGTGTTGATTCTTGTGAGTAGCATTTGAAGGAGGATTCTTTATCTTCAGAGGATATCTTTGTCTTTGGATTGTGTTCTAGAATTGTTTTTCTAGGCGATTTTGGATTATCATCTTCTGTAGTGTGGTCTTGAATTCCTATTTGGAGTGTGATAATTTTTGACATCAACATGGATACACTTGAGCATAGTTTAGAGACATCACACATCATTCATATTCATTCATCTTCCTTTTGGGAATGGGAAGATATTTTGCATGCCATCTTGGTTTTGTTTCTTCCTAAGGGGAGGAATTTTGTTTGACGATATTGGATCATATTCAACATTCAATGTCAAGAATCTACCATCATTTTAGGAGACTCTACATTAAGGGAGGGGTTGCATGGTCTCTCTTCTCATCATCTCTTATGGGGGGTATTTATCCTTGCATAGGGCTTTATCCTTCTCATTCTTCATTAAGAGAATTTTTTCATCTCTTTTGGAGAGGATTTTTGTCCCATTGGGTTTTCTCCTTTTCTCCATTTGTGAGAGATTGATTTTGTAAATGGGTACATAACCTCGCCTAGTTTTTTGGACCCATAATTATCTTCATGTTCTGTATCATTTTCATAATAATCTACTACTCCCTAAGTTGCATATAAGGGGGGTGTTGATGAATTAGGTTTTTTACCTAACTAGTTGATCTAGTGGGTCCTATTCACATGTTAATTTTACTTAGGTGCTAGGAATATTTATATAAGGTTGTTAGTTGGCATTAGATCTTATCTTATCTTTTATCATTTAATGCTTGTGTCCTAGGTCATTTAATACCAGTTGTCTCATGACATAGGATTAAGACAGTTGGCATGATCTTGTCTAATCCTATGTCTCACCTTGGCTATATAACCAAGGGGTATCATGTGTAAAAAATAATCATAACAAACATAATTTATCATTTGGATACTTTGATAAAATAGCATTATTTTCTCATAATCTACCTCTCTTGTTCTTTCATGAAGTTTCTAGATCTTAGGTGGCTATAATCTTCAACAAACTCTTTCATGGTATAGAGGATTCTATACCAACTCTTAAAAACCTTTCTCTTTTCTAGGATGATGTGTGGGACCAACACAATCCTCCATGCATGGTATTCCTTGATGTCCTTGAATCAAATTATCAATGTGTTGAAGTTGTTTAGAGTTATGTTTTTCATTTTTAGTATGAAGTCATATTGGATGGTGTAAAGATTTGAAACGGAAAGCTAAAGATATTTGGCTAGGTCAACAATTCCATATTCTCATTAACAATTAGAACATATACAATTTCTAGGAGAAGAAGTGCTTATGTCGTATTTATAGGTTTAGGATAATTCTTGTCGATTGTCTATTTTTAGTGCATATACTTTTTCTTGAGTTTATAGAATTGGTGTGATGAGTATTTGTAGGATGAGTAAACCTAATTATAATTTGTCGTTTTTTAATTAATTTCCTTATAATTTTTTGTTGAGGAGACTAATTTGATTGGTTGTGGAGGTATGCATGATTGTTCATATTGGAATGTTTGTTATATAAAGAATATTTCTTTACATGCCATCTTTCTTCCATGTATTGATGAGTATATAGGGAAGTGTGTCATATCAAGTAGTTTTTCTATTCAGGTTGTAGGTGTATTGAAAGTTGGGAGTGATAAATTGGACTAATAGGGGTCTCTTTGAGGACTGTTAAGGGAAAACCATAAATATTTGAAACATGTCACACTTGAACATAAGCACCATGGATCAACTAGTTTTTCTTGGCAACTAGAAATCGTTTGAAATGAAATAAAAACATGACAATTCTTTTGTTAGAACATACATTTTGGGACATTGTCCAATATTTAGCTAAACCTTAGTTGCATATAGATAATTTGATGTAGTGCCATCATTTTTAATCATTATAAATTTAGAAAAATGTTAAAGTATTTTTCCCCCCATTAGGACTGTTGGTTCTCAAAAATGTAGGTTTTAACCATAAGAGTTTGCCAGGTTCTTACAACATTTTTGGACAATATACAAGGTCAATTACTCAATTAAACCTTCTACTCTTTAGGTTCTGTTAGACCTAGGTGGGTGAACCTATGTGAAATATGCAGATATGAAATGAATTTCCTACTAAACAGTCTACCCACAATGGAAATTGGGAATGGATAGACAAAAGGATACTACAACTACCCCTACTACACAAATAAAAGGTTTTGAATATATTGTTTATAATGAATTCTATCTCCTGGGATATGGCAGATCAATGCCTTCTTTCTATCAGGCAATAGAGTCAAAATATTACAACTTCCATATACATTTTCCTTTCTGACACAATTCAAATTACTAGACACTCTAAGGGGTGAAGTTTTGATGACTGGCATAGGACCATCAATTTATGACTAGCATAAACAGTGTTGAAATACTTTCCTACTCAGTTCATCTTCAATGATCAACAAAAATCTCACGAACACTGTGATTGACTTTAAAGGAATTTAGTTCTGATTTGCAGACACCAATAAACTAAAATCACATAGAGTACATAAATGCACCTTGATGAATTAAAATATACTTGATATTTAAATTCAAATGATCGAAAAAATTCAAAATTTGAGAGAATTGAGCAAAAATTAACGGTTATAACATCATATCAGCAAAATACCATAAAGGAATTTGGTCACAAAATCATTCCCATTTGCCTTGTTTCCAGAAGGTTTTTTTTTTTTTTACATTATCTCGTTCCCAGGAAAAAATCTCACCCCCTGCTGCAACTGATTTTCAAAAAAATTATACATTACACCTCAATAGTCGCGACTTTTTACTTTACCCGCCATAACCGTTTGATATTCTGATAGGAATGAAATATTTAAATAAGTTTCCTTATCGGCAATTTAAATATTTTTGACTATAGTCGAGCTTTTAAATTTTTACTTTAATATTTCTCGTGGCTGTCATAGCTTATATCGCTCTACCATGGTCTCACATTCTTCAACCCACGGTATCACGGTGTTTGACCGTCGACTGCTCTGGCCCGTTCTTTTCTCCTACCGCCCTACCATGGCTTCGTTTTTGCTTGTCCACGGTATCGTGGTGTAACTGCTAGCCGTCTTCGCCAACCACTTCACCAACTGCTTTGCCAACCACTTCGCCATCCACCACGATCACCGTGGTCTACAAGATGACCCCCTGCGGTATCGTGGTGGCTCCTACACTGACGGTTTCCATGCCGTCATTGACCGTTTCACTGACCGCTACCTATTCATTGTGGTCTATGGTTTGACCATGCGCGGTAAACAATTTATGCCTCATCCCTAGCCGCTACCACTGTACACCGCCTGCTAACTGCTTTCCTTCAACCGTTACTGTCGTCGCTTACTCACCGCCCACCGCAATACCGCGGTCTATGTTTAGACCGCATGTGGTGGCATGGTAAACACTATACGCCTGCCTGCTAACTACTACCGCCATACCGCGAGCCCATTGTGGGAGGCTGCGGTAAGGCAGTAAGTGATGTAAAATTGAACATTAAGGCAACAGTAAAGGGTATAGGCTATATATGAGTGGAAAAAATGAATTTTTAATGGAAAAGATAGCAAATGAATGGGTTTAAATGGGCAAAAGGCCTTAAGATTTTCATGTGAAATCCTAGTTCTAACAAGGACATTGGTCATTAAGTATAACACTACATACACAATTTGAAAGGAATTACAAAATATGTATACAATTAATGGCCCTTGTCAGTCAATTTGACCATGATGCTAGGAAATATCAAGGTTAAGGATGAAAAAAATACTATAGCCCTATTTAAATAAGTTGGAATAATATGTATCCAAGCTTGTGAATTAAGGAAAAACTTATTGACAAGATGATAAATGGATTTATATCCTAGTTTTGGATGATATTTTTAGTACCATATATTAACTCTTTGATTCTCATGTATGATAATAATAAAATATATCAAGAAAAATGTATTGGAAAAAGAACATGAATTCTAATGGTTGAATATTCTTAGAAAATCATCCCCATAAGCCTTGATGTCTACATTGAAGGTATCGAATTTTTAGGAGAAGAATGAGAAGAATAAAAAGTAGAAAAAAAAAGAAACTAGAACGATATAACAATAAATCTTCTAAGTGAGTTGATAAATAGGAAGTGTTAGAGTACAAGTTAAATTTTTATTCTTGTAATTTTTTTGTAGGATATTGAAAATCAAAGTGTCTAGTTTGGCTCACAAAACAAAACAAAAAAAGATGAAAAATTGGTTGGGTTTGTTGCAAGGTCATTTACTTCATTGGACGGTGATGTTGGTGGCATGATAGTGTTGGTTATTAATATTGAGAAGACGTCATACTATGTTATTGATATATGTACTCATAAGTACATTGACCATAACAAGTGATACAAGGCGTAGGGTTAAAGCTTGGCGGATAACTCTCCAAATGAAAATATAGTCAATTTATGTCATATGTGAGCTTATGAAACAAATAGAGAAAATATTGAGATATATAAGACTCAAAATAATGGATATATTTTATTTATTAATTATTTTGTACATGGACTACGCTTGAGAAAGGTGTATGGATGTTAGTATCTATTTTCTATTTTATATATCTATCTTATTTTCTATAGATATATAAAAATATAAAATTTACATAGATTTATGTTGTGAAAGGTTGAGTGATATTTCTAGAAGTTGAACTATTCCATGTGTAACTCTTTATATTTTGACAATTAGGTGATATAGTGTTGATTAATTTATTATTTATTTAATGTGTTGGTGGATGACCTAGCATATTGCAAACCTTGAGAGTGCCACCTATATCACTACAAGCCTTTTGTATTAATTTCATTGTTTGATGAAATTAGTGTAATGAATATCTAAAAGGATCTAAAAAACATATATAACTATAAAAATAGCCTAATAGAATAGGTTTTGGGTATAATAAAAAGTGTTTGGAAAAACTATAGACTATATCAAGCATAGATGATAATGAAATTGTATTGGCATCTAAGACCACAATGCATGTGCATTAGTATCCTAATCCAAATTGATAATAAATTTAGAATATGAATTGTATAGCTTTCAATTTAAAATTCAATGGCTACTCATACCTAGAGCATGGAATAACTCAACCAGGCATTGAAAAATCTATAAATATAGCTTGTATCAGAACATTCAATCTGTCAACATTTGGGGAATTGAGAATTACTATAAATTTCTAATTTTGTAGGATAAGTAATAGAATTAAAATGCATGATTTCTCAATAACTGTATCCATCTTTTCCATTAATAAAAGAGGGTAATCAAGCCACATTACCACTAGTGGTTTTGCCTTCAAATTAGAGGTTTTCCAGGGTAAAAAAAAAATATATTGTGAGTTATGTTTAATTTTGACACAATAATCTTATCTCTAAATGCCTTGGTATTTTCATTATAAAAAAATTAAGAAAATACAAACTATTTTAATTGATTTTAAATTAAAAATTAGAGTTCATGTATCAATTTTGGTCTTTGAGTGATTTAATATTTTATGGATTTGGGGAAGGATAAATACATGATTGTATTAAGAACTCAAATTTTTTAGGTTATACGAGTAGGACAAATGAGAGGCGTCATCAAAAATTAGTAATGGCTAATGTAAGAATAAGGACACATGAGTAGGAAACAAGGTAAAATAGAAGAGGAATATACTTCAATTAGTGAGTTTTTTAAAAATATGGTTGACGTTTAGTATTATTATAGATGATCTGAAAGAAGAAGAAATTTAAATGAGCTTAGTATAAGTAAATAATGCGAGTCCATTTAATGTGGAGATAAAAGTAGAAATTAAACTTTCTAATAGATAGATTAATTCATAAATAGTACATACATGGATTAATCAATTAAAACTCTATTTTAGCATAAAAATATCAAAGAACTAGTTTTGTATGTCTTAAGATGATTCATCACTCTTATATAGAAGAAAATATATATTACAAATTTTAACAAAAGAAAGAAGCTAATAATTAATAAATGGGAAGAATTTATGTGATTAATAAGAAGAAATTTCTATCCAATAGGTCATAAGGTTGATACAAAAATTAAAATAGATGTGTAACAAAAAATAATCTTGTCAAAGTGTGCATGATTGCACCATAAAATTTTGTTAACAAGCTATGGTGAATTGCATGGATCCTAAAGAGGAGGACATGATGGTAAACTATTTTGATGAACACCATAATCACATAGGAAGAAAGGTGGTCATCACTAATTTGACGGAATTCTAAGAATACTATGTAGATGAAGATAAAAAGAGGTAAAAAGAAGTTTTCAAAATTTAAAAGAAAAAATGAAAGAGAGATAATACAAAAGGAAGATAATAAGGAAATTGATGATAAAAAGGAGATAAAAGAATGTAATTTTTGTGATATAGGTGGATGTATAAATTCAAAATATTGAGAGATTCATCTTGAAATACATCCTTGTTAGTTTTATGATCAAATATTCAATAACTAGAAATGCAACACATAAGACAATGAATACAACAAGATACCCTGGGAAAACCCTCCAACTTGAGGGAGAAAAACCCAACAAATATATCTCTTATAAATTGATGTAGGAGGAGCAGAAATTTGCTTACAACTCAGGCACAACACAATGCTGAATGTAAAACAATGAATAATTGCACCTCTCCTAGATGAAAGAACACAAATGAATAAGTTTCTCCTTGAAATCGATCTGCTGCTCAGGCACAAACTTCTTCTGTGAATACGAATTATAATGAATTAACTTGATGATCAATGAATGATCATCACCCATATAAACACACACTAGAGAGAAACATCGTGCCTCTTCAAGGCATGAAGTCAGCCTCCAAAAGAATTGTGTCTCTTCATCATGTCGACCTCCAGCAAAAATCATGTCTCTTCAAGGGTGGCGAATAAGACAAAGTCGGTCTCATATAATTACTGTCAATAATTAATCTTTTATGTGAAGTGCCTCTTCACATTAATATTGACTTGAATAAATTAAATAGATGATAGGCTATACTGAATTTATTCCTTCAAGTTGTGGTTGGAAGGATGAGGCCTGAAGTTGTTTGAACAACAACACTCCCTTTCAGCTAGGGAGGAATACTTCCAGCTGATCAATATCATGAAATGACATCCATAATGTCTACACCCAAGTGTGAAAGGAGCTCATCACGGATTCACTCAATCATGATATCAACCATCATGGCTACTCCCATGTATGGTAAAGCATATGTGTACAAGTTCCCATCATGGAATCACTCAATGTGATGTCGTTATCTCATCATTACTTTCACCATGGCTACTCCCAGAGGATGAATAAACATAAGTACAAGAAAATCATCACAAACTCTCTCACGTGATGTTTTCATGGAGTTACACACATGAAATCCACCATGGCTACTCCTAGAGGGTGGAAACAAGGGATTTTACCTCAAATATCTCTCACAGAGAGAAATGCATTAAAGAAAGTCACAAAAGATCATTGAAGCTGAGTCTCCCTCTCAACTAAGGCTTCATTCTCCACAATACCAAGCTTGTCTCAGAAGTATACAAAATTTACTCTAGAGAGGGGCTTGGTGAGAATGTTTGTCATCTTCTCATCAGTGCTAATGTATATCAACTGGATTGCTTTCCTTAATACCATATATATGATATAGTGGTATTTGATCTCAACATGTTTGGTTTTATCATGAAACACTGGATTGACAAAAAGCATCACACAACTTTGATTATCACAATGAATGAAAGTAGGCTCCAATGATTATCCAAACAATCCTGCAAGGAGATTCTGAAGCCACATTGCTTCTCGAGCTACCACACATGCTGCAATGTACTCGGCCTTTGTGGTGCTTAGTGCCACTAAAGACTACTTCCTACTACACCAGGAGATCATCGCAGATCCCAAATTGAAACAATGTCCAAAAGCTCTCTTTCAATCAACAACACACCTTGCCCAATTAGAATCAGTATAACCATGTAGCTTCAAGTCCACACCAGAAGAATATCTCAAGCCATACCCAACTGTTCCATGCAAGTATCTCAAGATATTCTTTGCTACAACTAGGTGTATTTTCCTTGGTTTACACATGAACTGACTAAGTGCACTCATTGCATATAAAATATCTGGTCTAGTATTGACTAGATACATCAACGATCCAATCAACTACCTGTAAATAGTAGGATCCACCAGATCTGAACTAGATGTAGCCTCCTTTAACTTCTGAAAATTTGTTTCCATAGGTGTAGACATGAATTTGCAATCCATCATGCCAAATATCTTCAAGATGTCTATTGTATACTTCCCTTGACTTAAAATGATCTCATTAGGCCTCTGCCATACTTCTAAACCAAGGAAGTAATGCATATATGGTGCGAGAGCACCTTGACTCTTGCATTATAATGACTTAGGCATTTAGCATTTCATGGGACCATGTTAAGAAATGGTTAAACAGTTGTAACTGAATGTAGGAATGGGCATATCAGGTAGAGGAACGGTTTGTGAACTACCCTAGAATCTCTATTAAGAGGGAACATGTAACCGAATAGGCAAGAGGAAAAAGAGTGCAACTAAGAAAAAAGAGAGGAGAGAGTAGCAAGAGGGGAAGAAATCGGGCTCTCTGGCCTTCCCTAGAATCTCTATTAAGAGGGAACATGTAACCAAATAGGCAAGAGGAAAAAGAGTGCAACTATGAAAAAAGAGAGGAGAGAGTAGCAAGAGAGGAAGAAATCGGGCTCTCTGGCCTATATGCCCATTCCTACATTCAGTTACAATTGTTTAACCATTTCTTAACATGGTCCCATAAAATGCTAAATACCTAAGTCATTATAATGCAAGAGTCGAGGTGCTCCCGCACCAATATATTTAAGATCCTTCAATTCAAATTCAGAAGTCAACTCCTTCTTGCATTTGATAATGAGGTGTTCTTCTCCAGTAAGAAATAGATCATCAACATAGAGAACCAAGATCAAGGCCTCACCATTAATTACCTTGAAATATAGATTTGAATCAGAATCATTCTTGGAGAATCCCAAGCTCATCAGGTATCCATCAATCCTCTCATACCAAGCACGAGGAGCCTGCTTAAGGCCATACAAAGCCTTTTTCAATCTGAAAACATGAGAATCCTTCCCATGAACTTCAAAGCCATCAGGTTTCTCAATGTATACCTCTTCTTCAATTACACCATTTAGAAAAGTTGTCTTCATGTCCATCTGGTGTAACTTCCATCCTTTAGTTGCTGCAATGGAAATGATAGTCCTAATGGAGGTATAAAAAGAAATTGGAGGAAAGGTTTCCTCATAGTCTATTCCCTCTTTCTAAGAGAACCCCCTAGCCACAAATCTAGCCTTGTACTTCTGAATGCTTCCATCAGCTACATGCTTGATTTTAAAAATCCACTTAGAAGATACAACATATTTTCCTTCTGGTCTAGGTACAATGTCCCAAACATCATTCTTGAGAATAGATTGATACTATTTAGCCATAGCATCTCTCCATACTTGCTGACTTGAAGCTTCCTATAAAATGGAAGGCTCAGATTCAATAATTTGACTCATCAATGCAACATAGCTTGAAAACTTCAGAGGTTTTTTACTTTTCTCTGAATGTTCCTCTAGGGGCTACAAAATTTTTTGCCTCCTGCATTGTTTGCCTAGCCCATAGAGGTATCTTTCAACCAATATTTTTTTTTGTATGCCCATCAATAGGTTCCGAAGGCTCAACTGGATCATCATCTTAATTATAATTGGTAGCCTCCCTTTGAATCTCAGGAGTATGGTAAAATTTCATGTCTCGAGGAGACTCTTGTTCTTCATTGTCTATCTCCATGTGAGAGCCTTTAGATCTCTTGAATGCAACATCTTCTTCAAATGTAACATCCTTGCTGATCTCTATGAGTTTCTGAGTTGGAATGCAAACCCTGTAAGCTTTTGAAGACTCACTATAGCCCACAAATATTCCCTTCTTGCCATATGGTTCCAAATTTGTCCTTTTATCTTTAGGGACATGAACATATACATGAAAACCAAATATTCTCAAATGGTTGACTTTAGGCTTCACACCTATGAAAGCTTCTTCAGGAGTCATGTTCTCCAAGATACGATGAGGACTCCGATTCAGAACATACACAACTATCCTAGAAGCTTTGTCCCAAAGGAAGATTTGTAGATCCTGATCATGAATCATGGCCTTAGCTGCTTCTACAATAGATATGTTCTTCCTTTCTACTACATTTTTTTGAGGATTGTGGGGAACAAAAAAATCCCTCTTAATTCCTACTTCAACACAAAAGTTATGAAAGCTTACAGAGATGTATTCTCCTCTGTTGTCAGATCTCAGAACTTTGATCCTCTTCCCAGGCAATTTCTCTACTTGAGCTTTAAATTCCTTGAATCTCTCAAGTAATTCCTCAGATTCTTTAGTCTTTAAGAAATAAATCCAAGTCTTTCTAGAGTAGTCATCAATGGAAATTACATAATACAAGAAACCACTCAAAGAAGTAACAAAAATTGGACCACACAAATTATAATGAATAATATCTAGAATACATTTAGATCTACTTTCACTCCTATGAAAGGGTCTTTTGGTATTCTTACCCAATGCACATCCTTGGCAAGTACCTTCATGGTTTCATGGTCCTAGCTAAGTTTAAGAATGTCGGTGACCATCTTCTCCATGGTTGGAAGTGCTTAGAAGTGAATGTGAGCAAGTCTTCTATGCCAAATCTCACACGAACTTGAAGCATGATGCAACAACGCTTGTAGAGGGCAAGTGGAAAGTCTGCAGAGACATTCTTGCCGAACACCAATCACTCGGGTTGACTTGATGCTAGAGTTCTTTGGCCATGCAAGAAATTTAACTTTGGAGAATGCAACTTGGTATCACTTGTCCTCCAAGGTTGAAATAGAGACAAGGTTTCACTCGATGCCTGGTAAAAATAGTACATCACTCAACTACAAGGAGATGCCAGAATCTAAGTGAATAGTGGAGGTCCCAACACCTTTCACAAAATAACATACATCATCTCCAATTATGACTTGAACACTTGTATCTCTCATCACTAAATTTGAAATATGTTCTTTGAATCTAGTAATGTGACAGGAGGCACCACTATCAATCAACCAAGAGTTGCTATCTGCTGGAACATTGCTTGATAAGGAAGAATAGAATATGAATTCACTTGAATCCTTTTGAGGAGAGATCACACCCACATTCACAATTGAAGCATGATTTTTTGGTCCAGTTGGGAAATCCTTTGCATAGTGACCAAACTTGTCACATCTGAAGCACTGTAGGTGGGAAAGATCTTTCTTCTTCTTGAATGGAGGAGCTCCATCATATCTTCTATCTTTATTCCTCTTGAAGTAGCCTTTCTTCCCTTCTCTTCCTTTCTTATTCAAAGATTGAGCGGTAAGTACATGAATCTCCTCATTGGTAGAACTTTTCCCATTGCCTCTTGCTACTAATCTTGATTCCTCTTGAATGCAATATCCTCTCAAGCAATCAAACTTAGGTAGATTTGATCTCGCACTAATGCCTTGGATATATGGTTCCCAAGATTTAGGTAGACCATTAAGAGCCAACATAGCCAAATCCTTATCATCAACCATATGCCCAATTGTAGAGAGTTGATCTCTCAATTTAGTGATCTTCATGAAGAAGGACATGACAAAATCTCCTTTTTCCATCTTGACATGATGAAGATGTTTCTTCAAGGCAAGGGCTTTGCTTGTGTTATTTAAACCATACATTTCCTCCAAGGTTTTGAACATTTCTCTTTCTGTTTTTAACTTGGAGATAATTGGCACTAGGTGGTCCTTCACCGAATCAACCAAAATCTTATTCGCCTTGGTGCAATTCTTTTTCCATTGAGGCTTCTAATTTTCATCGGAAGGTTCAAGAACTTTGTTTTTCACAAAATCAACAATATCATTTTCTTACAATGCAAGAATCATTCTAAAATTCCAAGAGGTGAATTTGGAAGCACCTTCAAGCCTATTTTGATCTTGAGCCCGTTCACCATTTTCAAAGATAAGATAGATGCAAGAAGATGAGAAAAATAATGGATGAATGCACTGCTTATATAAATTTGATCATGATATTTTCTTAGACCCACTCTGATACCATGTTAGTTTTATGATTAGATATTCAATAACCAAAAATGCAACACATAAGACAATGAACACAACAAGATACCCTAGGAAAACCCTCCAACTTGAGGGAGAAAAACCCAACAAATATATCTCTTATATATTGATGTAGAAGGAGCAAAAATATGCTTACAACTCAGGTACAACACAATGCGGAATTTGATACAATGAATAATCGCACCTCTCCTAGATGCAAGAATACAAATGAATAAGTTTCTCCTTGAAATCGATCAAATGTTGCAAGATGATGATTTGTTGCTCAAGCGAAAACTTCTTATATGAATGTGAATTATAATGAATTAACTTGATGATCAATGAATAATCATCACCCATATAAATACATGCTGGAGAGAAACATCACACCTCTTCAAGGCATGAAGTCAGCCTCCAAAAGAACTGTGTCTCTTCATCATGTCAACCTCTAGCAAAAATCACGTCTCTTCAAGGGTGATGAATAAGACAAAGTCGGCCTCATATAATTATTGTCAATAAGTAATATTTTATGTGAAGAGCCTCTTCACATTAATATCGACTTGAATAAATTAAATAGTTGATAGGCTATATTGAATTTATTCCTTCAAGTCGCGGCTAGAAGGATTTGGCCTGAAGCTGTTTGAGCATCAACAATCATAAGAGTAAAAATAAAGGAAAATAAAATAATAAAAATAAATCTATCATAACTATTCATGAAGTTGAAATAAAAATAGAGGATATGTAGTGCCCCTCAATTCACATTTTCTTTTGGACTGCTACTTAGATGCATTTGGACATTATGACATTGTTCGATGAATCTGTTTGATGTTACTAAATGATGATACTTAGATGATTATGACTCTTTGATGCTTTGATATGATGAAATTTTTATATTTGATGTTATGATGATACCATGCTTACTAGATTAGTTTAATTGTTTACATGAGTTATCATGGATATGAATGATATCTGTTATTGTGTGTCAATGTATGTGTAATGTTCCATACCTGTCTTGACCTAGGATTTGCTCGTTGATTAGGTTTAGGGTTTCTTCTTCCCAAAGGAATGTTCTCCTAGTTTCAATAATCCTAAATTTGAGTCCTGTATCCGACATATTAACAACATATCTATTAGCATTAATATCTAGTATCCCAAATAAGACATAATTAGAAATGCAAATTAACAAAACAGAAGAAGAGTTGCTTAACCCATCAGGAGAGAAGAATCCCTAAGGGCCAACGGTTTACCACCTCTTATTGCCCAACCCTTATCTTAGGCCAATGGGGCAATAGCCATATGTGGAATCCCTCATCCCTCCAGGACCCAATCCTTTGCATAGGGCCAACGAGGCAGTATGCCCAACCCTTGCTTCAGGCCAACGGGGCGAAAGCCTAGACGAGGTTTACAGACAAACCACTTAGGTTGTGACTCAGCTCTCCTGGCGGAATTATGTATATATGTATATTCAGAGTTTATTTATAGATACTATTCCCAAGTATGCTGATGACCAAGTCGATTAGTCATAATCCCAGGTTACATAGTCCAATGGTTTCCATTAGTCCCACCCAGTTGTGGTTTTAGCCTGGGAGTGTTTGTTCCAAGATAGAGGACAAGAGTTTTATCTTATTTATCAAGCACATAAGTTTCATATTTACATTGTTAATTTATTCAAGGAATGGAATACTACATATCAAAGTTACGTGTTTCTCATAAATGGAGTCATTTAGCATGGAAGATAATTAGAGTAGGCCTTATTTCGAGTTATTAACATATTAGATAAAATGATTAAAGATAAACAACTATTTTATACTAAACCAATCATGATGTGCAGACAATAATGCTTACAAAGTTAGAATTACCAGTACTCTATCATTACATGATTTATAAGTTCTAAAACTCGGAGTTCTAGATATTAATTACTAAGTGAATTGCTTCACTTGATTTAGAGAACCAGTTGCCTCCTGTAGAACACCTATTTAGATGTTGACCGGCTCCCTAAAGGTACATCATTTCTGATTGAACTTGGATTCATTTGCCCATTCCATCCATACTTCCTGGGAAAGTTTGTTGTTCTTCATATACCCTTTTTAATCGAAAGGTTATGGTGTTTTGAATAGTGATATATATGGTTCCATGGTGGCATCTTATGCGGCTTGATAGTGTTTAATTAATCATCACAACACATATCCCCTATTCCCCTTCTTTTCTTGAAACATACCTCTTCTTATATCCTCGGTCGGTGGAAGGACATGGCTTTCAATTACGACCTTTCAGGGAACGTGCCTTCCTCAATAACCACAACGACTTTGCTATCGAGTTTCCCATTGTTAATGCCATCGATACTAGACAAAGATCTTATCAGGGCTAAGGAGTATCTATATATCTGATTGAGGTGTCGGGTATATATTATATATTTTCTATGGCATCATGCGATGATTCCAAGAGGTCTAACGGGAACATTCATTGGTCACAATTAGTAATTGAATCATTCTCATTACATAGGCGGCCAAGATAGTGCGGCAGTGAATGAACTTCACAAAGACAGATGACCTCTCTCTTCATCAGCGCCAAGTCACTGTAGTGTTCATGGAGACTGGGTGGAGGCGGTATTGCGGGTATTCGCAATCTGGAAGACACGACAAATTCCCCTAGCACTGAAACTACTAACTCCTGCGTCGCCTTGGGCTATTTAAATCATCGATGTTTATTTTATATAATGTTGCCAATAATTTTAGTATTTATCACCTTATAAAATTTATAATACACATTATATTATAGTTGTGATATTACCTAAGGAAATTATTAGTGATCGATTATTTATTTAATATCTTGATGTTTATTATATCGTAATTGTTATTATAGTTAATGATATCCCAACCCAATAACAATATATGGATCTTAGTTGAAATGACTATGTAATAATATTTTCTTTGTTTCAGTATTTGTGTTTAATTATCATTTATAATGATATTTTTGATTTTTATTTTGTTTTTTTAATTTTGGATGTTTGAGTTATCTATAAATTTCTACTATCTATCTATATACTTTATCTCATATTCTTACAATGATTATAATAGCAAGTAATTATATTTTTGGGAATTGTGTAAATATATTTAATTTTGATGATATAATAATAATTATGATAATGTCTTTGACAACATAATCATATTGATATCAAATTTTTAATATTTTTAAATAAATATTTTATTTTATTGACATGACAGTATGGGCGAAGGGGAACATGATTGCATCACTCACTTGTGAGTTCCATGCAATGCTGCAACTTTCCCTTCATGGTGTGATTGACTATTTTCCTATGCACATGTTCAACCACTTAATTTGAAGTAGGCTGCAAATACTAGGCATCGACTCCACCTGAATTACCAGGTTTGAGCATGCCTTAATCCCAATGGAGCTTTTTGTTTAAAAGATAACATCGCTTCCCCACATTGAACCATCATCTTTGTCGAGGATGAGTGTCTGTATGTCACACCATGTCTATAAGGTCAGTTCATCCATGTTGTTGTCGTTTTACTTTCCGTTTCACTTGCAGTTTGGTTTTGTTGACGGTATATTGTTTGAGTAAAGTGATTGGTGTTTGTGCCTTTGTTTTGCCTTATATAATGACAATTAAAAGAAAAGACGTTGGATTAATTAAATAATAAGTTTTATATAGTTTATGCTATAATTAAATGAAATTTATTAAAAGTTCTTAATTTTTTTAATAAACTAAACTTTATAATGTAAAATGGAATATTTAGATAAATATAACAATTTAATGGGATTGTGCAAGCAATTACTAAGAGAAATTAGATTGACAAACTAAATATATTATATAGTTGATTAAAGTGTGAGCAATTGTAAATTATGAGCTAACAATTAATAAATTAAAACAAAATTGAGGAAGTTAGGAATTGTGAAGAAATTTAAAAGAAATTAATTAATTAATTAAGAGGGAATGTAGTTACAGATAGTTTGGTGGAGGATAGTAAATAAAGGAGTGGAATTTAATTGAAGAGGGGTTTTTGGATTATTTTATGGGGAAATGAACTAATTTTTCATTCTATATACGAGAGTATTCTGTTTTTGGGTTCTTGGAGCTTGTTCAAGGGTTTTGGAAAGTTCGATTCTAGATTTGGAAAAAAAATTGGAATTGGGGCTTGCAGTGCTAAGAAAATCTGAAGAATTTTGCAGCTGCAAATTGGGGAAAAAATAGAGCCATGCATCAAATCTCTAGCCCAACTAATCGACTTACTCAGGTTCCTCTGTTTAATTTTGCATGAAATATATTATTTAAGTGATTCCTAAATGAATCCTTTGAATATCTTTACAAAATATTCTATATATAGCTTCATGAATTGGATTTATGCTCTGTTACAAATTCTTGCAAAGAATTAGTTGGCATATGTTCTCAATCAGTCTTTAAAGAATTTCTAGATTTGGGGAAGATTGCAATTTACTGCCTCTAGAAATTATGCTAGATTTTTGTATTGGTTTCACTCCAATATTTTCCCCACTTGGGTGTACTATAACTCTCTGATTCGGGCTTATAGGAAAATTATTGTTTCATATTTTTATCTTTCTGAAATCATAAGGTTTGAATTTCAATCTTTTTATCAGTATAATTTTCCCTCCCTTTTTAGACTCTTTCACTGCTTCAGGTCGACTATGGGATTTAATCATTTATAACACAAGGTAAATGTGCTTTGAACCTTTGGATCTAAAATAAATCTCTTAAACAAAAATACTTCCAGGTATTGACAATGTTAGTAGGTAGTCGAGATTAAAAATTTCTTGTATTTATAAAATTCCTCATTTTTATTGGCCTGTAACACTCTTGGTGGAGGCTACATGGAATGTAAACTATGATTCCGTTGATATCGAGTTGCATCTTTGTTTTAGTTTCAACTGTATCATAAGCTCTTAAGCCACGACACATCTCCCAATTGAGTCGAGATTTTACCTGAAACTTATAGTTATCAACTTCTTTCACTCCTTGTTTCATATCGATCCATCATAGATATTCACTTTTAAACTCTTTATTTCTTATTGATACACCATATCACTATTATTTATTGTATATATATGTAATGCATTTGAATACTCTATGAGTTATGTTTAGTGAACAGGATATTTAATTATCAACTTATATGAAGTCGGTATTTTATACAACATAAGGTAATTTGAATTACTTGGTAAATTTGATGCATATACCTTTAGTTTTTTCAGTGCATATGGTGATTCTAAGCATATTGTAATGAAATTTAGGACTTTCTATCTTGCACATCCTTGTGTACAGTCTTCACTGAAATGCTATATATATATATATACTAACATTTATATGTTATGAAACAATTTAAATTTGCATGTATATGGAAATATAGTATTGTTCGGCTGTTTATTTATCCTTATTCATATATATACATATAGGTGTGTGTGTATATGAATATGTTTATATTGTAAATAAATAAATAAATAAATAAATATATATATATATATATATATATATATTATGATATCATTGTAAATTTAAGTTCGGTATTGGTTTTAAATCAGATTTTTATTTTAATAGTCTAGAATATATATATATATATATATATATATATATATATATATATATATATATATATATACATATATATATATATGTAGGAACATTTGTTTAAGAATAAAAATTTTATGATAAGAGTTTAATTTATGGAAAAAACAAGTAAATAATATTTACTTATTTTGATATAAAGATACATATATATATATATATATATATATATATATTTATTATATATATTTATATATATATATATATATATATATATATATATATATATATATATATATATATATATATATATATTGGTGTATAGTTGAATAAATTAAGAAAGATTTGGTGTTTCTTGTAATATAAATAATTGTATTTATTAATAAAAGAAAGGGAGAGAATGATTAAAAGGAAATTCGATTATGACATCAAAATAATTTGTTTTATGATAAATTAATAAACTCTTGGAGTGATAATCTTTCTCATCCTTGGAATTAGCTTAATTGCAAACTATTTTAATGTAGAGTTGATGTGAGGTTAAATTCTATTGTGTAAATTACTTGTTCTATAATGATATTGAATGTATATGTCTTTTAAGGGAGCCATTTTGTGTCTGGTGGATGTAGAGTTTTCTAGAGGTTAAGGGATGTGGTTGTTGATGTTATCCTTGTTATCATGGAGTAATTGATGTTCTTGAACATTGCACGGTGTATTATTCATTATTCCTTTGTGATGTTGTCTTGCATATTATGATGAAGTGACGATCTTTAGCCTTGCACTCTTGTTTTCTAATGTGGTTGTTTATTTGAGCAGGAGGGGTTTTTCCTCAATTTAAATGGTTATGGGAAGGAGCTTTCTTATTGTGCAAGTGGCCTTTCTCTTAGTTTAATGATGTCTCCTTGTTATCAGTAGGGGAGTGGCTCTCAATGGGGGCCGATGCACAAAGTGGCATCTGGGTAACCTATGTGAGAGTTTTGGTAATTAAGTGAAAACCTAAAATAAACAAGGGGTTGGGTAGTAATACACATTAAAAAAGATAATTTAATGCCTCACTCATGACCCATGCGCTCGTATAGGCTTGGGATGAGTCAAGAAGGCATGTAATGGAAAAATAAACTACCTCATCCATATGAAGGGTATGTTGATTCCACATAGGGTTGCATAAGGGGTCGAAGATCAGTAGAGGTTGCCAAGGTAACCCAAGATGGGGAACGAGGACTAGGAAGATCTGCCTGGGTAACCCATGTAAAATATGTGATGAAACTCATCCTATGACAATATCGTGTTCCTTTGTCTCTTGATTCCATTGATGTTGTGTACCTCTAGAAGTTTTGTCATTGTTGCTTTAAATTGATCTCATCATTTCCACGGTTGTCTTGTCGACCTTGTATTATCCTTTGTCTTTTCCTATCTCCTAGTACAGGGGGTGGACCTTTGGGTTCCACAGGGTTGGGTGGAAAGTGCATTGTTCTCCATTGGGTTCCCTCTTCTTCTTCTTGATTGTGATGATTTCTATTAGAGTGAAGACCTTTGTAGTGTATCAGTTCATGTGGATCATTAATCTTGTACTTGTATTATGTTATAATTTGATGTATCATGCATTGTATATATGATGTACTCTCTTACTTGTATTTAAGTAGAAATTGCTACTCTTGATACAATTATGTCTCATTACGACCTATTGAAAAACTTTCTATAGTATTTGATCAAGTAAATGATATGGAAATGAATGGATTCTATTAGAGATTCTTGATGATTAATGTTGAACTTTTAATATTAGCAAGTTGAGATGTATGTTTTAATTCAAATATGTACTTTGGCTATTGTACCTTGAGGGCATCTTGGATAATGAGAAGTACTCAAGATTTGATATCTTCGGAGTTACTTCTTGGGGTTTTGTTATTTTGAGAAGTCACTACCCAAGATATCTTATCTCAAGATACTACTTAATACTTATGGCACCTGAAGGTGGTTCGTATTGGAATTATTGAACTTAAGTAAACCTGGATATGGTTGTCATTCATGTTACATACTCTTGTTAACTCAATGTTAGATTCATATTGACTATTGTTTATGATAGTTGAATTGATGATCTTATTATTCATTATCATTGTTATGAGATGGATAGTTCCTAGTGTTAGTTGGTTAAATTTAATATTATGAATTTTATATCTTGATATATTTTTATGGGAATCTTAGTAGTGTAGTCACGGACCTTAGAGGAATTAGATTAGGCCAGTGTTAAGTGTTATAGTTGCACTGGCGTGTTTAATGCACTTCAAAAAAAAATTGTACCATTTTTATGTGTAATTGTGTGTTGTCCTCTAGGGTCCCATGGAGGGGCATTACACATGGTATTGGAGCCCAGGTTCAAACACTAGGTGCTCTGGGTATATACAAAAGCCCATTATGTTGTATTAGATGTATAGATTTTGAATTTTACATATCCTTTTGAGCTTTTCTAATACCCTAAATTTGTCTTTGGTGTTGTCTATGTAGGATAATTCCTAGAGGTAGGGGACAAGGTCGAGGAAGTGGTAGAGGTAATGGTGGTGGTCGTGGGGCTAATCATTAAGACTCTCCCCTCAGATTTCCCATGAGTTGGGCCATGAGGAACAACAAAGCTATCCGAATAACCAGGGTGTTGGAGATCAGAACTTGGGTCAACCAAGATTAGAGGGCACACAGTTGCATCACTTACTTGAGGAGATTCTTGGTCATCTTGGTCTGAGATCATAGGGTGATTAGATGATAGTTAGGTAGAGGGAGATGTCTCCCAGGAGAAAGGAGATTACTACAAAGTAGGAGGCAATCTTAGCTGGACATATGAGAGATTTGTTGAAATCTCATCCTCCTACATTTGATGGGACTGGTAGTGGATTAGAGGCTGAGAGATGGTTAATTGATTTGAACAGGTGTTTCACTATGCACCCATATGGTAGCAATACCAAGGCTAGGTGCGCTATCATGCATCTTTGAGATTTTTCTTCCACGTGGTGGCATTTGGAGGAGTAGAAGCTCTATTTGGAGATAGACTCAGTCTCATGGGAGATGTTATTAGAGCAATTCATAGCTCAGTTCTTGTCTGATCATTGGTGATAGCATCGCGTGGATGAGTTCCATGAGCTATGGTAGATGGCGATGCTAGTTGAACAGTATGAGAGGAGATTTGATGAGCTCAAGTAGTATGCAGACATAGGTGATCACGAGGGTATGTTAGTAAAATACTTTATCAGGGGATTGAATGCTTGTATTAGTGGGGGCGTTCAAGTGTTTGAGCCAAAAACCATGGAGATGGCTATGGAGAAAGCTCAGATAGTTGGAAGAATTTGGCTATGGCTTTAGGTGGTCAAACAGGGGTTCAGATTGGCAGTGCACCCTCAACAGGTTTAAGTTCTTGTGGTTGTTAGAATAAGTCAAAAAGTCCTTCTAGGAGTCACCAGACACCCTCTAAGGGTAGTCAGTAGAAGCAAAAACAACCTCTCTGTCAAAACATAAGAAATCTCAATCCCAACAGGGTGATATGTTTCAGTTTTGGAGAGATAGGAATTGGAGGCGAAACAAGCGTTATCGCTTTGATCATCCGGCCCAAAGTTCACAATCTACAGTTAACAGGGGCAGTATTCAATAGTCCAGTGCACCTCTAGGTGGTAGAGGTTTTGGTAGAGGTTTTGGTAGAGGTTTTGATAGAGGTACATGGTGCTTCTCTTATGGGAAGCAAGGTCATATTGCTCGACAGTGTCCTCAAAAGGGCACATCTAGATTTAGTTAGAGGCCAACGACTTCAGAGATGACAGTGGGGGATGCAAGTAGATCACACAAAGTTTTTTATATGGTTGAGAACCACCAGGCTGAGCACCAGGGTATAGTATTTGAGACTTCAGGTGTGTAACAGGATAGTAGAGTCTCCATTCTCTTTGATTCAAGTGCTTTAGATTCCTTTATTTATCCTTTAGTAGTAGCATGATGTGGACTGGTGGTAGGTCAAGTTATCCTCCAGTGCTAAGGTCACAGTTGAGTCTCTCGTCTGTGGTTGTAATTTGAGGATTGCATCTATTTTCACCATGGTTGAACTTTGTGTTATACCCCTTGGGTCTTACAATATTGTGTTGGGCATGGAGGCTCATAGGATAGTTATAGATTTTTGTCATAATTCTATGCAATGTACAAATGACTTTGGCAGTGAGGTTGAGGTAGTTGGGGTTTAGAGGCCTATTTCTTTAAGGATGATCTTAGCTATGCAGTTGAGGGGGTGTATGCAGTAGGGATGTCAACTGTTTGTAGTAACAATTAATGATTTTGAGTTAGGTGAGAGCAAGGAGGAGGTGTCTCTTGATAGTAATCCTATCCTTTGACTATATGTTGATGTATTTCCTAGCGAGATACCAAGGATGCCACCTAAGCGTGACATCAACTTTAAGATAGATATTGTATCTGGAGCTGAGCCCATTTCACAAGCTCCATACTAGGTGACCACTTAGGAACTTAAGGAGCTTTGGTTACAACTTGAGGAGTTGTTGGCAAAGAATTTTATTCATCCTAGTGTCTCCCCTTGGGGAGCACCGATGATTTTTGTGAAGAAGAAGGATGGGTCCCTTCAATTATGTATTGATTACCGACAATTGAACAAGGTGATAGTGAGAAAAAAGTATCCATTTCCGAGGATCGATGATCTATTTGATTAGATCAAGGGTGCTAGAGTATTTTTGAAAATTGATCTTAAGTCGGGATACCATCAATTATGCATATTCAAGGTAGATATCCATAAGACCATATTTTGTACTCGATATAGATACTACGAGTTCATAGTGGTGTCATTCGGGTTAACGAATGCACGTTTAGTATTCATGAGCTTGATGAATGGTGTATTCCATACTTACCTTGATAGATTTTTTCTAGTATTTCTAGATGATATTTTGATCTATTCGAGGATTGTAGAGGAGCATGAGGAGCATCTGAGGTAGGTGTTATAGTGTTTAAGAGAGAACCAGTTGTATGATAATTTGTTGAAATGTGAGTATTTCCAAACAGAGGTAAAATATCTAGGTCATGTTATCTCTAGTGATGGCATTGTCATAGATCCTTCAAAGATCCAAGCTATCATGGATTGGCCGACACCTAATAATGTGGCAGAGGTTCACAGTTTCATGGGTTTGGAAATTTATTACTGTCATTTTGTAAAAGGATTTTTCAAAGATAGCTCACCCCATCACTTCTCTTTAGAGGAAAGGAAAGAAATTTATTTGGTCAAAGCAGTGTCAGGCAACTTTCTAGACTCTTAAGGAGATATTGAACAATGCACCTATATTAGATGTTCCTGATCCTACTGGGGATTTTATGGTTTGTACAGATGCTTCCTTGGAGGGTCTAGGAGCGGTGTTGATGCAGGAGGGTCATGTGATTGCCTATGAGTCTCGCAAACTCAAGGATCACAAAATGAACTATCCCACTCATGATCTAGATTTGGCTGTTTTGGTACATGCTTTGATGAGATGGAGGCACTTTATTTTGGGGCATCAGTTTGAGCTGCACACTGCTCATCGTAGGTTGCAGTATATTTTCACATAGCCTAATCTGAATGCCAGACATAGGAGATGGATGGAGTTCCTATGCGAATATGATTTTGAAGTGAAATTAATTCAGGGAAAGGAGAATGTGGTTGCAGATGCACTTAGTAGATAGAGACATGAGTTATCAGTAGTAACTCTTGGTGTGGACTTGAGGAGCCAGATCCTTTCTACACTTCTTGCAAATACTTGGTATCAAGAGGTGAGGATTGAGGTGGAGTCAGGAAGAGCTTTAGAGGGCAGATTTGTAGGATGTTCCCTTGAGTCAGATGACCTTTTGATGCACTTGGGCCATATTTATGTTCCTTCCTTGGGAGATATTCATACCTTGATCATGTTAGAGGCACATTAGGCACCTTATTAAACTCATCTAGGTGTTAATTGAAATATGCATGCCGACCTTTGACAACTATAATTTTGGGCTGGATTGAAGAGGGATATTGTTGATTTTATGTCGAGATGTCTGGAGTGTCAGAGAGTGAAGGAAGAACACCAACATCTTGTAGGTATTTTGTAGCCTCATTTGGTTTCAAAGTGGAAATGGGACATTATCTCATCGTATTTTATTGTTGGTTTTATTGTTTCTTCCCGTCGGCATGATGCCATTATGGTCACTATGGACAGGTTAACGAAGGTGGCTCACTTCTCTCCTGTCTGATCTTCATACAATGCTTCATTGGTAGCCAAAGTTTTTATGGAGGATATTGTTAGGCTTCATGGTATTCCTCATCGGATTAAATTAGATAGAGATCGAGTGTTTACTTCATCTCTTTGGACGTCCTTGCAACATGCATTGGGAACCTAGTTGAACTTCAGTTCAACTTATCATCCAGAGAGTGATGGGAAGACCGAGAGGGTCAATCAGATCCTAGAGATGCTTCAGATGTATGTTATGGATTAGTAGTCACGATGGGAGGATTAATTCTATCTAGTGGAGTTTTTATATAATAATAGTTATCACAGTTCTATTGGCATGCCTCCCTTTTAGGCGTTGTATGGTCGCCCTTGTTGAACCCCATTGAGTTGGGACCATTTGGAGGAAAAAATTATTCTTGGTCTGGAGATGCTTTAGGAGATGGAGCAATAGTTATTTCACATTAGAGAGCATTTAGTGGCAATCTAGGATAGACAGAAGAAATATGAAAATGCTCACAGGGTTCACCGCCAGTTCTCAGTTTGTGATCGAGTGTTTTTGTGGGTCCATCCATGAAAGGGTCTGATCCAATATGGAAAAGGATCTAACCTCACACCACGCTTTGTTGGGACTTTTGAGGTGTTGGAGAAGATTGGTCCAGTAGCTTACCATCTTGATTTTCCATCCAGTCTCTTGTGCATTCATGATGCGTTCCATGTTTCAGTTCTTAGACCCTATTATCCTAATATATCTCATGTCCTTGATTGGAATGTATTACAAGTAGAGTACATGAAGCTGGCTTTGGATCCCATGGGTGTCATTCAACACAGATGATGCACACCTAGGGGATGAGACATTGAGTAGGTTAAGGTCCAGTGGGATCCGAATGACGAGTCTTCTGCTACTTGGGAGGATGCTTCAAGGATGAAAGAGTTATACCCATATCTATTTGCAGGATTCCAAGAGTAAGCCTGGTCCTAGGGGGGAGTATGTAGTGCCCCTCAGTTTGCATTTGCTTTTGGACTGCTATTTAGATGCATTTGGACATTATGAAACTATTCGATGACATTGTTTGATGTTACTACATGATGATACTTAGATGATTATGACTCTTTGATGCTCTGATATGATGACATTTTTATATTTGATATTATGATGATATCATGCTTACTAGATTAGTTTCATTGTTTACATGAGTTATCATGGATATGAATGATATATGTTTTTTTATCATGATTTTATATCCGTTATTGTGTGTCGATGTATGGGTGAAGGGGAACAAGATCGTATCACTCACTTGTGAGTGCCCTAAGACGCTGTGACTTTCCCTTCATAGGGTGATTGACTATTTTCCTATGCGCATGTTCAACCACGTGATTTGTTGCAAGCTGTAGGTACAAGGCATCAACTCCGCATGAATTACCAGGTTTGAGCATACCTTAATCCCAATGGAGGTTTTTGTTTCAGAGATAGAATCGGTTCCCCCAAATTGAACCATCATCCTCATTGAGGATGAGTGTTTGTATGTCACACCTCGTCTGTAAGGTTAGTTTGTCCATGTTGTTGTTTTACTTTTCGTTTCATTTGCAGTTTGGTTTTGTTGACGATATATTGTCTGACTAATGTGATTGGCGTGTGTGCCTTTGTTTTACCTTATATAATGATAATTGAAATAAAAGGTGTTGGATTAATTAAATAAATTTTTTTATATAGTTTATGCTATAATTGAATGATATTTATTAAAAGTTCTTAATTGTTTTTAATAAACTAAACTTTATAATGTAAAATGGAATATTTAGATAAATATAATAATTTAATGGGATTGTGCATGCAATTAGTAAGAGTAATTAGATTGACAAAATAAATATATTATATAGTTAATTAAAGTGTGATAAATTGTAAATTATGAACTAACAATCAATAAATTAAAACAAAATTTAGGAAGTTGGGAATTGTGGAGAAATTAATTAATTAATTAAGAGGGAATGCAGTTACAAATAGTTTGGTGGAGGATAGTAAATAAAGGAGTGGAAGTCAACTGAAGAGGGGTTTTTGTATTATTTTATGGGGAAATGAACTAATTTTACATTCTGTGTACAAGAGTATTTTGTTTTTGGGTTCTTGGAGCTTGTTCAGGGATTTGGAAAGTTTGATTCTAGATCTAGAAAAAAATGGAATTGGGGCTTGTAGTACTGGAAAACTCTGAAGAATTTTGCAGCTATAAATTGGGGAAAAAAATGAGCTTTGCATCAAATATCCAGCCTAGCTAATCGACTTATTCAGGTTCCTTTATTTACTTTTGCATGAAATATATTATTTAAGTGATTCCTAAATGAATTCTTCGAATATATTTGCAAAATATTATTTATATAGATTCATGAATTGGATTTCTAATCTATTTCAAATTCTTGAAAAAAATTAGTTGGCATATGTTCTCAATTAGTCTTTAAATAATTTCCAGATATGGGGAAAATTGCAATTTACTGTCTCTGGCAATTATGCTAAATTTATGTATTAGTTTCACTCCAATATTTTCCCCACTTGGTTGTATTGTAACTCTTTGATTCAGGCTTATAGGAAAATTATTGTTTCATATTTTTATCTTTCTAAAATTGTAGGGTTTGAATTTCAATATTTTTCTTAGTAGAGTTTTCCCTACCTTTTTAGATTCTTTCATTGCTTCAGGTCGATTGTGGGATTTAATCATTTATACCACAAGTTCTATGTGCTTTGAAACTTTGAATCTAAAAGAAATATCTTAAACAAAAACACTACTAGGTATTGACAATGTTGGTAGGTAGTCGACATTAATGTCGTATCAAAATTTCATTTGAAAATTTCCTATATTTATAAAATTCCTCCTTTTTGTTGGCCTATAACACTCTTGGCGGAGGCTGCATGGAATGCAAATTATGATACCATTGATATCGAGCTGCATCTTTGTTTTAATTTCAACTGTATCATAAGCTCTTAAGCCACGACGTATGTCCCAGTTGATTTGAGCTTTTACCTAAAACTTATAGTTATCGACTTCTTTCACTCCTTGTTTCATATTGATCCATCATAGATATTCACTTTTAAACTCTTTATTTCTTGTTGATCCATCATATCACTATTATTTAATGTATATATATGTAATGCATTCAAATACTCTATATGAGTTATGTTTAGTGAACAATATATTTAGTTATCAACTTATATGTAGTCGATATTTTATATAGCATAAGGTAATTTGAATTACTTGGTAAATTCGATGCATATACCTTTAGTGTTTTCAATGCATATTGTAATTCTTAGCATATTGTAATGAAATTTAGGAATTTATATCCTACGCATCTTTGCATACTATCTTCACCGAAATGCTATATATATATATATACTTACATTTATATTTTATGAAATAATTCAAATCTGCATGTATATGGAAATATAGTATTGTTCGACTATTTATTTATCCTTATTCATATATGTATATAGATATATGTGTGTGTGTATGAATATGTTTATATTCTAAAAAAAAATAAAAATAAAAAATATATATATATATATATATATATATATATATATATATTCGATATATATATATATATATATATTTCAGATATATATATATATTATGATATCATTGCAAATTTAAGTTTGGTATTGGTTTTAAATCAGATTTTTATTTTAATAGTCTAGAATATATATATGTAGGACAACATTTTTGTTAAGTATAAAAGTTTATGACAGTTTAATTTATGGAAACATAACCAGTAATATAATATTTACTTATTTTGATATAAAGATATATACATATATACATATATATACTTTAGTATATATTTTGATATACGTATATATATTGGTGTATAGCTGAATACATTAAGAAAGATTTGGTGTTTATTTTAATATAAATAGTTGTATTTATAAATAAAAGAAAAGGAGAGAATGATTGATTAAAAGGAAATTTGATTATGACATTGGAATAATTTGGTTTATGATAAATTAATAAACTCATGGAGTGATAGTCTTTCTCATCGTTAGAATTAGCCGCATTGCAAACTATTTTAATTTAGAGTTGATGTGAAGTTAAATTCTATTGTGTAAATTACTTGTTCTATAATGATGTTGAGTGTTTATGTATTTTAAGGGAGCCCTTTTGTGTTTGATGGACGTAGAGTTTTCTAGAGGTTAAGGGATGTGGTCCTTGATGTTATCCTTGTTATCATGGAGTAATTGATGTTCTTGAACATTGTACGGTGTATTCTTCATTATTCCTTTGTGATGTTTTCTTGCATATTATGAGAAAGCGATTATCTTTAGCCTTGCACTCTTGTTTTCCCATGTGGTTGTTTATGTGAGTGGGAAGGGTTTTACCTCGCTTTAAATGGTTATGGGAATGATATTTGTGATTTTTTAAGTGGTCTTGCTCTTAGTTTAATGATGTCTCCTTGTTGTTAGTAGGGGAGTGGCTCTCAATGGGGGTCGACGCACAAAGTGGTGCCTGGGTAACCTATGTGGGAGTTTTCGTAATTAAGTGAAAACCTAAAATAAACTAGGGGTTGGATAGTAATACACATTAAAAAAGATAAGTTAATGCCTCACTCATGGCCCATGAAATTTTATAGGATTGGTATGAGTTGAGAAGGCTTGTAATGGCAAAATGAATTGCCTCATTCTCATGGATGGTATGTTGATTCCACATAGGGTTGCATGAGGGGCCGAAGATCTGTAGAGGCTACCAGGGTAACCCAAGATGGGGGCCGGGGCCTAGGAAGACCTGCCTAGGTAACCCATGTAAACTATGTGATGGCACTCCTCCTACAACAATCTCATGTTCCTTTGTCTCTTGATTCCATTAATGCTGTGTACCTCTAGAATTTTTAATCATTATTTCTTTAAGTTGATCTCATCATTTCCACAGTTGTCTTGTCAACATTGTATCATCCTTTGTCTTTTCTTGTTTGTGATGGTGGGACCCTTTTCTATCTCCTAGCACTAGGGGTGGACCTTTGGGTTTAACATGTTTGGGTGGAAAGTGCATTGTTCTCCATTGGGTTCCCTCTTCTTCTTTGTGATTGTGATGATTTCTCTTGGAGTGAAGACCTTTGTTGTACTAGTTCATGTGGATCATTACTCTTGTACTTGTATTATGTTATAATTTGTTGTATCATGCATTGTATATTTGATGGACTCTCCTACTTGTATTTAAGGAGAAACTGCTACTCTTAATGCAATTATGTCACATTGCAACCTATTGTAAAACTTTCTATAGTATTTGATCAAGTAAATGATATGGAAATCAATGGATTATATTAGAGATTCTTGATGATTAATGTTGTAATTTTAATATTAGCAAGTTGATATGTATGTTTTAATTCAAATATGTACTTTGGCAATTGTACCTTGAGGGCATATTGGATAACAAGAAGTACTCAAGATTTGATATCTTGGGGAGTTACTTCTTGAAGTTTTGTTATTCTGAGAAGTCAATACCCAAGATATCTTATCTTGAGATACTACTTAATACTTATGGCACCTGAAGGTGGTTCGTATTGGTATTATTGAACTTAAGTAAACTTGGATATGGTTTTCATTCATGCTACATACTCTTGTTAACTCAATGTTATATTCATATTGACTATTGTTTATGATAGTTGAATTGACGATTTTATTATTCATTATCATTGTTATGAGATGGATAGTTCCTAATGTTAGTTAGTGATGAATTCTTGCATCTTTGCTCATTCTCAATTAGATGTTAATATTTCTCTATGTTATATGTTCTAATGTTCTTTTACAAATTCAAGTGCAAGCTAATAAAGTTGCACTAGAGGTGGCCCACCTATAGGTTCTCCTGGACCACTAGGGCAATGCCCTGTGTGTTGTGGATCGGGTCCTTGACTCGCCCTCTTGGGGCTGACAGCGGAGTGGCTCCACTCACCCCCGATCCCAACCCCCTACCCAATGAGACTCTCACCCTCCTCGGCATGCTCGTTCTCCTCCATCGGGTTTCTCAGGGGTGGCCTTCTAGTGGTGTGACTAGGAGCGGTAGTGGCAGTTCTTGGTGGCCTTCTGATACTCCACCTGCTTCTGGTTCTAGATGGCTTTCCAATGGTAAAGAAAATTCATGGCTGGCACTTGCAATCTTGCGCCAATGCGAGGGAGAAGATAAGGATAAGGATAAAGATGATGATTGTTGGGGTTCTCCTCCTGACGTCACCCCAGACCCCACTAATGTATGGGGGAAAAACATGGGTGACAGAGACCCCCTGGGCTCTACTGGCACTGCTCTAGCCACTTAATGGCCTATTTGTTTGAATTATTTATGATTTTAGACTTTTGGGCTCGGCCCACGTGATCTGATTTTTTATTTTTTTTTGGGCGTTGCCCATGTGACTCTCTGGGTGTTTCTTCTTACTAACCGCCCTTTTGTGAATATGTATTCTTATCTTTAAATTAATATAGATATCTGCCTATTCATAAAAAATAAAATAATATTATGAATTTTATATCTTGATATTTGTTTATGGGAATCTTAGTAGCGTAGTCACAGACCTTAGAGAACTTAGATTAGGTCAGTGTTATGTGTTACATTTTCACTAGCATGTTTTATTTACTTCAAAAAAAATTGTACCATTTTTATGTGTAATTGTGTGCTGTCCTCTAGGGTCTTGTGGCGGGGCGCACATTATCGAATAGTTCAATGATTCAAACTTGAAGGCCACTACATAAAGTAAAAAAAATTCACTTTTGACAATTTTACATTAGGTTTAGCTCCCCCTTATGTGCTTGGACCTAATTATGCATTTAATTCTTGTTTTATAAAAATCTTTGAAAAATCAAACAAAGGGAAATAAAAAACAAGAATTCAATATTCGCCCTCGACACTTTGGGCCTTGAAAAGAATCAATGTGCTCTAGACCACCTCTTTTGGGCCTAGATTCAAATTTTTCGATGTCGATATTTTTTAAAATTTTGTATTTCTAATTTCAATTGTCAACTATTCACATTTGATTTTTGGGAAATTAGAAGAATTGAATATAAATACTAGTCATTTTAATCATTTGAACAACTAATGAATCTTAGAATTATCAAGGAAGCGATTGAGATTATTGCAAAAGCAATTAAGAAAAATTTTATCAGTATTTTGGTAGCATTTATTCATGTCAAGAGTAAGGCGTGTGTTTATGTAATTTTGTTCATGTTTTGTGATCATTTGTTTTATGAGCACTAACACTTACATGAATTCAATCAAGCTATCAAATTCTCCTTGAAGGTGATGAGTATTTGAATTCAGTCCATCAAGGAATACATATTTTAGTGGTGAGTTGCAACATTTATCAATTCATCACTTGTTTATCATTTAGTCTTTGTCCTACCAAGGGTAAGATTTATTTTCATATCATCATAGCTGTTGTGGAGGTAGACATACATAAATGGGGTTTGACTTAGGAAAACCCCTATATGGCACAAATTTTTCCCCCTTTGTCTTGTGTGTAGGTTTTTAGTTTTGAAGAAATTTGGAGGAAGATAAAGGACTAGTTTCTCATTCATGCAATCAAGCCTACAAGTTGTTACTTGGCATAAAAATTGGATTTTCTCATCAATAAATGAAGATACGACAATACCATCGAAAGAATAGGATCTATAGACCAAGGAACTCGGGCTTGTACTTTCAGATCTAGAAAAAAAGAGGATAGTATAGGGTGCTACACCCTAGAACAGCCAAGTCAAGCTCAAATTTATATCCCAGGTCCCTCGGTGTCTAGCTTCTACATTTTTGGATATTTTTTTCAACCTGTTGCATTTGATTTCTGAAGATTTATAACAAATCGTTTTTCATCATTGGTTCATTACACCTTTCAAAATCGATTAATTAGCAATCATAAATCACACCATCACAACATCCACAAGGATTAGAACCCTGATCCACCATTCTAACTCTTCCTATTAGGATTTTTATTCAAGTATGTGTGAGATCATTTCTCATCCTTCAAACCAAAATTGGGATAAGTGAGATTTCAAAGTTATTTGTTGGAACTGTGGTAATTCTAGACATATTCACAAGGAGTGCAAAGAAGAAAAGAAGAAGAAAAATAAGAAATTTGATTATGATTCTAATTCCAAGAAGGAATATGGTGATGCATTCATTGTAGCTTTGGAAACTTAGATAGGTAATGATGCATGGTTAATTGAGTCAGGTAAATCTTTCTATATGACCTTTAATAGCGATTGGTTTTTTTAATATGAAGAATTTGATGGAGGTAAGGTGTTCTTGGGTGATGATTCTTCTTTAGACATTGTTGGCCATGGTAAAGTTAAAATCAGGTTTCTTGATGGTAGAATAAAAAGGATTAATGGTGTGTTGCATATCCCTAGTTTAGCATGAAATTTGTTATCTATGAGCAAACTAATAGATGCAGGTGTGTAGGTAGCATTTTTTGATGTAGGATACAAGATGGTTAGAGGTGCTATGATGATTGATAGAGGTGTCAGATATGGAACGTTGTATAAGCTTGATGCATGCATTATTGTGTGCAATAGTGCTTCTATGAAAATAAAGTTTGTGGAAGAAGTGAGGGTTCAATTTCAGTAGATGGTCATGGATTTTGGGTACCCAAGCGTGCTCTTTCTTTTGAATCAAATTTACTTGTAGATAGAACTATGTTATGGTACCAAAGACATGGCCACATTGGAGAAAAGGGTCCTTTGTCACCAAAAAGTGTAGCCTTGACACTTTTTCACTCATTTGGGCCTTTTCCCTTAGATGTTGGCCTTGTTTGTCATTGATCTAGTTTTCAATGCTTGCAAATCAACAACAATCTAATGATGTTTTACAAAGGTTTTGTGAAGTTTTGTAACACACCTTCCCACTTTTCTAAAATCCTTTCAACACGATTCACCTAAATAACCCTTTTTACCCCTTTTCAAGCCTTGTGCCAAAGAATTGTAATGTATTTTCACACTTTCCTAGGCTTGTCATCAATAAATCAACCCTTTTTAATGATAAATTGATCCCTTAATGTACTTTTAGGCCCCAATTAAGCGTGTTTCGAGAGGCAAGTTTCATAAACATCATTAAACACCTTTTTATTCTCGACCACCACTTGAATTTGTCCAAGTGGAGTAGGTCGCCACCTTGGGTGACCTAGTCCCTTTAGGCATAAAATTAAAAATTAAAACAAAAACCTAATGAGAATTTGCCTCCAAAACCCTAAGGTCAGCCTATCATGTGACATTTTTGGGAAATTAGGGCATATATTGTATAAATAAGGGTTTTCACCTTCAGTTTCCCCCCCTGAGATCATTTTTCATCTTCACAAGCACTCTTGCACTCAGGCAACCTCGATTGGAGCTGGTTCTTGCATGTTGCGGACTTCAACAACAAAGGATTTGGTTGTATGAAAATTTGACAAGGATTAAAGTATTGAAAAGGATACCATCATTCCATTAAAGTCAACTCAAGTTATCAAACCCTAGGAGGAGCAAAAGGAAAACTTGCAAGTTGTTTTTTGAAGATTCAACCATGGGTATCTGTTAGAGAATGAAGTGCAAGTGGTGGCCCACAAAATCAGATCTTGAGACTCTCAAAATTACAAGGAGGACTAGGTTTCCATCATTGGTGACCTTGTCCCTATACCAATCCTAAAAAATGGTTTTGACATTTTCGGATACCCTTTTAGCAGAATCCCACTCCGACAGATTTTCCCAAAAAAAGGACTAGGTTGCCCATTCTGGTGTAAGTGTTCTTGTGCAGATTTTTGATAGATTTCACAACATCCCAAGACCCTCTTCTGTAATTTTCAGTTCCTAGGTGCACAATCTTTGTATTTTCCAATTTCCTTTAAGATTGGATACATTTAAGTCATTTAGTTTAGTTTGCATATAGTTTACATTTCATAGTTAGTTAGTTTCATTTCATTTCAGAATTTAGCCACACTTTATCACACACAACACAACCCTACTCAGCTCACACCTTTTGAATGCAATCACCAAAAAACATATCATTAAGTGGAAAGAGAGTCATTTTACAATACAAAGCTCCTAGGTGAGAAACCCTAGGGGCCTAATTGAGGGAATCCTCTTTCCCTCTTTGAAAATATCTTTTTGGTGGTTTATTTTGGTGAACCCAATCATAGAACACTTGTTAATCTTATGATTTTTCATTTCATCTTAGCATTAAGCTTGCATTGCATTAGGATTTTGCATTGTTTGCATCCTAGCGCTTGTTAAAAGTGCATTAGTGAAAAATTTCATAATTGATTGCACTTTGCATTGAATTTTAATTGAAAAAGTACACAAAAATATTCATTTTCATTCTGTTCCTACACTAGAAAAGCATAAAAATTAAAATAAGCATTGAAAACTTTCAAAAATTGTCACAAAAATTATTGTTGGGACTAAGTCGCCACACTTGGCAACCTAGTCCTCTTATATATTTCTGGTAGTCTTTTCTGTCACTTTCAAAACATTGTCTACACTTCTATCTTCTGCAATTACATTTATGTATTTGTCTTTAGATTTACTCTTTTATTCAATTTTCTTGCATTTAGTTTTCTTTCACTATGGATATGTCTTTCAAAAAAATTCGGATGTCCTTCAAATCCCTAGTAGACATGTCTAGCTGTGCCTTTGGCACTGATCCTAATGACCTTGAACCTACTCCCGCTCAACCAACTCCAATTGCATGTCCTCCTACCAAAGTTGACATCATTGGGGATGATGATGCTAGCATGAGTCGGTTCCTCAATGAATTCCTTGACAATCTTGAGGCCAATGCAACCTTCTACCCATCCATGCAACAACCCCCATTTCCCAACATGTCATCCCTAGATACATTTTCTTACATCCACCCCGAAACAAATAATGAACCTAAGTTCCCTATACAAGGTAAACCCAATTCATCTACTCCTATCACTACTCAACTATTTTACCATAACTAGGCCACCCACCCTCCAATTAATCTTCAACAAACCTATGGGAAAGGGTTTACTATTCTTAGAAAACAAGGTGGTTATAGAACAAATGAACATGCAATACATGAATTTTATGAAAAATTATCACCTGATGAACATACAACAAGAATAGGCTATCAAGATCCTCCTCATAACCATAGGCCTCCTAAATAATTTCACAGGCTTCGTGATGATGGAATAGTGATCTTCAATCCCCCTCCCGATTTGGTTGTTCTCCTTCCCAAAGAACGTCCCCCATCTCCTCATAAAAACACATACAATCCTAAGGTCATCTTAGGCCCTCTTGCCTTAATCTCCTCTTCCAGAATTGGAGAATCGAGCCGATGCAAGAGGCCATACAAATTACAGAAACTCAAAATTCCTCTTTTTCCACCTCCTAAATGTGAGAGAAAATTACAAATACTTTTAAGAAAAGGACTCATCACATCACCTCATCGTAATAGGCTGGTGATTTATCCTAAAGATGCTAATGTATGAAATTATGCTTACCATCATGTTCTTGGTCATAGAAGCGATGAGTGTCATCATCTGCATGAGATACTGAGTAAGTATCACTTCGATGTGGTGATAATTTCTTCCCCCTAAAATCATAAACTACTCTCATACACCTTATCATGTCATAGTTGCAGAATACTCCCTTCTCACTATTACATGATCTTTCCCACCATGTATCTCAACTCATTCTTTCCTTGCACTCAGTGGGGGTGGGAAGTTTCTAGCCTTGTCCTAGTAATGCATTTGTCCTTGTACCTTAGCTTTTTTATTCACCTCTTGCTTATACCCATTGATATTGGGAGGTAGATGACTTGCTTAACGGCTGAATAACACTTGCCTTACTAGTAGTGTGTTTTCTTGTGTGTAATGTGTTCCCCTGTACTCTTATGTTTGATGTCCCCCTCCTTGTGAAATTCTTCTATGTGTATCTTCATTCTTATCTATGTCATGCATTCTTTTCGCTTTTCACTTTTTGTTTTGCCTCTCATTTAGGGATGATGCAAGGCATTGAGACTGAAATGTCTCCTTCATGTTGATCCAAATGAACTTCTTTTCCTTTTCTTTTTTCTTTCCATTTGGGGATGATACACGACATTGAGACCACAATGTCTCCTTCATGCTAACCCAAATGGAATCCTTTCCTTTTTCTTTCCCTTTTTTCCTTCCATTTGAGGATGATGCAAGACATTAAGACCACAATGTCTCCTTCATGTTAACTCAAAAAGGCTCCTTTTTCTTTTTCTTTTGTAGGCCTTTTGGGGATGATGCAAAGATTTGCGACATCCTATGTCTCTTCCATGTTGACCCAAAATGACTATTTATTTTCATTTAATTTCGCTCTGTTTGTGTCCTTCCAGTTCTATGTATTTGGGGAGATGATGATAGTTCTGAGCTCTAAAAAAATATTGCAGCAACGAACGTACTGACCCCAAATCCATAGATCCCTCATGTGTTTGGTGTTTTTAATTTTGGGGGAAACCACTTTCCATTTTCTTTTTCTCCTTCATGATGCAACCTTTCTTGAACGCCTATCACTTGGCATAGGGCTTTCCAAGTAGGCTCTCATGTCCTTTTCTTTATTTTTTACATTTTTTCTTTCTCTAATTTAAAGCCATTGCTCACAAAATGGTGTGTAGAAATTCCTTTAAAGTGAGGGCATACAATGGCATCATTTATTTTTGTATTTGCATTTGTTTTTCTTTGTCCTTAGTTTCTAGTGTAGCCTTATCACTTCATATGATGTTTTTCTCACTTTGTGGGTTTAATGTCCTTCTTAAGTGTGACTTATCTTAGCATATTACATTCCTCTTAGCGGCCCGATGCGACACACTGCATCCCCTAAGTTGTGAATTTTCTATTCTTTAATTGGTCCTCTCTTGGAGACATTAGACACAATGTTCCCTAAGTCAAAGACCTCACATGAACTAAATAAGACTCATTGGAACACTCTTTTTACATTTTACCATTTTTCATATTTACATATTGCATTTTTTTCATACATGGCCACCTTGCATAACACAACTTGCATGCCTATGGTTCCATCTTGCACTTGTTCATGGGTTCTAATAATTTGAGGCTTTTCTTGTCTCATGAACCATAACCCTATCTTTTGTGGCACCTTATCAAAGTTATCAGGAGGTATAAATTTGGTATGGTTGAGCAGGAAGCCCAACTAGCAACACGAATTTCCACATATCCACCTTTGTGTGTGTGTGAGTGCATACCAATTGTATGTATGTATCTCACCCATTTTGAGCCTTCTCACCTGATGGACAATTGAAAGTCTCATCGCCCCAGACTGAGTACACTTTGCTCTCAGACAAACAACCTAGATCTGATCCACAACTAGCTAGAAAAATGGTCAAAGCTTGATCTGACTTTCTCTCTCTCTCTCTCTCTCCACTCTTTCACATCACTCCTTGTGTGATCTTTTGTGCTTATTTTTGGTTTGCAATGCGATCTTGATCCCGGGGGCTTGATCATCCCTCTTGATCTTAGTCATCTCACCTTACTAGAATGAATACATTGGATCCCTCTCGACATGCATGATTCAACTACTTTAGTGTGAGTTTGAAGCAAGTTCATCCTCTCACTAACGTGGGGGCTAAATGTGTCACCAAAAAGTGTAGCCTTGACACTTTTTCCCTCATTTGGGCCTTTTCCCTTAGATGTTGACCTTGTTTTGCCTTGATCTAGTCTTGAATGCTTGCAAATCAACAATAATCTAACAGTGTTTTACAAAGGTGTTGTGAAGTGTTGTAACACACCTTCCCACTTTTCTAAAAACCTTTCAACACGATTCACCTAAATAACCCCTTTTTTACCCCTTTTCAAGCCTTGTGCCAAAGTGTTGTAGTGTATTTTCACACTTTCCTAGGCTTGTCATCAATAAATTAACCCTTTTTAATGATAAATTGATCCCTTAATATACTTTTAGGCCTAACTTAAGTGTATTTCAGGAGGCAAGTCTAATAAACATCATTAAACACATTTTTATTCCTGACCACCACTTGAATTTGTCCAAGTAGACTAGGTCACCACCTTGGGTGACCTAGTCCCTTTATGCATAAAATTTAAAATTAAAATAAAAATCTAATGAGAATTTTCCTCCAAAACCATAAGATCGGCCTATCATGTGACATTTTTGGGAAATTAGGGCATATATTGTATAAATAATGTTTTTCAACTTCATTCCCCCCCTAAGATCATTTTTCATCTTCATAAGAACTCTTGCACTCAAGCACAAAGGCACTTCAAGCAACCTCCATTAGAGATGGTTCTTGCATGTTGTAGACTTTAACAAAAAAGGATTTGGTTGTATGTAGATTTGACAAGGATCAAAGTATTGAAAAGGGTACCATCATTCCATTAAAGTCAACTCAAGTCATCAAACCCTAGGAGGAGAAAAATGACAACTTGCAGGTCATTTTCTGAAGATTCAGTCACAGGTATCTATCAGAGAAGGAAGTGCAAGTAGTGGCCCACAAAATCAGACCTTGAGACTCTCGAAAGTACCAGGAGGACTAGGTCACCATCATTGGTGACCTTGTCCATGTACTAGGCCTAAAAAAGGGTTTTGACATTTTTGGATACCCTTTTAGCAAAAACCCACTCTGAAAAGTTTTCTCGACAAAAGGACTAGGTCGCCCATTCTGGTGTAATTGTCCTTGTGTAGATTTTTGATAGATTTCAAAACATCCCAGGACTCCTCTTCTGCAATTTTCAATTCCCAGGTGCACAATCTTTGTATTTTCCAGTTTCCTTTTAGATTGCATACATTTACTTCATTTAATTTAGTTTGCATATAGTTTAAATTTTCTTTTGTTTACATTTCATGGTTAGTTAGTTTCATTTCATTTCAAAATTTAGCCACACTTTATCACACACAACACAACCCTACTAGCCCATACCCTTTGAATGCAATCACCAAAAAATATATCATTAAGCGAAAAGAGGTTCATTTCACAATACAAAGCTCCTAGGTGAGAAACCCTAGGGGCTTAATTGAGGGAATCCTCTTTCCCTATTTGAGAATATATTTTTGGTGGTTCAGGTCTAAGGACCTTGAAAAATAAAAAACTTGTTGAAAGGTTGTTTGATTATAATCTTGAATTTTATTTTTGTTAGCATTGTATTTATGGTAAACAAAATCGTGTTCAGTTTTACTTGAGTTCTCATAAATCTTGTATTGTGTTGGAGCTTATTCATTCTAATGTGTTTGGTCTTGTAGATGTTCCTTCAAATGGTAAATCCACACAATATGATTCATTTATTGATGGTTATAGTAGAAGGACATGAGCATACTTTCTAAAGATTAGATCTAAAGTTTTTAGTCATTTTAAAGAATTTAGAGTAATATTTGAATTGTAGAGTGGAAAGAAAATAAAATGTTTAAGGACTAATAATGGCTGTGATTTTTTCTCTAATTAATTTTGTAATGATTTTTGTATTCATAGAAAAAAGAAAACTCCATATTCTCTATAATAGAATGGAGTTGCAAAAAGAATGAACACAACACTAATGGAGAAGGCCAGGAGTATGTTTGGTGGTGCTAGTCTAGAACAAAGGTTTTGGGTTGAAGTTGTTGTCACTGCTTGTTACCTGATTAACATGTCTCCTATATCAACTCTTGTTGATAAGACACCTATAGAGGCATGGTCGGGTTGTAAACCTTTGTTAAGACATCTTATATTTTTTGGTTGTGAGACATATGCACATGTTCCAAAGGAGACACAAACATGCTCATCTAGCTCCGAGTCTTTAGAAGAGGAGGAAGAAGCTCCAACTCAGCTTGTTTGTAGGTCTACAAGGTATAGACAACCACCTAAAATGTATTCACCTAATGATTGGATATATATTTTTTCTTTGAATGCTAACATGGATGAACCCAGATCAGTAGAAGAGACATTAGGTATGAATGATGCAAAATATTGGAAGATTTCTATGGATGAAGAAATGGTAGATTTGAAAAAGAATGATACATGGGATCTTGTAGCATTACTTGAAGGATGAGAGCCTTTTGGTTACAAATGGGTGCTCAATAAAATATTGGTTCAAATGGAAGTATTGAGAAACACAAATCAAGGTTGGTTGCAAAAGGTTACTCTAAAGTTGAGGGTGTTGATTATGGTGAGATATTTTCTCCTATTACAAAAATGACATCCATTACATTTTTCTTTCTATTTCTGCTGCTTATGATTTAGAGGTTGAGAAAATGGATGTGAAAACTGATTTCCTTCATGGTGACTTGGAGGAGGATATCTATGACACAACTAGAGCACTACATGATAAAAGGTAAAAGTAAATTGGTTTTCAAATTGAAGAAATCTTTGTATGGCCTAAATCAGAGTCCTAAGATGTGGTACCAAAAATTTGATACATATGTGTTGAGTTTGGGATTTGAGCATTCTAAATCAAATCATTTTTTTATTATAAAACTAATGGTGTTTGTTTCCTATTTATTGTGTTATATGTTGATGATATGTTATTTATTGGTAGAGGGAAGGGTATGATTTCAAAATTGAAATCTGAACTTGTTGCTAAATTTGAAATAAAATATCTTGGTGCATCTAAACACATTCTTGGGATGGAAATTAAAAGAGAGTGAACAAAAAGAAATGGCTTGACCAAAGTAAGTATGTCAACTCAATTTTATAAAGGTTTGATATGCAAGCTTGTAGACCATTGTGTGTTCCTATTTTAGTTGGAACAAAGTTATCTATTTTAGATTTTCCAACATCTCCATCAGAGATGGAAGACATGAGTAGAGTGCCTTACCAAAGTGCATTTGGAAGTTTGATGTATGCTATGGTTTGTACTAGACCGGACATTGCCCAAGTAGTGGGAATTATTTCCTGATTTATGCCTAATCCTGGTAGAGTTCATTGGGATGCAGTTAAAAGAGTCTTCAGATATTTGCATGATACCTTAGATTATTCCTTATGTTATCATAGTAATATGACTGAAGATGAGATTTCCATTGATATTCATGGTTATGTGGATTCAGACTGGGTAGGTGATGTTGATAACAAAAGATCCACTAGCACTTATGTGTTAATTACTTTATTTGGTGGTGCAATTAGTTGGATGAGTAAGCGACAGGCTGTGGTTGCTTTGTCCACTACTAAAGTAGAGTATATGATAGCTACTCATTCTTGTAAATAAGTCATTTGGCTTAAAATTCTATGTTCAGATATTGGAATAAAACAAGGCACAATTTACAATTTATTGTGACAGTCAAAGTGTGATATGTCTAGCCAAGAACCCAAAATTTCATACTAGAACCAAGCACATTGATGTACACCATAATTTTGTTAGAGATATGGTAGAAGGTGGCAAGGTTAAGCTAGTTAAGGTAGAGACTTTAATTAATGTTGTTGATTATTTAACTAAACATATGAGCATAGATAAGTTCATATGGTGTTTAGAGACTATGGGCCTTTCGAACCCTAGAAATTAAGATATTATGATGACACCCTTTCGTTGTCCTTGCAAGGTGCTCGACAAGTGGAAGATTTATTGAGAAAATGTGTCTCAAACATGAAATTACATAAGGCACTATTGATACATAAGGTATTGTTCATCCAACGACAACTGGGGGGGGCAGGGGGATCCACTCCTTGAGGGGTCTGAGGGGATCATCCCTCTGGTTGGAGTCCAGGGGAAATGTGTCATGGTCGGGGCTTAGGGGCAGTGCCCCCAAAAGGAAAATTTAATTTATATTTTATTATTGTAAATCTGGATCGTTCAACATTTTGTCTCATATCTGATGACTAATATTTAATTAGCTTGAATTTCCCTAGAAGGCAACCCTATTTTATGAGGGCATTGTATTATGGTTGTTTATTGTGATGTATTCTAAGAGTTTGATAGTGGTCGTGTTGCCTCTAGATCTATGAGTGGTGATACTCCTGTGAGAAGCTTGCTCTATAAGTATATTGTAATCTTTGTGATTTCTAAATAATATATTGGGCGGCTTTTGGATTGTGGGGGTTTTTCTCCCGAAAGGGTTTTCCCCACGTAAATCATTGTGTTGTGGTATGCATGATATTTATGTTTATTTTTGTTTAAGTTTCTATAACTGTTAAAGATTTGTAATTTTTTAGTATTATTCTCCTCTCAAGATTAGTGTAGGAAGTTTTTTCGTTACCTTATCTTCCTTACATGTATTTGATTCTATTTAGAGTGCTCTATGCTATTATTGGAGTGTATTTGACACTTTTTAGAGATTGATCGAGGATTATTTTGTTCTCATGAGTGTTTTAGAGGTACTTGTGTGTATTGCAGCCTTGAGAGGTATCCCTTTAGTTACTGCAAGACATGATGATGACCTATGTGTAATCACAAATATTTATATTGGTAGATATATTATATTTTTCACCCCTCCTTGTAAATACATAGTTTAGATTGTGTTGATCTAGGTAGTTGGTGTGAAACCCCAACTTCTACTTGTTTCTTGGTGAACTATATGGTTTTTTGAGGAAGCTGACCATTTCTAACAACTCTATATACATGCACAAAATATTTATATTCATAATGTGTTTCTAGAATCTAACATGTATTTGACATAATTTTTTTTTGGTAGTTGGAGGTGTGGGGGTTTCTTGTGTAGTGACTAGAATAATGGGATCTATATCAATGATTACTTTTGAGGGTTTGAGTCCACCATCCTCTATTTTTCCTATATAATCAAAGTATCTTGAGAATGAAACTAAATGGTGCAATGAATATTGATATATCTTCCTAATTTGTATGTTTTCTACCTATTAAAAGTAGAGGTATCCACAGGTGTAAAGATTGTTTCCTATTCATCCTCAAACATAGAATGTCTAGGATTATTGAAAACTTAGGGGCACTCAACTTTATTGTGAGGTTGATGGAAACACCCATTAAAGGAGTTATATAATATTAACTACAATAGATCTTTTTTTCTTCTATATTTACATTATAGATTGTTATATGTATCTCTTCATGTGTTGATTTGACCATGATGGAATGGATGAACATGCCATCTAAGAAAGAAACCACTTTTTTATATTGGTGTTATTACTATTGAATTTGTTCTCCTAGCAAAAAATCTTGTAGATGTTGAGGGATTTAGATCCCTATAATCTATGCTAGGAAGAGGGGTGTATGTTTAACCTAGTTTCCTCATCAAGAGATGTGTGAAAAATCCTTGTATATGATTGTAAATTGTAGAAAGATGAATAGACAAAGAACAAAAAACATTCAAAGAATATTTATTAGTGTAGTTTTGGATGGTGTGGTGTACCAAAAGATCCAAGCTTTGATACTGATAATTTCAGGTCTAGGGATAAAACCCAACTTGGACAAATCTCAAAATGAGAAACTAACTAATTTATGTTATATGGGGAAGCTTATGAGAAATAGAGAGAAGAAAGAGAGATATATAATTAAAATAAAATATATTTTATTCAATTATTTATTTTGTACATGGTATACCCTTGAGAAATGTGTATGGATACTATATGTAGTCTTCTTTCTATTTTATATCTATCTATCTATTTTCTAAGATATAGATATGCACACACACACACATATGTAGATTCATGTCACAACAGTTGTGAACCTTTTATAAAGGTGAATCATTCCACGTGTAAATTTTTCATCTATTCATGTTTGAGTGATGTGGTGCTGAATCATTTTTTGGTTATGTGATGTGTTGTGTTGGAGGATGAATGAGGATAGTGCAAATCTCAAGAATTTCACTTGGATCACTACAAACCTCAAGAGTTCCACTTTGGTCACTCCAATGATTACACTATTTGATGAACTTAATGTGATTCTTAGAATGATGTTTTAATAACCCATATGAATTGGAATTTATGGTTTGACTTGGAGATGTATTAGACCCTAAAAAGGCTAAAGTTAAAAATACAAAGTATTTGGGTTTAGTATGGTTATTGTAGAAGTAATTGAATCCATATAGAGTGCTTTTCACCATTGATGGACTATGTGGAAAAATTGTTGGATATTGATGGAGGGTCCTTCTATTCCCTTGTACATTTGGGATGTCCCTAGGTGTACTAAAAATTTGAGAGGCATTCTCACAATTAATACAAGCCATTAAAATGAATTAGGTGTTACTATGTGTATCATAATAAGTAAATCCTCATTAATCAACAAAGATAGTTTTTTTTTTTTAAATGGCCAAAATGTTGTGTTTGGTGATGGTTATTTAGTACTAGTGATTGGTGTGGAAATATTAAAATTCAAGAATGGCTTCTTTGATAATATTGTTGGAGATTAGTATTGTCATTGATGTCAACATGGAGAGTGTTGGAGATTGTTGTACTATGTTGTCCTTAGTGTTGTCATTGATGTTAACCTATGTCAACCGATAGTGTGGTGTTGAGAAAGTGTTGTAGATGGAGAGATTGTTGGTGTTGTAGATGGGGAGATTGTTGCAATATGTAGTGTGGTTGTGATTAGAAGGTGTTTGTGATGTTACTAATGTAGCTGGTTCACTTGGTTTCCACGTGCTTTTGAGAAAATTTGGATAAAGAGTGTACAAGGTGGAAGAGTTGTGTTCTCCATTGTGCTCCACATTTATTCATGGTTGAAGATGTTCTTGTGTGGTTTGGATGATATGATCAGAGGTGTTCAGAGTTTATATCCAAAATTTTAGGTTTTGGATCATGTAGTAGTGGAAGATGTGTTTGATAGTGTGTTGCTTATGAAGAAGTTTGTCTGGGAGAAATGGAATTTCTTAGCATTTATCCTTTTTGAGATTCCTTGTCTTGTGGATTTGGGAACATTCTCATATTGATTATATCTACCTTCCCTTGGAGTTGTGTGTGTTTAGTTGTTTCACAAGATTGGTTAGTGAGTTGCATGTCTGTGGCAGTGTGGCTGGTTGCGCAAGATGTTAAGTATTCTCAGTTTCAAGTGGTTGCAATAGTGTTATTGAATATTTTGATGAGGTTAGAATATTTTGGATGTTGTGTGATTTTTCTTTGTGGTCCATAGGAAGTTTTGAGACCTATAGAGGAGTAAATTGATTGTTTGGTAGCATTAATACAGGTTTGGCCAACCTGGCAAGTTAGCATTACTTACGAATGTGATTCATGGTTTGTGGAAGCATGGTGAAGCACGTCAGTGTGGATTTGGGTCCTAGTTAACCATTGGTGTGGTCTTCCTTCACTTCTTTCCATTGTGGAAGTTTTTGGTACTGACCTATTTGGTAGTTGCACATTTGAGGTGCATATGTTTCATTTAGGCCAACCTAAACAAGATTGTTTGAGGTTGTGGAGGATATATAAGCAAGTTTAATTGTTGAAGATGGTGTAGATGTAAGTGAGATGCGAATGTGATCAAGCCTGGTGTTTTGAGTGTGAGATTAAATTCCTAAGGTTACTAGGTGTAGTGAGCAAAAGGTGTCTACATTTTCAGTGAGCCTAAAGTTTCTAGAGCCAGTGAGTCGAAGGTTGTGGATGGTGTAGAGTTGTTGTGGTGGATCTTCCTATTTACCTGAGGTAGTGAACCTCCTTGTAACTGTCTTCTATTCTCTTCTATTTTGAATAGTGATTCCTTTGGGTAGTGAGCCCTTGACATTGAGTCATTATTTTCTTTTGGGCAGTGAGCCCTTTCAATAGTGAGCCTATTGTATTTGGTGTTGTTATTCAAATATATGTGAATTAATCCTCATCGTGCTTTGTCCTTGATTAGGTTTTTCCACATAAATATGGTGTTCTATTGTGTATGTTTGTTGATGTTTCATTTTTTTACATTCATATTGATAAATAATAAAGGTTTGAAGGTTAATGATGGTTTGAATGTTTTAATGTACAATTGATTTACCCCTCTTAGTTGTCCTGTGTATTTAAAAATTGGTATAAGAGTTTTGGTTCCTTGGAAGAATCTTAAGCACTTGAGGTAGATCAGATGGCGCACATGAATTATGTTAAGATCCCTTTGTTTGATGTATCAAATTATGCTTTTTGGAAAGCCAAGATGGAAGCCTTTATTCTCATTAGGATTTGGTGTTTGAAAGTTAGTTGAAATTGGATACACTATTCCCACTACTCCTTCAACAAGTGATGATGAGATTAGTGATTATGAGAATAATAAAAAATCAAGGAATGCTATCTTGAGTCGGATTTTTTATTCAAAACTTGTGAAGGTGATAAGTCTCGAAATTGCTAAAGAGATATGGAAAAAATTGTAAAGTATTTATGAAGGGAATGATAAGGTCAAGCAAACAAATACTTAGAATTTCAAAGCCAGATTCAAAACCCTAAGGATGTTAGAAGATGAATATATTGCAGACTACATGCTTCAGGTGGATGAAATTGTTAATGCTATCAATGGTCTTCGTAGAAAACTAGAGGAAAGTGAAGTTGTTAAAAAGGTATTGAGAACTTTTCCTAAATCTTATAGTGCTAAAGTTTCTACTATTGAGGAAGCTCAAAATTTGGATTAGTATTCTAGAGATCAAATTTTTGGTGCTTTAACTACTTTTGAATTAAGAGAGTTTGACCAAGATACTTCAAGGAATAAAATTATTTTAAAGTTAACAATAAAGATAATGATGAGTTTGATCTAGATGATCTTGATGAACTGGAAGAAAATTTTATAGGAAGATTGAAAAAGAGAACTAGAAAATACAAAAGTAATTTACCCTTTAAGTGTCTTAATTGTGGAAATATAGGTCATTATGCTTCTAAATGTCAAATCAAAGTTGCAAATGATAAATATAAAGATCATAAAGTTAAATCTACCAAGAAGAGTTATTATGTTAAATAAGATAGTGGAGTGTCTGATGATGAGGAATCGGACTATCCGGATGATGGAAGTGATGAATACTTGTTCATGGATTTAAATGTTGGAACTAATTCTAATGACCCTAAAATATGTGTGAAGGAAATTACTCAAAAAATAGGTCATAGTATTGAAGGGAATATGCTAACTACTTTTCATGCAAGAGAAGAGAGAAACTACTGGATAATTGATAGTGGATTCTCAAACCATATGGCAGGTGATAAGAGTAAGTTTGTTAAGCTTGAAAAGTATGATGGTGGTCTTGTTAATTTTGGTGATAATACATCTACTAAGATCTATGGAAAATGTTTAATTAGTTTTAATGGTAAGCATGAGACAAATGATATTTATGTCAAGGTTCTACAACATAATCTTCTCAGTGTAGGAAAGATGTGTATCAGAGGATACAATTTAGTGTTTTAGGATGATGGTTGTGAAATCAGAAAAGGATACTCTGAAAAATTGGTTGTAGTTGGAAAAAGGACATAAGGAAATGTTTATTAGCTCAAAGGTGGTGGTGTTAAGTGCTTTATGTCTCAAATCAATGAAATTTGGCTATGGCCTTAGAAGAATGGGTCACATCAATTTTGATAGCCTAGTGAAGATCAAATCTACTAATGCTTTGAGAGATCTGCCAAAGATTACAAAGCCTATCAATACAAATTTTAATGATTATTAGTTTGGAAACAAGACAAATAGAGGTTCAGAACTAAAGAATATTCTACCACAAGACCTCTAGAGTTGGTGCATACAACCTATGTGGACCTACTCGAACAAGAAGATCTCAAGGTGACAAGTATTTTATGTTATTGATAGATGATTACTCTAGAATGACTTGGGTAACATTTGTCAAAGAAAAATAAAAAGCTCTAGATAAGTTTAAAGAATTAAAGTCTATGTTTGAGGATCAAATGGATTTAAAAATCAAATGTTTGAGATCTAATATATGTGGTGAGTTCAACTCCAATGAGTTTAAAATTTTTTGTGAAGATCATGGGATAAAAGGAAATTTATCATCTCCTAGGACTCCCCAATAAAATGGATTTATGGAAAGGAAGAATAAGATAGTTCAAGAAGCAACAAGAACAATGACCAAGGAATAAAATCTACAGAAAGTCTATTAGAAAGAATAAATTCATATTATAGTGTACATTCTTAATAGAGGACAAACAATAGTGAATAGTTCAAAGACCCCCTATGAGCTATGGTATGAAAGCCTCATACTATGAAATATTTTAGAGTGTATGGAAATAAATTTTATATCAGGAGAGATGAAGAGAACTTAGGAAAGTTTGATGGAAGATTAGATGAAGGAATCTTCCTTGGATACTCTACAAAGAGAAAGGCATATAGATGCTATTAAAAAGGTTAAAGAAGATAGTTGAAAGTGTAAGTGTCAAAGTGGATGGAGAATCACACCAAAGTTTAGTTTTGATAGAAGGATATGAATTTGATGAACCCCCTTGTAGAGAAGAAGAAGAGAAAGAAAAAGAGATAACAATAGAAGAGGAAAAACCTTTGGATTGGAATCCCAAGAATCCTAAGTATGTGAAAAATAATCATTATGAGGATCAAATCGTTGGAGAGAAGAGAAAAGTTGTATTGACAAGAAGAAGAGTTGCTATGACAGAAGAACAAGTAAAATTTTGTTTACTTTATGAGGTAGAACCTAAAATTTTCATTGAAGCATGAAAGGATGAGAGTTGGATCAAAGATATAGAAGAAGAGTTAAGGAAGATTAAGAAGAATCGGACATGGGAACCGGTTCCAAGGCCAACAAACAAGAATGTGATAGGAACTAAATGAGAAAGGAGAAGTTGTCAAAAACAAGGCTAGACTTGTGTGTAAGGGATACTCACAAGTGGAAGGAATAGTTTTTGAAGAGAGTTTTTATCCAGTAACAAGAATGGAATCTATTAGGATGCTTTTATTTTTTACAACACATAAGGACCTCAAAGTGTATCGGATGAATGCCAAATCTACATTTTTGAATGGTGAGCTAGAAGAAGAGGTGTATATTGAACAACTAGAAGGTTTTCAGTTATCAAAAGATTTTGATATGGTACACATGTTGAAGAAAGCTTCATATGGACTCAAAACATCTCCTAGAGCTTGGTATGAAATATTGGACAAGTACTTATTATAATAGGTATTCTTAAAGGGTACCACAAATATAAATATTTACTTCAAGGTTGAGAGAGATCAAATCTTGATTGTGGTTGTCTATTAAGATGACATAATCTTTGGAGGAAATAAAGTAATGTATAAAATGCTTACAAAAGAGATGCAAAATGAGTTTGAAATGTCAATGTTTGGGGAGATAAATTTCTTCCTTGGGCTACAAATCAGTCAATCTAATAAAGGTATATTCATCTCACAATCAAAGTATGTCAAGGAAATGTTAAAGAAGTTTAGAATGGAGGATTCCAAACGAGTATGTACTCCCATAGTTACTAGTTGTAAGTTGAGAAAAAATGATGAATCTCCTAAGATAGATTAGAGAAAGTATAAATCCATGATTGGTGGATTGCTATCTCTAACTACTACTAGGTCGGATATCATGCATGCAATATGTCTTGTATGGTATCCTAAGGATATTGATTTCTCTTTGAGTTCTTATACAAATGCAAATTGGGTAGGTTGTATAGATGTAAAAAGAAGTATAAGTGGAGATGCTTTCTTTCTTGGAAGAAAATTGGTTTCTTGGTTAAGTAAGAAGTAGGATTCAATTTTACTATCTACTATAGATGTAGAATAGATTGCAATAGCCTCTTGTTGCATACAAGTGTTGTGGATGAAGCACACATTAAAGGATTTTAGAGTATCATATGATGAACCTATTTCTATCTTGTATGATTATAAAAGTGTTATCAATATTTCAAAAACAATGGTAAGACATTCAAGGACAAAGCATATCTCTATCCAATATCACTTTCCAAGAGAAAAATTTGCAGATAATGAAGTGAAGATAGAGTATGTGCCTACGAAGGATCAAATAGTAGATATTTTCACAAAAGATCTTCCAAAAGATACTTTTGAGTATATCTCACAAAATATTGGATTTATTGACCCTCATTTAAACTAGATGCATGAGTTGGTACATCTGTCTAGATGAGTTATTCAAGATACATTCTTGGTCTTGGATTGATGAAGGCTACCTCTCTGGGGGAGTAGGTAGTGGTGTATTTGGTTGGTGCAGTCAAGAGGATCATATCTTGTTACTCTAAGGGGGAGAGAGTAGTGAAGAGAGAGCAATAAAGAGATATGTGTGAAGAGAAACTAGGAAAAAATAGTTTCTTGTAGGTTTTGCTTGAAGTGGTGTATGCAAGTATTTCCCTTTGTTATTGATGTCAAAGGGGGAGAGAGTGTAGTTTTAAAAACATGGAGAGAGTGATGTTTAAAAAATAAAAAGAAAGAATTGATGTCAAAGGGGGAGATAAGACTAAAAAAAATAAGAAGAAAAGGAGAGAAGATTGAAGTCTGAAATGTAATAAATTTCCAAGGGAGAGTACTACTTGACGTAGGGTTGATTTTGTGAGCTAGTGTTTCCATTGCAGGGTTAATTTTGTTGTTGGCGGTTTTTAGAGTTGGTGTTGCCATCAATGGAAAAGGGGGAGATTGTTGGAGATTAGTGTTGTCATTGATGTCAATAGGGAGAGTGCTGGAGATTGTAGCACTATGTTGTCCTTAGTGTTGTCATTGATGTCAACCTATGCCAACCTCTAGTGTGGTGTTGAGTAAGTGTTGTAGATGGAGAGATTGTTGGTGTTGTGGATGGGGAGATTGTTGTAATCTCTAGTGTGGTTGTGATGAGAAGGTTTTTGTGATGTTGATGTAGCTGGTTCACTTGGTTTCCAAGTGCTTTTGAGAAAATTTAAGGAGTTTACAAGGTGATAGAGTTGTGTTCTGCATTGTGCTTCACATTTATTCATGGTTGAAGATGTGCTTGTGAGGTTTGGGTGAGATGATAAGAGGTGTGCAAAGGTGTTATATTTAGCGTTTTAGGTTTTGGATTGTGCAACAATGGAATATGTGTTTGACAATGTGTTTCTTGTGAAGAAGGTTGTCTACTCCACATTGAGGTTCCATGTCTTATGGATTTGGGAATGTTCTCATATTGATTGTATCTACATTCCCTTAGAGCTATGTGTGTTTAGTTGTTTTGCAAGGTTTGTTAGTGAGTTGTATGTTTATGGTAGTGTGGTTGGTTGCACAAGATGTTAAGTATTCTCAGTTTCAGGTGGTTGCAGTAGTTTTGTTAAATATTATAATGAGGTTGGAATATTTTGGATGTTGTGTGATGTTGCTTTGTGGTCCACATAATGTTTCCCAATCTAGATAGGTTTAAATTGATTGTTTGGTAGAGTTAATACAGGTTTGGCTAACCTGACATGTTAGCATTACTTTTGGATGCACTTCCTGGTTTGTGGAAGTGTGGTGAAGCATGCCAGTGTAGATATGGGTCTTGGTTAACCCTTGGTGTGGTCCAAATTCACTTATTTCCACCACAGAAGTGTTTGGTGTTGACCTATTTGGTGGTTACATGTTTGAGGTGCATATATTTCATTGAGGCTGACCTAAACAAGATTGTTTGAGGTCAAGAAGGATATATAAGAAATTTCAATTGTTGGAGATGTAGATGTAAAGTGAGATGTAAATGTGATCAAGTGTGGTGATCTGAGTGTGAGCTTAAATGCCTAAGACTATCAGATGTAGTGAGAAGAAGGTGTCTACCATTTTAGTGAACTTGAAGTTGCTAGAGGTAGTGAGCTGAAGGTTACATATGGTGTAGAGTTGTGGTGGATCTTCCTATTGCTTTGAGGTAGTGAACCTCCTTGTAACAGTCTTCTTCTATTCTCTTCTATTCCAAAAAGTGGTTCCTTTGGGTAGTGAGCCCTTGACAATGAGCCCTTCCAATAGTGACCCTATTGTATTAGGCGTTATTCATATATATGTGAGTTAATCATCACTGTGGTTTTTCCATAATTAGGGTTTTCCACATAAATTTGGTGTTCTATTATTTATGGTTGTTGATGTGTTGATGTTTCACTTGTTTACATTCATATTGATGCATATAAAGGTTTGAAGGTTAATGAGGGTTTTAATGTTTTAATGTACAACTGATTCACCCCCCCTCAATTGTCCTATGTATCTAACAAAATTTTTTGTCTTCTTGGAATGAGGAAGAATTGTTTTTCCAATGTTGCTTTAGAAGGATACAATTTTGAGTTTCTTAGAAACACATGTTGGATTAAAGATCCAAATTATAGATTATTTATAATTGTAACTAATAGTTTGAAGAAGAAGTGGTGGATCTTTGACATATTTTTTGGTAAGGAAAATCAGGTACCTATTTTATTAGTGGATGATGTTGGTTGTTTGTGGTAGGAGAGGTTGGCACACCTTACAAGTACATGAGTATTGCTTTCTTGATGAGGAACAATATGACACTTTTTCTGCACATGTCACTACTCCTAGGGTGTTTGTGAAGGGTGTATGCAATTATTATAAATAAATATTTGATAATACCTCTTCATAAAGAGCATTGAAGAAACTTGATTGGTACGCAATGACTTGATGGATATATAACCAGTAAATTCACATAGCAATTTGAAGTATATTTTGATCTTAATTGATGAAAATTTACCATACAAACTTGGTTTTAATTTTTAAAGAAGAAGGATGAGGTTTCTTCTACCTTCAAGGTATTCATGTTAGAAGTGGAGAAACAGTTTGGTAAAGATATCAATAATTTCTAGACATAATGACATATCATATGTTAATAAAAAAAATCATAAACTTCCTTAAGAATAATTGTACAACAAGATAATTTTTGGTTCCTAATACTTCACAATAGAAGATGGTAGTTGAGAAAAAAAGGATCATATGCTCAATAATATTACTAGATGTATGCCACAAGCTTAGAATATACCTAAAGATTATTGGGAAAAAGAAATGAACTATGCATATCTAGATCGAGTATCATAAATTTCATGAACTATTTAGTTTTTTGAATATTTTGACTGGCAGATGAGACAAAGGATCAAGTGGTGGATATCTTTAGTAATCCTATAATACAAAGTGAGTTCATCAATTTTTAAAAGTTGTCTCAAAGAGATATTAAGGAAGAGGGGATTTTTATCATTCCATTCTCTCTTTTTTCATGGATATACTATCTATATTACATTGAATGAATTATAAATCCTAAATTTTATATTAAGAAGGGATATTAGACTATTTAAATTTTATTATAATTATGCATTACAATTCTTTAATGCCTATGTTTAGGGTATAAATTTATCCACATGGATTGTACATCATAAATCATTAGTTTTATAACTCTATTTAAAGAATCCAATTATACTAATTGAGCTTTTATACAATGAGATAATTAAGTTAGGCTACCTAATGTACTCATTTTTTAATTTATTTATTTGAAATATTTCATCCTTTTGTCTTCACTACATTGGTCCTATGTGAAGTGTTTTTTTGTAACAATATTTCTCTAGTATTTCAATTTTAAGTTTTATTGATTTAGATGTACTTTTTGTATTGTTCATCATTTCGTTAAATTTAGATCTTAGTGATATATGGTATGTCATCCATTTAGGGTTAGCGATTTATTTATTCACACTAGCTCAATATTCAATTTTTTTTTATATAACTTGTCATGGTTAATATAATTTTAAAAGGTTTGAGAAAAGCATCCAAAATTTATTCAAATTTTGTTTATTAAATGCGGTGAGTGGGAGAATATATTATCCACAAACTAAATTTGGATAAAGAGATGAAACATTAGAGATGATTCTAGGATAATGAACTAGTTTTTTCCAATTGAGAAAAATAATTAATTCTTTTGATGATGAAAAATAAATGTTAGTATGAGTCTTATAATTTTATAATATTTAAAAATTGATAAATTATTATATTAAATAGGGATAAATATAATATATAGGCTTATAACTTAGCTTCCACTCAATCAAACTTTGAAGAAGCCTAATATTTTACGATCTCTTCTAATGAGGACCATAAAAAATGTGTTGGGATTTGATATAATATTTGACCTAGTAAGTATATATTTTACTCAATACAAAATTATAGAGTGGAACTTAGAGTCATAATATTTTCCTTAGAATGATGATTCTAAAGATAACAATTGAAGTATTGGCTATCATTATCAAATATGGTATTTTGAAACTTGACTGGAATCTTCAATTTATCTCAAGGAATGACTTGTATCTGTACCCTATACTCCTATGGTCACATAATACATAGTGTAAGAATATTAACTTGATCTAACATTTAATTAGGTAAGAATTGATAAAAATTTATTGAATATATCCTTTCAAAAATCTCACACTTTTTATATGTAGAAATTTACATAGAAAGGGTCCAATACTTTGGCTTTATATTTCATGGGAATCTACTAATTAAAAATAGTGTTTAAGATACACAATATTTAATTGACATAAGTATTAGTAGCATCTCTTATTTCAATAAAAGATACTATTCCAAAAATATTGTCAACCATAGTGATTGCATAAGAAATCATGACTAGTCATGTAAATAGTGAGCTCCAATACTTGTTTAAATAAAATATTATCCAATAATATGAATGTATAATATTTATATAGTACATTGGAACCCCCATTGGGATGTTAAAAGTGTCATCACTCTTGTCTCCTTCAAAAACCAAAGCTCATATTCAAATGATCTCTTCTCATTGCATCTTGGTGTCTTTGGTGAGGTCATGTGTGATTTATAGGATTGGTGGCCATGTCTCCCCTAGTCATGAAATATTCTCCATTTCTCCATATTTGAGGAATATTTGGTAAAGGTTATAAAATTGGTTCAACTAAATTTTAAATGCCTTCTCTAAGTGGTATTGGTCTTGTTTCTAGGGTTGATAATTGTGTTGAAATCTTCTTGGAACATGTAGAGGTGGTCTAGGGTTGTCTACCATGGTCTCAAATTGGCTCAACGTCAAGGTTATAAGAAAGTTTGGATGGAGGGTGATTCCATAAAAAATATTAATAATTTGAAGTTGGTCTCTCCCCCGTCGTGGACTATTGAAGCCTTGATTAGAGATTCTATTGAAACCATAAATTATTTTGATAATGTCTATATCCCCCATATTTTGAGGGAGGGTAATAAGTTAGCCGATTTTTTTGCCAACTTTGGGGTTAAGGAACAAAAGGTATGGAATTTTAATGATTCCATTCCTTTTTAAGCGACGACGATTATCATAAATGAGAGTTGATATCTAGTGGATCCTCGCTGGCATGGTGGGATGTATGTCCTATATCACGTGGGTGAAAGATTTGAATGAGGGTGTTAAAGTTTTGATTTCAAAGGATGGTTTGCACTTGGTTCAGAGCTACATTTTATTATTTCCCTTCTATCATATGGTGGGCCTCACACGGATTCTGGGTTTCTTTAGCCAAAGCTTTTGGAGGTTTCTTTTTTGTATTTTCAGCCTGGGTGGTGTGAGTATCATTTTCAGGTGGTTCTGGTTGTGTGTGGTGCTGAATTTTGTTATGGATGGGGAAAAGAATCGTGTTGAACCCAAGTCTTGTGACAGTGTTAAGCAAAAGATGAAGGTCTGGGAGATCCTCGAAAAGGGTGGTCTAACTATGTATATGGAAAGATTGCATGGTTTCAATGAGCAGGTTACTAAGATGGTTGTTAAAGGTTGGAATGACAAAAACCTTAATTTGGATGGCAGAAATGTCATGGTGGATGAAGAATTTATTGCTCAAATCTCTAGTTTGGCCATATAGGGAATGAAGTTTTTTAGGGACAAGAAAGACTCACAGGATGCTTTGTTGATCTTCTTCAAAGGTAATGAGGTGGTTGATCTCTGGAAGGTTAAAAGTGGTGGTTGGTATAGGAGTTCTCTAATAGAGCTCTGGTGTGACTTGGCCAAAGAATTCATGAGGTATGTTACCCTAGAGGGTAGGTACATGACCATCAATAACTACCATTTTCATCTGCTTAATCATTTTAGGCATAAGAAATGGGTTTCGTTTCCCTATTATCTACAGATGTCATTGGATACGGGGATCAAGTATCACCTGAAAAACCCCAATAACCTAGTTCTATATGTTTGGTTAATTATTTTGATGTATGAACATGTGAAAGAGCATGAGGTGCACATATGTCTAGTGTCCCCGAAGGAGAATGCTGGTAAAGCCCGTGAGGGCTATGATATTGAGTCGGGTGAAGAAAGGGTTCACAAAAGATCCAAGAGGAGGAGAGTTGTTTTGAATAAAGAGTGAAAGTATGAAAAATATGGTGATGCTGACTACATTCTAGACTCTTATGCCTCTTTTGAGGAGGGCCCTTCTTCCCCTGTAACTGGTAAAACAGGGAATAGAAAGTCGGTCTACAATAAAGGATACACTACATGTAACGATGATGTGGTCGCGACAGTTCCTCATAAAGCTACCAAGGATAAGACTGATTTGTATGGGGAAGCCTCCTCTCCTCCCCCTAAATTGAAATTTTCTAAGGATACGAAGATGGGGACCTATAAGAGTAGGGAGCTAAAATCTGCCAGTCAATTTATGGAGAAGGTTTTCCCTCTCTCTCTTGTTGGTGGTGTTTTTGGTGAGGCATCTCTGAATGCTAACACTAGGCTTATGTAGGGGAAGGATATTTCTATGGATGGTGGTCCTATTGGGGGTTCTAACAAAGCGAAAGAGGTAAAGGAGCTGAAAAGGAAGAATATTGTGGAGGATCTCACCTACTCCATTCACAAGTTGATGTCTCCTACTCCTGTTGATAAAGGTAAGGTTAGTTCTGCTTATGAGGATGATGTTGTGGAGGATAGGGTTGAAAATTATGATAGGGTAGTTATGGTTGATGTTTTGGGCTTAGCCCGTGAGAATGCTAATTTGCAGTTAAATTTTTTAAATGGTTTTTTCATGAAATTAATAGGATTAATGTTAGGATTAGGGTTGTGGCTAGTAAGACTAAGGATTTTGCGGTTCAAAGACAAATTGAAAATTTAACAGAATCCCTAAACATTGTGGCTAATACTATGGCTGAGGAATCCATTAATCTGAAGCAAAATTTGGAAGGTAGAATTTTATCCCTTGATGATAAAATTGGGAAAATATTGATGAAGAGTGGTGAGGCTACTAAGCTTGTGGGCACTCCAGATACTGCTATGAGGAAAGTGGTGCTGAAGAGTGGTGAGGCACCCAATCTTGTGGGCACTCTATTTTCTACCATGACTATCTCTCCTCTGATTACTGCTAAAAAAAGAAAAGAGTTTGGGTCTGCTAATGCTTCTGTTGCTGGGAGTAAAGTACTGGTTGTGGGTGGTGTTGGTGAGAAGGATACTGATAAAGGTAAGGTTTTGATTGATGAGGTTAAAGCTGGTGGGCCAAGGGTTAGAACCAGAAATAGAATGAAAACTCAGGTTGGGGTCTCTGGAATGGAGGTGGCTGATACTATGCATGAGGTGAAAAAGTTGGCTGATACTGACATGAAAGCTGTTGAGACCCTAAAGAATATGTAGTGCATTTGGATAGCTTCCTTTTGGCTGATGGTTTGCTTTTGGTGGGTTGATTGTTGTTTGTTGTTGTTATCTTTTCTTTTCAGTTGTTCTCTTTTGTAAAGGGTTTCGGGCCCCTTCAAAACCCATCATTTACCTTTAATCAAAACATGTAGAGGTGGTCATGGTATCTCTAGGTTAGTTTTTTTTTGGTGGTGTGAAGGCTTAGATTATTTCTTTAAGGTGATGTCATAGTTCATAGTAGTTATACATGACCATAGATAATTCAAGGGTTCTTGCACATCCTTCTCTACAATGTAGAATTTGGTCCCCTCCCTATTCACAATCCTCCTATCATGGTTTGTAGATAGGATGTGATATAAAGTGAATATTTTTATCTTCAAAATGGTTTGGTCTACAAATTTAACAATTTATGGCCTTCCCTTATTGACTTACACAACTAGGTTCTACAATATTGGAATCCTCTCATTGATGAAAAGATCAAGCTATTTCCTTGTGCTAAGGGTTTCTTCATGGTAAATTTTACCTCTTTATAGGATTAGGATTTGGTGCATTATGACAAGTTATGGATTTGGGAAGAGCACTCCCTCTTGGTCAAAACTTAGTATATCTCTTTCAATCCCCTCTCTAAAAATTTCAATATTAGTCAGCTTTGGGTTAGACTACAAAATATTTCTCTCCAATTCTTAGAAGATTCCTTCTATGAGGCAATTGGCAATACAATTGGTCACTTTTTGAAGGTTGATTCCACTAATTCCTTCATGGGTCATTATACATATGCCTATATTTTGATGGGTATAAATATCTCTAATGATCTTGATAGTGATATTATTTTAATGGTGGGGGATAGGATTTGAACTCAAATTCTTGAAAATGAGGGCCTTCCATTTAGATGTGGAACCTATTTTCTCATCAACTAGTTGGATTCAAATTATCCTCTCTCAGTGCACGAGTGTGACTATGTGGTGGAGGAATGTTTATCTCTTTAGTTGACGATTCCTCTTAAGATGAAAAGTCTTCTCAAGATATTGGATCTTCTCTTCCCATTACCCTTATAGTGAGTCGCATTCTTGAGGGGGTTTCTCAAGTGGCTAGTGTGGAGTTGGAGAGTCTTGCTTCTTCAGCTTCTATTGGTTAGTTTCACCTAGCTTTTGACCTGGTTGGTCAAATTCCCATTTCTATTATTCTTATTATACACTCAACTTTGGTGAAACACTCATTTCTCTCAAGATTGTTGTCATTTTACATCTCTTTCTAGATGTTCCTCTATTTATATTGTGTCCATGGATGCATCCTCTAAGGGAACATATCACTTCTTCTAGGTCCAAGGATTTGGAAGATAACATTTCTTGGACGATTATTTAAAGAATGGAGAGAGGTCTTCCCAAATTTTTCTCCTAATTATACATTGAAGTTAAGGCTATGAACTTCAATATAGTAGGATTTGACATTGTTTGGGTTGGATCCATGGGTATTATTATATTCTTAGAAATATGGTTGTTGTATTAGATCTTTCTTGGAAGCTTGGCTATAGTTGTATTATTTTTTTCTCATATGGAAACTTATTGTTGACGATTTGAGCCATTATATCTAATGTACAATGTTTATGGCCCACTTAAAACCCAATTATCTTAATAAAAAAACTCCCATTTTCAAACTTTTTGAGTAAAATATTTTAATAAATAGATATGGACATTAAATTGAAATACTAGTGGACGAATTGCGTGATTTATGACTTTAGAAATAATGTGTATTTTCTTGTATACCTATTTGTTAAACATATTTATTTTGACATGATTAATTATTCAGATGTCCATTTAATATTTACTATATGATTATTTAATAATCTTACTAAGATATTTTGTGGTGAGTTGTATTGTGCAATAGGAACAAGTTATGGGGGAAGGTGAGATAGTTCTTAGTGTTCAAGTATTTCACCTATGATCCAATTATTTTGAAAAGATTAATTGATTAATTGAATTTGATAAGATAAATAATTATAAATAAATGATGATTAATTTATGAGTGCAAAGAACAATTTTAGTTTAGTTATTTTATTTTTAATTATTTTTTGAAGAGAATAAATTAAATTCAATCTTATTTATTTTAATTTATTTAAAGATCAAATGTGCAAGTTGAATAATAGAAAATTAGAAAATAAAATTATTACATTTTGAAAGTTAAAGGTAAACATTTAAAAAAAAATAGTTTATGAATGAGTTTTATTATTAAACTAATAAATAACTTATATTTTGTCATTAGATATTTTTTAGGAAAATGTGCATGAAGAGAATAATTAATATTTTAATATTATTTCTTTTGATGAAATATATAATATTATTATCTTGATTTTTAAATTAGAAATTTAGAATAGAAAGAAATAATTTTTAGTATTAAATAAAAATTAATTTGATAATTGAATTCTAATTATCTTTGTAAATTGTCTAATTCTTTTATTGTATATTGTGCAAGCTTTTAAATTTAAATTCTTGAATTATATAAATTGATAGAAGTTAGGGGATTGAAATGAAATCAAATTTTTAGATTTCAATAAAATGAATTATCGAAATTGAAAAATTGAATATGGCATTAGAATTTCAAATTGCTTTTTAGTGAAATACATGAATTAGAATAATAATATTTTAACTAAAAAAAATTAATTAGAAAAATATATTTTTATCTTATTTTAAAATTTTATAATTAAAAAAGAGAAATAATAAAAAAGTTAATCAATAAAAATAATAAACCATCTATAACACATTATATTAATATAGAATAATAGATTTTATAGAACAACACAACAAAATACATGACTATTACACATACTAGTATTGCCTCTAGAGTTGATATCTTAATCCATAAATGGTAGTGATTCAACTTTTGGAGGCATTTCAAAATTAGAAGCAGATGGGTCAAGATGACCAATCGAAAAGGAATAATGATGATTTAGATGTCAAAGAGCTCTAAATTTTCCATTATACAAGATGATAGTGAAACTACCAAGATCATCATAATGAGCCTTTAGGGCATCTCAAAACTCCTTTCCCTTCTGTTGTAACCCATTTGACTTTTCTTTGTAAACACATCTTATAGGCTAGAAGTCAAATAACTAGTGGTGAGAGAATATGCCCCTAGAAAGAACCTTACTAACATTCGTATTGGATGCATGCATAGGAGCACCTTACAACATTCCTATTATATGCATGCATAACTTTTTGAAACAACTCCTCTGTTAGTAGATATATGGATGAATATACCTAAAACCTAGTGAAGAATATCCATGTCTTGGATTAAGTTCAAGGAATTTGAGGGGAAAACATAGCTTAGTTTAATTGAGTTGATGATGGTATTTCAAAAGAAATATTTTATTTGAAATAGTCTTGATTGCTTTCTCAATCAATTTATATTCAAAGGAGAACAAATGATCCAATTTTGTTATGTTGTAAGGGATCATTTGTTTTTTGTTTTCATTTGCAAGGTAGGATAAAAAAAAAATTACGACAAATTGAAGTGTCAAAAATAACATACATCTTGAATATAAATAGTCATTCAAACTCTTATTATGTTGGGTTTCAATAAAAAAATCAAACTCAACATTGAATTAGCTATACAAATTTTCACTCATTTTTGGGATTTATTGATTGCAAAATCATAATAGAAGATGGTATATATGAAATGGTCTTAATGTATTGAAGAATCTTAATTGTGTGAATGACTTGAAATAAATGTGATCCCCATAAATGAAGGATCTTGGTAATTTGATAAAAACTTAGACGAAAATCTATTCTTTTCTATAACACTTCATTGAAGATACTCATGAAACAATCTTAAATGCATCAAATATCACATGGATTCCTTGACAACATGAAAAAATAATCAACAAGAAAAATACCTTCCAGCTCCAAATTTTTACTGGGAAAATTTTGAACAAATAAAAGTTGATCTAGTTCAACATAGTCCTCTTTTCTAGACTAATATCTTAATTGTTAATGTATCCATCAAACTTTTTGTTTCCCTATGATAATTGATTACATTCAAATTATTTTATTTTTGTAAGAATATACCAAATCAACCATAATCTATTATGCAATCTCTAGTTATGAGAAACTTTCTATTTTAAAGAATTTATAATGACCAAAATATCCCTCTATATGAATTTGTGAAAATCCTTGTCTTCATGCTAGTGACAACCTAAGAGCCTACGCTTTAGCCTAATTATTTTTACCATCACCAAGATTTTTTTGAAATTGCCAACAAAACTTTACCTTCACTATTTTTGAACACACAACTAGCTCTTGATTTCCATAGCTACCCATATAATTATAATTACATAGAATTATAATTATAAGAAATATAAAATTTCTGTAAAGAAGATTATTGCATTCTAGTTTTTGGCGATTAAAGAATTAAAATTTCTGTTTAGTTCAATAATTTTGATTGAGAATTTAGGTCTTTATTAGATTATTTTAAATTATTAAAAAAAATTAAGGTAAGATGTTGAAATTAACAAATATTTAATTGGGTTTTAATAAAGAATTTAGGATCTCGAGTGAAAGTGATGTTTGTTTTGATAGTATAAGTGTTTCTTGTTCAATCAAAAATCAATAAAAAACTTAATTTATTTGAATTTCAATTTGAAAAAGATTAGAATGATATAAAATGATTTGAAAAATCTATCGAAAATAAATTGTCAAAGAACTAGATTAAGTAGATGAAGAAATCTAGACTCTAGTAAATAAATAAATATAGGGAAATTTAAAAAAGAGATAAGAACCAAATTTAAATTTGAAACTTCTCTAAAGTATTTTATGAATAATTTTAAAACTAAGAAGAGTCTAAAATTAATGTTTCAATTGGGAATTTAATGGTGTTTGAGACTGTAAGAAAATTTAGTGTAGAAATAATTTAGGAAGAAAATTTCTTAGTAAAATAGGGTTATAATTTTATTGGGTTTTTGTTTGAATGAATTCACATAATTTGAATATTTCTAATATATATATTATGATTTGGAAAAGTATTCTTGAGAAATTACATAAAGTTGGATGAATTTGGAATTTAGGTAAATTAAAAAGCAAAGTGAAACAACTATCTAGAAAAAAAATAGTCTTTATGAGTAAAACACATTTTATTTTATAAAATAGGTTCGATTGAATTTTTATAAAGGGTGCACCATCAAGTTGGTTGAATCCTGACAAAAAAGAAGCCATACTTAGTTTATAGATTTTGAGATATGATCAAATTAATGAATTCCTATCTATGCCTATATTATAATAAAGGGGTTTTATACTGCTAAACAAAGAGAAAATATGATAATTTTTCTATTTTAAAGTATTTTTTCTACTCTAAAATTATGTCGTGGATTGGATCAATGGCATAGAAGATGTAACACCCCTATGTTTTGCTTTGATTTATGTTCTGGATATTCAGATACTTTATCTTGTGTGTGTATTTGATTGAAATTTATTGAGTGATAGACTATTTGATGTGATTTGATTTATCTGATGCTTTATTGTGCATGCTTTAATTGGTGTAATGATGATGTTAGTTGATATTACATGTTAGTGCATATGATATTATTGAGTAAGATGTAAATGTCAATTTTGATGAGTGTATTGGTGAAGGGGACGGGTTCGCATCACTTGCTTGCGAGCGCCCTACGAATTCATGATTTCCTCTTCACGTTGTGTATTATATGCTGGTGATATTATATGATGTTTTTTTTTACTATGTTTTCAGGATTGCAGGTACATGACATCGACTCCATCTGGTTTCATAGGTTTGAGCATGTCGATCCAACGATTAAGTTGAACGGGAGATAGTAGCTAGGTAACATGTGTCAAGTCTACGCCCTAGCCTTAGTGTGTCGTCAGTTTCGTTTGTTGAGTCATAGTTTACCTTATTTTAATGTTATTTGATTCTAAAGGATTCTTGTTTGGAAATAGATGTTTTGAATAATTGCATTAAATCATGTTGATGGTTATTTAATTTAAATTATGCAATGTGGATAAAAGTTTATATTTAAATTAATTAATTATATTTAATTTATTTAATTAATTAAATTTAATCCAAGGGGTTGAATTTAGTTATTAAATAATTAAATTAATTAATTAATTGGGATGTTATGAAAATTAAAAGAAAATAAAAGAATTTAAATTCATCATGGAATTTTATTTCATTTAGTGGGAATTTAATTATTTTGGGATTTTATTTCAATTAAATTGGAATTAAATTAGAATTTGAAATTGAATTTTATAAGCAAAGTTAGTTTTCGAAATGTGGGAGTTAATTAATATTTAGATGTTTTAAAATTTTGATTTGCATGCAAAATTAGATTTGGTTGTCTAGGATATTTTGGATTTAGGACTGATTTGCATGTTTAATTAAGGGGAAGAGATTATTGAAAATTCATGGATTCTGAGAGAAGATTTTGGAAGGAAGATTTTGGGGAAAATTACACAGAAAAGAAGGGTTTGAAGAAATTTTTGATTGTAGAATCGATTTGAGGAAAGTCTGTTTATATTGGTTGAGTTTTTTGGATTGGATTCATTGCACGGTTGAAGAGAATTCGTGAGATCCTTGGAGGAGGCTTTGCATCAGAAATTCATCTTTTCCTGTAGCTTCGAAATTCAGGTTTTGTTCTGTGTTTTTCTTGTTCTTGTTTGTTTAAACAAATTTATATTGTTTAAATAAATCTGTTATTAAATTCATTGGGAATTTGGATTTTTTTTAATGGAAATTAGATTTAAACTAATTTGAAATTTGGGGAAGATTGTATAAACCTCTGTAGAAAATCAATTTAATTCTAAAACCTCTGTAAAATTAGGTGGAGAAACCTTGAGGATTTAAAAACTTTTGGTTTTAATTTAAATCCTTTTAGTTTTATTGTTCTTTTATTGTTCATGAATTCGAGAAAATGGTTTAAAAGAATTTGTTTTTAAAAACCTCTGTGAAATTTGGGATTTTCTAGAAAAGTTTTACAATTTTGCCTGTAGGTGAATATTTTCACAAAATTTCTTCAATTTATTCTTCATGGTAAATTCGGTTATATATATATATATATATATATATGTATATATATATATATATATATATATATATATATATATATATATATATATATATATATGTATATATATATATGTATATATATATATGTATATATATATATATATATATAATGTATATATATATATATATTATATATATATATATTATATATATATATATATATATATATATGTATATATATATATAACATATAAATATAAATGTTTGTATTGTTAAAATGTGGATTTAAAATCCAAAATCGCTGTTCGTACAACAGGCGAATTTCTGGAATTTGTACAAAGTTTGTTTTAAAAAAAGAAAGAATCACATTTTTTTACTGTTCATTGTTTTTGGGCGGGGGTTTGAACTCACCGCCGCTCCCTTAGAAGGAGGTGCGGCTACCTCCAAAGGCAGTGCCCTCCACTATGTGGAGGGAGCGCTGTCTTTGAAGGCAATGCAACCCTCATATTAGGTGTGAATGGAGGGGAGTTCCAAAAATTTCATTTTTTATTAACATTTAAAAATCTGGAATTAACAATTTCGTCTGCCATTAGTTTTAAGTGGGGTTCATTAATTTTGGTTATATTATATTTTAATGCATGTATATATATAATATATATGTATTGTATATATGTGTATATAATATATATGTTGTATATATAGTGTGTATATATACTCATATCAAATAAAGAATTACATTTGTTTATTTGAAAACATCGAATGGAATATTTTGTAAAAGTTAGTAGATATTTTAATATATGTATATATATAGTTAAATATATGGATATATATTTAATGAATATATTGCATGAGTAGGTTTCAATTGAAGTTTATTCAATATTTAATTTGTTCTATTTAGGTGCATGTAATCTAGTTTTGAATTGAGTTTTTAAAAGATAAGATTTGAATGCATGGTCAAGTAGATAAGCAAAATAAAAAGATATCTTTATACATTGATGAAATTGCATGTTTTTAAATGGATAGTTGAAGAGACATAGACTCTAGATAGAAAATTGAAAAGATTATTTGCAATAGTTTTATGTTATATTAAAAGTAAATTAAGGAATCGTTTAGATTGATGAGGCAATTAATTATTTTTATTTATCTATTTCTATTAGAGCAATTAAATCATTGTGATTGGAATATGGAAGAGATATGGATTTAGTATATCCAAAAATATTAAGATCCTCGTGATTGCCCTTTTATTTTATTTTCCTCGTATTTCGCAAAGGGGATGTGAGTTTAAACTGTTCAAGATTTCCAATAATGAAAGAGGAAATATGGTTTATGATTAATTCAGATGATTTAGTTATCATTCCTTTGACTTTGTCAATGTTACCTATTGATTGAGAATGGATTTAGGAAATCCAAATATTAGATTTGATTAATGACTTGAATGCTTTTGTAGCTATGTCATCATGTTGCAATGTGGGATATGGGATTATGTGTTAGTCCAAATTTGAAAGTCTTCCAAAAGATCTTAGAGGATGAGGGTTGTCGGTTTCTTTATGTCAACCAGTTGTTTTTCCCTTGGGTAGTGCATGGTGTCTTTTCAGTATTTACCCGGTTTCCATGAACGAGGATGTTTTGTGCCTCCTGTGAAAGGAGTGGAATATGTGTTTGTTGCCTCCAAGATGTTTGGAGTGAATTTTATTATTTGTTTCCTCCTTGAGTTGGAGTGGTTATGATGCCTAGGTTGCATGCACTTGTGATTCCCTTGGTGATTAGTTTGGTATGGTGTGTTTTCCATTAGAAGAGTGGCTTTTGTTAGACATCGGAGCCCAAAGAGGTAAACTGGGTAACCTTCAGAAGTGAGTTAATCAAGTGATAATTAAATTAATGTACTTAGATTATTAGGATGCCTTTCACACTAATCAAGATAATTTTTCCTCACTCATAAACGCAAGGGCTTGTTTAGACTTGGGATGAGTGGGAAGGCCTGAAATGGCATAGTCATCTATCTTGTCAGTACGAGAGGTATTTGATGCCACATGAGTGAGCATGAGGGCCGAGGTTTGGTTGAGGTCACCAGGATTACCGGAGCCTATGAAGAATGCCTAGAGGAGATCTCATGACTACTATGCGATGACACTCTATCTAGGACAACTGTTGTTAATTGTTTTATGTGTATGGTTCTTTGAACATACTTGATCTATTTTTATGTCTGGAAGCAATGTGACCTATGTCAATGATGTTTGAGTTGTACTTGTTTATTGCATTTGTTGGTTATGTCGTATGAGTCTGCCTTTGGTTAGTGGTTGTAGATCTTTTTCCATGTTACATTGTTACTATCTCATAGCATGGGGGGTGGGCCTTCGGGTACCACTAGCTTGGGTGGAACATGCACCATAAACTGTTGGGTCCCCATTGATCTTCAGTTTGTGAAGGAAAGACATCCAGATGGATAGCTCGCGGTTCTTGTGATTTATTCTTGCATTGTAATATATTAATTTGTATAAGTTATTTTATCCCTCTTATGTTATGAGGTGGAATGTTGTAATTGTAACACTTTTGTACTATTGCCTCATTCTGGGAATGAGTGATGTAACTATTGGATTAAGTAAATGATTATGAGATTGTAGCTTGGATGTTTATCTTATTATGTTATGTGGTATCCTTATGATGTATGATGTTAATTTCATAAAGTATATAATGCTATGTTTATATATAATATGTATGTGTGGGTTTAAGTAATCCTAACCTTGTAGCCTTAGAGGTTGTTGTTAATTAGTAAGTGAATGTGTATGTTAATTTCACTTTAAAAAAAAAATGGTTCGCTTAAGTTGTTAATTGCAACTTCCTTTAGGGTTACTTGGCAGGGCATTACAGAAGAGTTCAAATTGAGGATCTTGATAGAGTGAGGTATCTAAAAGCTAGATTAAAGGGACATGCTTCAATTTGGTGGAGAGAAATTTAATTGGAAAGAGGAAGAAGAGGAAAGGATAAAATCAAAAAATGGCACAAAATGGTGGAGAATATTAAAAGATAGTTCATTCTGATGGATTATGAGCTTGATTTTCTCAAAAAAATGCAAGGGTTAAACAAGGAACCAAAACAGTGAAAAAATATATGGAGGACTTTCATAGTATCCTGATTAGAACATGACATGTTGAGGAAACTAAGGAGAAGGTTGCAAGATATATTAATGGTTTGAGGCCAAGCATACAAGAAGAGATGAATTTGGTGATAATTTTCACAATGGAAGATTCCTAGTAGATTCCCTTAAAAATTGAGGATAGAATGAACAAAATCTATGAAAGTAAGAAAACAAAAAGAGGTCATGGAGGAAGGACTGGAGGGAGATATTACAAGAATGATGATAGAAATTAAAAGAAAAAGAAAAATGAAGACCATGGAAGAAGTAGAAATCGAAGGTATGATGACTCATATGGTCCTAGAGATCAAAATCCAAGAGGTAGAGGTTTTGGAAGAGGAACCTTTAGAGGATCATTTTTTAAGTGTGGAGAAGAGGGCCACAGAGCATATGATTTTCCTCATGAAAGGGAAAGACCAAGAAGAGGATCAAAAATCATAATAGAGCAAAAAACATTAATGAAGGAGATGCACGGTCATTACATTCAGAAGAAGAAGGAGGAGGTGAAGTCCCGATGACAAGAAGAGAGATGTTGAATGAAGAAAATCGACCAACTCAAAGAAGGAGATTATTCAAGACAAGATGGAAATGTGAAGGGAAGGATTGTAATGTCATCATATATAGTGGAATCATGGACAACCTTATATATGAAGAAATGGTGAGAAAACTAAAGCTAGAGAGGAAGAGGCACCTAAATCCATACTAGATAGCATGGGTACAATAAAATCAAAAGATTTTGGTCAGTGAACAATGCTTGGTAAAATTTAAAATAGGATGTTATTTTGATGAAATACTATGTGATATAATTGTAATGCCCCGCCACGCAACCATAGAGGAAGTTTCAATTCACTATAAAAGTGTACTAATTTTTTTTTTATTAAAGTGAATTAAACATACATGTTCACCTATAATTGACAACATCCCCTAAGGCTACGTAACAAAGATTACTTAAATCCCCATTAACATACATAATCTAAATTACATTGCATTAAATAACTCAAGTAATAAACATTCATTCAACATAAGTAAATACAGGATAGGAATAGAATATCCATAACATATATCCATTACATAAACCCATTACAAGATTACAATCCTCATTCCTAGAATGAGTCAAAATACATAAGTATTACAATTACATAATCCACCTCATAATAACAAGAGGGGTAAATACAACTCATTACAATAGAATTACAATAGTGCTAGAAAGAATAACAAGATCCGTGAGTTGTCCAACTAGATGTCTCGCTTCCACGAACTAAAGAACAATGGGGACCCAACGGTTTTGGCGCATGTTCCACCCAACCTAGTGGTACCCGAAGGCCCACCCCCCATGCTAGGAGATAACAACAATGCAACATGGACAAGAAATCTACTACCTCTAACCAAAGGCAGACTCATATTGACACATACTGACTCAACCAGACATATGCACAATATAAGTCTAACACTAACATGGTTACATTGCTTCCAGACATATTATAATCAAGTGTGCTAAAGAAACCATACACACAATATAAACTCAATGTTATCCTAGATAGAGTGTCATTGCAAGGTTCGTCATGAGATCTCCTCTAGGCATTCTTCATAGGCTCCGGAGATCTCGGTGACCTCAACCGAATCTCAACCCTCATACTCACTCATGCAGAATCAACTACCTCTCATGAGGACAAGATGGTTGATCTTGCCATTCCAAGCCTTCTCACTCATCCCAAGTCTAAACAAGCCCTTGTGTCTGTGAGTGAGGTTAATTTATCTCAATTAATGTGAATGCATCCTAGTCATCTAAGTACATTACTTTAATTATCACTTATTAAAACACTTCTGAAGGTTACCCAGTTTACCTCTTTGGGCTCCGGCCCCTAACAAAAGCCACTCTTCTAATGGATAACATGCTACTCAAATCTAGACACCAAGGGTGACTCAAGTGTTATAGAACTGAACAACACGATCTCTCCTAATCTAGGAGATGACAATAAAGAATTCCACTCCAACACTTGGAGGAAAAAAAACTCATAAAGCACTACCCAAGGGAAAAACAAACATTAACTTAACAAGGGAATGACCCACATTCACTGGAAGACTTCTCAATGCATAACACGATTACCCGTTCCCAAAGCATTCAATAAAAGGGAAAATTAATATAATTTAAACACTAACCATGAAATAAACTATATTTGGATATCTTAAATCCGTATGTTTATCCAATGCTTCTCGTAGAAAATAAAATACTATCATTCTAAATTTTCATATAAACAATTAAATTTCTTCATTAAAATAAATACTTTTCGCAATGCTATCCAATAATGTTCAATAAGAATTTTCATTTAATTTATTGTCTAATTACATGCATGTGTTAATATGCCTAAAGCTGAACATCAAATACATATATATAAATACACTTAAATATTTATATTAACATTCCTTAAATATTTAAATGTATTCATGTAATTTAAATATACCCTCTATATTAAAAGTCATGCCTCTATCTTATACCAATAAAAAAAACCTCTGTTTAATAATAATTACCAGTCTGAGTATTTAATTAATTCTGGAAAAGTCTAACATAATTAATTCTAAAAATATAAATACATATAAATATATATATACATATATTAATCATATAATATATATATACCTTTATATAGTATTTATATATTTGATATTAAAAAAAGAAACTAAAAATCCATCCTCGACTTCCGAGCTACCTCGGATGGCAGACAGATGAACAGTCACCCACACTTAGGTACAAACTTTATTTAAAATATATAAAAAAATTTAAAAATAAAAATTTCAAACACAGGGGTCGGAATCCCCATATTCATGCAAGGCAAAGTCAAGTGTACTGTGGGGCGTTGGCGGTACCTTGTACCTGCTGGTCACACCCACTGTAACAAACATGGGGTCGACACTGTCATGTGACAACACGTCCCCCTAAAAGGTGGACGCGTTGTCCCATGGCAGTGCCCCTCCCACATTTGTATGTGGGCGGTGGGGTCATGGCCATCGTCCACTATGTGGATTAATAAATTTTTTTTATATTTCTTTTTTTAAAAAAAAAAGAAGAAAAACACAGAAACCCAAAATAAATCAATATCCGCCATTAATACCAGTACGAATTTTAGGAATAATAGAATTTCGACAACAAAATTTTGACAGTATAAATGATTTAACATATATGTATATATATTTTTATATTTTATATGTAAACACATATAATATATAATTATATATATATATATATATATATATATATTTTCTAGAATTTCATTAACTCGTAAAATTGAGAAAAATATAAAAAAACCAGTAATATCAAAATTAATTAAATATTCCAGAATGTCTTTCCAAAATTCAAAAGATGTAAATTTAATTTCCTTCAATCTATTCTTTCAAATTTATAAATAATTTAAACAAAAGAACCTTGAATAGATCTTAATTTTGTTTAATTTTCAATGAAGGTTTACTACGAGGGTTTGAGTTTGAAGAACAGATCTGAATAATATCCAAAGAGTAAAATTCTTCATGAAACTACCTTAATGTTTGAAGCACAAACAAATATTGAATTTCAACAATGGATCTATGAATTTTGTTTACAGAATAAAAATCCTACAGTAAATTTATCAAATTTTCCCCAAACCATTAAATTGAAATTGAATTGAACAAACAAGTACAAAATCTAGAATCTGAAGCTACAGAAGAAGATGAATTTCTTTGATACAAGCCTCCTCCAAGAATTCCCTCAAACGTGCAACGAATCCAATCCCAAAATCCAAAAAAAACTTATTCAAACCCTTCTTGTGCAAATTTTCCAAAAAAAATCTTCAATGCTCTGAAAGATGAATTCCTTCCAAAACTTCTCTCTTCAAAATTGAAAACATGCATTCCACGTAAATCCAAATATATCTAATACAACCCTAATTCCCTTTTGCATGCAGAGTAGAGAATTAGATATTTATTTTCTTTTCTATTTTCGAAAACCCAAATTGAATTTAAAATACAATTTCAATTTCCTTTCAATTTCTCTTGATTTAATTTAATTTAATCCAATAAACTTAATTAATTAATTTTAATTATTTAATAACTAAATTCAACCCTTTTGAGATTAAAATTTAATTAATTAAATAAATTAAAATTTAACTAAATTAAATTTCATTATAAACTTTTAAACATAACATCAAAGCATAATTTTAATTTAGTATTAAAATAATCACTACTTTTTCCAATGCAATTATTCTAAACATTAATCTAACAATAATGCATCTAAAAGAATCATATAACATTAAATCAAGTAAACATGACTCACAAATCAGGACTAACGACACACTAAGGCTAGGGCATAGACCTGCCACATGTTACCTAGCTACTATCTCCCTTTCAACTTAACCGTTGGATCAACACGCTCAAACCTGTGAGACCAGGTGGAGTTGATGTCATGTACCTACAACCTGAAACCAAGTAAACAACATAATACAGTATATCCGACATATAATACACACCGTGAAGAAGAAATCACAAATTCACAGGGCGCTCGCAAGTGAGTGATGCGAAACCGTCCTCTTCACCAATCCACTCATCAAAGACTGACATTACATCATAATCAATAATCACATAATAATAATATCTCATGATAACTCTACTAACATCATTAATCCATAATGCATGTGAAACAATAATCAGATAACCACATCACACAATAATAGTTGTCGCTCAATAGTAGCGATCAAAACACAACAACAAGGTGTGTCTAGTATCATAGTAGCTGCATCCCAAACATAGCATAAAGCAAAACAAACAAGAAGCAAAACGGAGGGGTATTACATTAATTCTTATGGATGCATGTCATGTTTTGTTATGAAGGCCCTGGCAGTATGATAGGAAGACAATGCATGATGGTTGTGCTAATACATATACAATAACTAAAGATGGATTGAAACATAAGTTGAAACCTTTGAAAGAAGATTTGGTTCAAGTTTTTAGTAATGCAAGAGTTTTTTTATTGGATGCAAATAAATCCTTAGATGGTATGAGACATGAGAAATTTTTTTTTCTTTGATTCCTAAAACTAACTGTGAAAATGTGGAAGATTTTCCTATGGAGATTGCAAATTTATTGCAAGAGTTTAAAGATATTGTTTTAGATAATGTTCCATAAGGACTTCCACTAGTGAGAAAGATTAGTCATCAAATTGATTTGATACTAGGGGTGATTTTTCCAAACAAGGAAGTCCATAGAATGTCACCTATAGAGAGTGAAGATCTCAATAGAAAAGTTACAGATTTGTTGAGGAAGGGTTTGATCAGAGAAAGTTTGATTCCATTTGAAGTGCATGTTATTTTGGCACCAAAGAAAAGGAAGAGAATGGAGAATGTGCATAGATTCAAGAGGCATAAAAAATAGTATCATCAAACACAAATTTCCATTAAATCGGATAGATGATATCATGGATTGCTTAAGTGGAGTGGAGTACTTCACCAAAATTGATTTGAAGAGCGGATACCATTAAATATGAATCAACAAAGGAGATGAATGGAAGATGACATTCAAGACTAAAGAAGGTTTGTATGAGTGGTTGGTCATGCCATTTGGGATAACCAATGTACCTAGTACATTTATGAGATTTATGAATGAGGTATTGAAAGGGTTCTTGGGTATATTTATAATAGTTTATCTTGATGATGTTTTAATCTTTAGTAAGACTTTAGAAGAATATTTCATGCATGTTAGACTTGTTTTTGAGAAGCTTTGCAATGAAAATTTGTTGATTAAACTTAAAAATTGCAGCTTTGTGAAGAGATAATTGGTATATTTGGTCTTTGTTGTATTAGGATAAGGCATCAAGATGGACCTAGAAAAGGTGAAAGCTATATTAGAATGGCCAACACCTAGAAGCATAACAAAGGTGAGATCATTTCAAGGGTTTCCGAGTTTTTAAAGAAAGTTTATTAGAGGATTCAGTAGTATATTTCCTGACATATTAAGAATATGAGAGGCGGTAAGAAGTATTTCAGGTGGACTATAGGGAAAACAAGGAGTTTTGATGTGTTGAAGAAAAAAGTGATAGAGTAACCTATTCTAGCACTTCCAAATTTCAGCAAGGTATTCTAGGTTGATTGTGATGCAAGTGATAATGTTATTGGGGTTGTTTTAAGACAAGAAGGTAAACCCATTTCTTACTTTAGTGAGAATTTAAATTATGCTAAGAAAAATTATTCATTTTATGATCAAGAGTTTTATACTATTGTTCAAGCACTTAAGAAATGGAGACACTATCTCTTGCCTAAGGAGTTTGTTTTGTTTAGTGATTGTCAAGCACTTCAATATTTGAATAGTTAAGGGAATTTGGGTCAAAGGAATATGAAATGGGTAGATTTCTTATAGATTTATACATTTATTTTGAGACATAGAAGTGGTAAGTCTAATGGGGTTGCAGATGCTTTGAGTAGGAGACAAATTTTTTTGATTGAATTGCAGGTTGAAGTTGTTGGTTTTTATGAACTCAAGGAGTTTTATGAAGAGGATCCATATGTTGGAGAAGCATGGATGGATTGTAAAGAGCCTATTGTAGAAAATAGAACCAAGTGTTTGGATTATTTAATAAAAGATGGTATGTTATTCAGAGGTAATAAGTTGTGCATTCCTAGAATTTCTATGAGATTGAATTTGGTTAAAGAAAAACATAATGGAGGACTTGCAGGGAATTTTGGTTTTGATAAGACTATAGAAATTGTTTGAGAAAGTTATTATTGGCCTCAATTGCAAAAATATGTAATGATATATATACAAGGTTGTAGGATATGTCAAGAGGAAAAATGTGTTAGTTAAAAATACTGGGTTATATCAGCCATTGCATGTACTTGAGAGGCCATGGGAGGAGTTCAATATGGATTTTGTTCTTGGTTTTCCAAGGACACAAAGGGGTCATGATTCTACATTTATAGTGGTAGATATATTTTCCAATATGGATCACTTTATTCCATGTAACACAACTAATGATGGTGTACATGTTGGAGAATTTTTTTTTTAGGGAAGTAGTGTGCTTACATGGTCTACCGAAGAACATTGTTTCAGATAGAGACACAAAAATTGTGGGATAATTTTGGAGAACCCTATGGAAGAAGATAAGGAATGATTTGAATTTTTTCTCATCCTACCATCCTCAAACAAATGGAACAACAAAGGTGGTAAATAGGAGCTTGGTAAATTTGTTGAGGTGTCTAGTTGGAGACAAGCCAAAGGGGTGGGATTTGTTTCTACCTCAAGAAAATTTTGCATATAACAACTTGATGAATATAAGTACAAGTAAATATCCATTCTAAATAGTTTATGGCATCAACCCAAGATTTGCTTCAGATTTAAAAAGGATTGAAAATGTTGAAAAGAAAAGTGCAGAAGTAGAGGAGTTTGTTGATCACATGAAGAGGTAAGAAAGAACATTCATAAAATGAATTTTCAATATAAATCTAAGGCTGATTTTAAAAGGATACATAAGGAGTTCTAGGTTGGTGATGAGGTGATGGTGAACTTGAGGAAAGAAATATTTCCAGTTGGTACTTACAACAAGCTAAAAATGAAGAAGTTTGGGCCTTGCCAAATTGTAAGTAAGCATGATTTTGGTAATGCCTATGAAGTAGAGTTGTCAAGTGAACTTAATACTTCACCTATTTTAAATATTTTTGATCTAATTTTTTTATGAGGCTGATAATTATGAAGATACAACAAGTGAACAATTACATACACTGGCACCTACTTTAGAGGAGAAGATAGAAATAATTCTTGACAACATGGTGAGTAAGAGCATAATGAGGAAATAGTATATGGAGTATTTAGTAAAATGGATTGGGAGGCCTCTAGAAGAATCATCTTGTTTGACTAAAATTGAGATTATTCACCCTGGATATCCTCTTGAGAAGTGACAGGGTCACTTTTCTTCTACCTTGGGTGTTTGATGTAGGAGCATCCATGGATGGTTGGAAATTTGCATCAACAAAAATAATTCAAATTTTGGGGTCTGCATTTGAATTTCATGTTGGTAGGATAATTTGAATAAGTTTGGCATTATTTTATTTAATAATATATAAGCCACTTTTATTATGCCATGTTGGCGAGTGGAGATAGTGGGAATGTAGGTGCATTTTTAGAAAAATCTAGAAAAGAAAATTTGGGTGTGGGGTTTGTGGGAAGTCACAAACATGCATGAAAAATAATTTATCTATTTTTCCTTTGTAGAGACAACTCATTCCTAGTATGTGGGCATAGCATCCACAATCGGAGGGATTTTTTTTTTTTTTTTTGGGTTTTCAGAAAGTGATGTTATGCATGTTTTTGGTTTTCATTGTTCACTGCAGGTTTTGAAGGAGGGAGAGCTTGGTATGGTATTTTTTAGGAAGCTATTGAATAATTTTGTTTCAGGTTGAAAGGGTTATTACATCCATTAAATTTTGAAGACACCATTTTGAAATTTGAAGAGTTGCAGGTGATTGTTTGTACGAGAAAAGTGCAGATTTGGAGGTGCTCATGAAGCACATAGTTTTCCTTTTTTTGTAGCTTATTTTTTATTTCATTTTTAAATTATGTAAATGGAATATGTTGCTTCCCATCAGTCATTTTTTTATTGAAAATGACATTGTAATAAAATTTCCATAATGAGCATACTTATTGTTACAAATTTCAATTGAATCCATGAGACTTTGTTGCAGATTTTGCTTGTACTATTGTGTTTGTTTGAGAGTGTGATTTTAGTGTGATTTCAGAAAAAGAGGGTTATTGTGACCCCCTCTTTCATCAACATTGTAGCATATTCTATGAAAATAATAAATTATAAGCTATTATATTATGTTCTATTATTGTTATATGATAAATATTCTATGAGTATTGTGTTTTTGTAGCACACCCTGAAAAGTGGCTAGAAAAATTCCAATTAAGAAACCATTCCAACACCCATGCTATGCATGTACAATAATTTCAAGAGTCAATAAAGTAAATTCCATAAAATTAATATACCACAAGCATATCAATATAAAAATGTAATGGTTCAAGTACATCCCTCATGAATAATTACAATATAGGCCATGAGACAAATTTCCACATATATAAAATTTATCTTTATATGGTACATTATAAAAATACAAGGTCTTCAACTTCAATTTACAATTCAATCCCCATTTCTTGTTAGGGGGGTAAATAAACCCACACATTTGAGTAAATCCATTTTCTCCTCAACTATTAGTCTTGGTAGTGAATTATTATATCAATAACCCAAAAGTATGAAATATATTTAACTTTGGTGATTATCTTATTAATTCATTCCTCCTATCAAACACATAGAAATCAATTCAAACCCATAAATCAAACTATTGAATCAAGTGTAAGGAAGAAAGCTACGCAAATATAGCTTCCTACAAGAATCTTGAAGGGATTCATGCATAGAAAACTTAACATATGATCCAAACATTAAAAGAAGTAGTGAAACACAATGTATTATCAAATTTTAAAATACTACAATACAGTTGCAATGCAAATTTTTACAAGAGTACTCCACCAATAATTAAAATTAGAAGAAGGTTGTTAGCATTATAATAGAACATTTGTAGTTGCAAACTTTCACATCAAATGCACTTCCCCAAACACCAATTTAAAGAAGATCCAAATGTATGAATTTTCCAAATGAAACACAAAATTTGTGAGCTAAAACCACTCTAAAATGTGGCACCCAAATCGGGTAGAAAATCCAACACCCAAGTCATAGAGAATCAAATCCATTGTAAAATGGTGAATTCCTTACACCTATCATATGTTTTAAAAAAATCCCCAAATATAACACTCAGTTTTTGGCTTCACAATCTCCTCAAATCATGCTAATGGTATACACCATAGTGCTAGTAAATATTGTTGGTGTGAATAAGGCATTTTACCTAACTAGATCAAATAGTAGGTTTTATTTACATACTAAGTTTACTTAGGTCCTAAAAATATTTCTAGAAATTTTAGTTGTCATTAGATATTATCTTATCTCATGCTATGTACTTGTTGTGTCCTTGTTCATTTAATATTAGATATCTCATGTTGTAGACACTGAAAAATGTCTTGGTCTACGAGTGTCAATTTTCCGCATTGTCTTGTCTTCATCCTCACATAATTAAATAATTTTAATTACTTAATTAATTCATTTCTTGGTCTTTATTCTCCTTTGAATGGTTAAATAAATTAAGTATTTATTTAATTGCATCGCTAACACCCTTTTAAATGGTTGCATATTTATTTTAAATTAAATATACAATATCCCTTTTCTCTCATGAATAAGTAATATTTATTATTATTTATTCCTCTTCATCTTTTACCAAATTAAATAAAATGGTCAAATATTCCTCTCATGAATTAAATAAAATGGTCAAATATTCCTCTCATGAATTAAATAATTATTTAATTCCTCCACTACCTTCCCTCCACTTTTTGAGTTCAAATCTTGATCGTTGATTGCCTTTGGTCTTCAAAGAATCTTGACCATTTGTTCACAACCGTCCCTAACCCACTACTTTGTGGTGCATGGATCCTCCACCGTTGATCTTGGAATCTTCTAGAAGATAGATCTCATCTGTCCATTTGAGAATCTCATCTATAAAAGAAGGCTTTCTCCTCTAATTTTTTTTGAGAGTCACATTCTCCAACATTAATAATACCATATCATTGCCACTTGCAGGTATTCGAACACTTCAAGACTGAGGGAAAGTTTACAAAACAAAATTTGAAGAGAAGCAAGGGAGATAATCGACTATGATAGGGGTGTTTTATTTTATTCTTCCATTCTTGTTTGCTCTCTTTTATCATTTGTACTCTCTTGTTTAGATTTGGGATTTGGGCTTAGATCTTAGGTAGAGTGGTTGCTACTTGGTCTTAGCTATTTTTCAATTTGAATTTCCCTATCTTACATTGGTGAACCCGACGTGAAACTTATGAATTTTTTAGAGAAAACCATGTGTTTGTTTTTATTTTCTATTTTGTAGGTTCATGAGTTGCATTCGTGGAAAATAACAACGCAAATGAAGGTGGAATGACAAAAATTTAAATAATGCCTCAACTGATGGGTTTTGAGTCACAATTGAAAAATCCCAGAGTGACGCAACTGTTGGACCTTGAACACATTCATTATATGACTATTTTTAATTGATGTTTCTTGAGTCGCATCTTTGAGCCACAAATGCTTAGCAGAACACCACAACTGCTTGATAAGGTATAACTTTTTTATTTTTTATTTTATTTTAGTTTTTCCTTTTGGGTTTTCTTTAGATTAGGTTTTTTGGTTTACTAATATCTTGTTTTCAACGTGTGTCTTTCATTTTGGAGATCTAACTTGTGGTTTTGCAAGATTTTACTTATTTTTGTTTAAAATAGGAAGCATTCTTGGTTTTTAACACACTTCATGGGGATCTAAAATGAACAACAATATTCATTTTTACATTCATGAGGGTTAAAATGAATACCAATCTATATTTTTACATTCATGAGGATTAAAATGAACAAAAAAATGCATTTCTACATTTATGAGGCATAAAATAAACAATAAACTGCATTTCTTCACTCATTCAGTTTAAAACAAACTTTTCATCTCACACTCATTGGGCTAAAATGAACCAAAATTACATTTTGTTGTTTTCTTAAGTAGGCACATTTCAATTTGGGTTAATTAATGAATAATTTTCCACCATGTCTGGTGTGCTTGTACACTATTTGTAGTAGATGCCATAAGGTGTAGTGTGAGTGTCCTTAATCCTTGCACTTCGTGCAATCTTGGGTGAAGAGAAATTATTACATCTTATTTTTTTCTTTTTTAGTTGGGCCTGCCTAAGAGACACATCCTAATGAAGAACTTGAAGGCAACCCAAACCATTTTTTCCTTAGACCAGTATATAAAAGTCTTAGGTGAATTCCAAGGGAAAACTACCATTATCTCTCATTGTACAATGCCATTCCAAAAGTGCAAGCTACCTACATTATTTATGTGAGGTATTTTTAGTACCACTAGTAAGATTGGTTAAAGCCTTAAGTAGCTTGTTGGATGCTTGCATAGTGGAAAGTCTCAAAGTTGTGAATAGAGTCCATTTTAGTAGCCACCCTTATTGATTGAATTATCTTGGTGTCACTCTCAGTGCAAGGGTATAACACTACACCCTGAAAGTTACTCACCATACGACTCCCTTGAGTTGAGATGAGAATCCTTGGGATAGTATAAGTTACTTGTTTTACTTGTAAATTTTCGGGGAGAGGGTAACTTGGGTTATCCTTCAATTAAAAGAGGCCCCTATCCGTCCACTCTCACAAAGAAAAAGTGTTAGGGGGAATCTATCTTTATTGAAGGAGATTCCAAGTTATGGGACTAAGTTTCGCACCATTGAATTTGACCTTAGGGATAGGCAGTGCTTGATTGTTTTCGATATGTGTTTATAACAATCGAAATTGGGGTGATTAACCTCCGAACATACACATGCGCATTTCAAATTTTTCACAAGTCAACAACTAAAAAAATCTATTTTTAGAGTGTCTTTAGTGTTTATAAAACATTTTCAAGCATATTTCTCAAATTTACCAAAATGAAAAATCATTTGGAACCATAAAATTACAAATCAACTCACTGTTAACCACATTTGATGAAAATTGATCCACAACTGAAAACTAAGTCACATTTGTTAACCAAAAAATTGCAACTAATATTTTGCATCACATTTGACAGACATAGACCCACATTTTTTGCAATTCATCGCATTTGTTAATCAATAACCCGCATCTTCTCGAACCTTATTTTCAGAATAGTGAATCGTAATTGTCTGACTATCAAAATTTTAGAGAACACTTGTTCAATATTGATCTTAATCATCTTGACGGTGATCTTATCATCTGAATATCAAACTTGCAAAGCTTGATCAAAAAATTCCATCATTTTCATTTAGGTTGCATTGTCCATCCTTTCTTAGCATAATTAATCTTAGGTTTGGCTTAGGTTGCACATACCTTTTATAGTTCAGACATAGGAAGGTTATCAAGCCTTTGTAAAATTCATGGTTACTTATTTAGATTGTCATTAACCTTTATCTTTCAACATATCAATCACCATCATCATCATTGTCATTGTCAAAATTGGGTCTCAAACTTGTGTCTTAGTTTAGACTCATCTTGTCAAATTATTTTTCTCTCAATATTGGTCTTCATAAAGTTCAATGACAATTTGGCTTGTAATCTTGAATTTACATAGCTTGGTTAGCCTCCTTTTTCTTAGATCTTAAGGTCCCTATCATTAGTATCATTTGAAATCCCTTAGTCTCATTTAGCTTCAATTTCATACCATATTTTTTGGCCATAAGGTCATTATCATAATTGCTTCTCAAACCTTAGTCTTAGGTGCATTATCATTTTCATCCTCATATCCTCAAAAATCCAAAAAAAATCAGAACATAGCTTAGTCTCATATCCGACTTTACATTTATCATCCTTGCATTGTCACATTCACCTTGCAAGTCTTGCAAGGTTGAAACAAGATCATGAGAAAAAAGAAAGGACAATGGATTCCTCAAGTGACCTCTTTTCTAGTCCCCCTCATGGCATAAACCTTGGATCAAATTAATCTTCACCATCGCATAGATAAATGCCACAAAGAGAATCAACAAACACATTTGATAACCTTGGCTTAAGAGAATTCAACAAATGCTTAACTCTAGAATAAATTGAAAGATCCTCCCAAGATCCAAGGATTTTCTGCATTATTGATGAGCTTGTTAGTGCTGATCCAAATAGATTATTTTATGCACTAGCTAATAAAGGGGCCAAAATTCCTTCTAATTATGATGTTTCTACACTTGTGGAGGGAGCTACACAAACACAAAACCAAGGTTTCACCCAAAACACATTTTCATTAGGAATGCCATCCACACAATAAAAGTTCACTAGCCTACTACTTGGGACAACAACACAAATGGAAAAAAATGTACACATTCCTAATCCACCAACATTTGGAAACAAGAGAACTCATGCCACAACACAAGGAAAAACTTTTACATTTGGTACCTCATCATCAAGCTCCATGGGTATGACATTCACATATCCTCTATTACAACAAACAAATCAAGGTCCCGCACCTCAAAATCAACCCAATAAATCAAGGAGGATTTATATTGTTCCACGTAAAGTGTCAAATCAATTTCAAAACAAAAATCAAGGACCCACACCTCAATTTCAAAACACAAATTGAGGTCCTACACATCAATTTAAAAACACAAATCAATGTCCCACACCATCATTTCAAAACAAAAACCAAGGTCCAACATTTCAAATTCAAAATGCTAACCAGGGTCTATCTCCTCAATTTCAAAATGCTAACCAAGGTCTATCTCCTCAATTTAAAAATGCTACACCAAAATACCAATCAAAATACCAATTTCATTCCAAATCAAACCAACACCAATGCAAAATTCACACATCAATATCAACAAGGTCCAATGCAACAAAATGTCACTTCAAATCCTACATTTGACACTAATTCTATCATGCAAAATCAACCAAACACAACACCATCTCTTGTAGACACCTTAATGCAACAGATATAAGCAATACAACAACAAATGACAAACATGCAATTAGGGAACAACAAAAATAAATATTCTATGGAGGAATTGTGTCCTTATCCATTTGACATAAATCTATACATGGCACCTTTTCCCCTTCACTTTATTGCACCAAATTTTAACAAGTATAAGGGGAAAGGGGATCCAATGGAACACATATGAGAATTTAATGCATGTATGGATATCTCTTTCGAGCCCACATATTTGATGAGACTATTTCCATGAAGTCTTACAAGATAGGCTATAGAGTGGTTTGCACACCTTTCTCTAGGGATTTGGACATGGGGTGACTTGGCTAGTAGTTTCATTAATCAATTTTCCTATAATATAGAAGGTGACATGACACTCGCAAAATTATGCAAAACTAAACAAGATGAGGGAGAGTCACTCACATCATTCTACCAATGATGGTGAAGTATGACTAGCAAGTGTCCTTGCCAAATACCTGAGAAATAGTTAGTCCCCATGTTTATGGAAAAATTTAATGTGGAATTAATGACTCAACTCCAAATACAATGTTGCACTACTTTTGAGGATATCATTGAAAAGGGTATCTTTATTGAGAAATCTCTCATGGAAAAAGGACTAGTCAAAGTTTCCAAAGAAACCCTAAAAGTTAATAATGACAAAGGAATTTTTTTCTCTCAAAACAAGAATGTCACTAATGATGGAGTTGTTGATGCAAAAGTGGTAAAAAAATCTCACCTTACTATTCACCTTAAAGTTCCCTACACATCAAACACATCAAACACCCAAACACAAAGTCAAGACATTGAACGTAGTTCAAAATAACCAACAATGTAGATGACCTCCATGCACTAAGAAACATACACTCCCTTGGTCAAGCCTATTGGATTGGTTCTAAATAAACTTTTAGAATCCAATATTATTTAGCTTCGAAACATCAAGAATTATGAACCCACATTGGTAAAACCTAATTGGTGGAATGAAAATTAATGAATATTGTGAATATCACCATGGAAAAGGACATAAAACATCATCATGTTAGACACTCAAAAATCTTATTCAAGACCTTATTGAATAAGGAGACATTTCAGTGGATAACCCACAACCTAAAACCAATGTTGGTCATACCATATTTAAAACTCCCTTGCATGACCATGGAAAAGGGAAGGCCTCCAATTGAAGTAACAATAGTGCTAATTATACCAATGTTTCACATGACTACAGTACCACCATTAGTCACATCTGAGACTTTTATAGTCATGTTTCCACCATTACCATTAATAATTGTGAACCCCAATCCTATACCTGCACAAACATAGCAAACAAGCACAATGTTAGATCATATGCAAGTGAGAATCAAGATTCCCCATGAAATCCATTTACAAATACTTAAAATAGGAAAAACGAGAAATAAAACTTGAAAAAAAAGTGAAATCCTAATTAAGTATGCAAACTCTTGATCCCATGTGGGAGTTGGTGCCAATTGGTATGTCGAAATGAGCCCTTTCCCAACTCCTTTGTAAGCTTTGATGATTTTATCCACTTGATGGTTGAATTCCTACATAACCTAGCTAAGAACTTGATAAAAAGAGATGAGAAGGCTATGCTTGAAGATGAATTTGAGTATAATAAGTTTACTCAAATTGTGGATGTTTGAATGAGAGGAAGAGTCTCTCATATAGATTTAATTGAAAGAATGAATGAAATTGAACAATGCGGGATCATTCAACATCCAATGGCCAAGTGCCACTTGTCAAGATGTGAATGGTTGAAGGTTGAGCACATTTTGATCAATGTGCAAGTTCAAATTTTGAATTTGATGAAGTGACATGTTTAGGGGGGATGAAATAAATGGAGTTAATGTCACTTGTCTCAATGCACAAGGACATGTAAGAGACATTAAATGCCTTGTTGGAAGGACCAAGCCCATTTGAATTCGAATTCAAATTTGAGAGAATATTCCCTTTTTATGCCATGTTGAGAGAAAATAGAGATTTAATAAATCAAAGTAATTGATTTATTGTGCAAGTTGCATTCTCTAGAGGATGTGACATAGATTAATTAATTTAAAGAGAGATTAGGGGATGTGACAACTTTGACTTGAATTTATGAGTTAATTTAAATCAAGAATTGAGAAGAAAGAGTTTAATTAAATAAATGATTTAATTTATTTAACTACAGGGGATAATGTTAGATTAAATCAAATAAGGTTTAATTTATTAAATTTAATGGGAATACTTTATGGATTTAATTAAATAAGATGAATTATTTATTTAAAGAGGGATTACAAAAATAATAAAATAAAATTGATTTATTTAATTAGCAAGAGATGATGACTTAATTAGATAAAGTTTATTTATTTAATTAAGAGATGAAGAGTGATTAATTTAATCAAATATAGATTATTCGATTAAATTACTAGCAAAGGAGATGATTCAGGATGAAATGGTGTTAGTAAATTAGGATCTAGTGTGTCAGATCAAATTGTATATTTTCTATGTCTACAATAATAAAAGTTCAAAATGTGATGTTACCACTCGCAGAGCCAAGGTAACACTTCAAGTGGTTGCCTCTAATCCATAATATAAAATTCAATACAATATCCTTGATCATCTAGGAAAGATACCCACACATATATCTATTCTTGAGTTGCTTCACATTTCCCTAGAACATAGGTTCATTCTAGAAAAAGACTTGCAAGATACATCTGTCCCGTTTGACCTAAATGATGTCAATCAATTTTGGGACATGATAGGATCCACAGTTACACTACATCATGTCTCCTTTTCTAAACAAGACCTTTATACAAAAAAGACAAATCACAATGATCCACTACACCTTGAGGTTTTCATTAATAAACATAAAATCATAAGAGTCTTGGTAGATGGTGGAGTAGGTTTGAATATATGCACCCTAAAATTTATGAAAGCATTGGGATGCTCTAAATCTTGCATAGATCGATATAAGACAATTTTTATCAAGGCTTATGATGATGTTGAGTGCTTGTCTGAAGGATTAATTATTTTTCCTGTAAGGGCTGGCCCTATTGTTCATGATACAATGTTCCATGTCTTGGATTTGGAATTTCCCTATAATCTCCTCCTTGGTCACCCATGGATTCATGCCATGAGATCTGTACCTTCCACCTATCACCAATTCCTCAATTTTCCATACAAGGGCACTGAGATTACCATTCCAGGTGATCTCGATCCTTTCTAGTATTACAATGACTTAAGAGGAACCACATAATATCAAGTGACCATCAATTGATAGGCTTCATCTTCCACTTCATCCCACTACATCAATTCATCTAACCTTTTTGAATCATACATTCCATTTACCACACCTTCCAAAACCAAGGTTTAGATCTAGGACAAAGGTTGTGGAGAAGACAACATGCAGAGTTTATTTTGTGTTGGAAACTTGCCTAAATCACTAAAGACTTATGGAAAACCCCTCTTTATTCCAAAGGATCCTAAAATTATCATCCATAATCCTCCTACCATCTTTATCAAGTGGGGGGAATAAAGAAAATAACATATCAACACGGATATTTCTACATGGATTTACAAAGAAGAACAAGACATTGATCCTGAACAATTACCAGTTGAGTAGTATCCAAAAACGTCTGAGCTCATGAAGGAAAAGGGGTATGATGGACATAGTGGTCTTGGCCTAAATAAGAATGGAATTTTAGAACATATGTCACCTCCTTGCCTATTAAAAATAGAGGGTTAGGGTTTGTACCAACAAAAGTGAGTGTCCTTGGTACTACGTTTCCTTCAAGTGAGACTGTTAACGCTTCAAATGAAATTGATACATTTGAGAAATATTATACCTACTCTGATTCCAATAAATGGGAATGGGGTTCTGATAAATCATCCAGTGACTATGATCTTGAGGAAACATTTAGAGAACCTATTGAGCCTACCTTTGAGGAAAAGTTGAATCAAATGTTTAAAATTGGCCCAACACAGAACTTGTCAAATACCAATTAATTGATTCCTATGAAAAGAGAAGACTGGATAGCCACATTTTGGGAACCAAATGACTCTACCTCTGTCTTTATCATATCTTCCTACACATTGACCATAGACAATACCGATGATGGATTACCCCTTGTTTACCCACAACTCATAGATTGGGACCAACAAGGACCACTGATTTTAAACACATTCAGGAACAACAAAGAAATTGCTAAGTTCATGGAACTTCGTGAAGGAATACCAAGTGGGGATCATAAAACTAGCTTCATCATTGAGCCTCATAATGCAACACATTTTGGAGAGTCTATTCCTCCCTCTAGTCGCAAAAGTGAGAAAAATGATAAAAATAAAAATAAAAAGAATAGGTCTCTAGTTGAAAACTGAAAGGTTCCTTTAGACCATGAAAAGGTAAAATTAAATGATGTATCCGAAGGTGAAAACCTCTCTAAGGAACCTAAGGATGGAGGGTAAGAAAATATTCCTATTGAACAAGAGAAAAAACCATTAATAATAGAATATTTAGAAGAAGTTAATCTTGGGACCAAGGACAATCCTAGAATCGTGCAGTTTGTAGCATCATTGACCACAAAAGAAAAACTAGAGTTCACTACATTATTTTCAAAAATACAAGTTAATTTTACATGGTCATATGTTGATATGCCTGGGTTGGACCTCAAAATAGTTCTACATCATTTATCATTACTTCCAAATGGTAAACCAATCAAACAAAAATTAAGAAAAATGCATCCACAAATCACACTCTTGGTAAAGGTTGAGTTAAAGAGACTTCTTGACATTGGTTTTATTCGTCCCATAGATTATGAAAAATGGATATCCAATATTTTTCTTGTCACTAAACCAAATGGTGGTATCATAATATGCATGAAATTTAGAGATCTAATCAAGGCTTGTCTAAGGATGATTTCCCATTGCCTAGCATTAATATCATAATAGACCATACAATGGGATATGGGATGTTATCACTTATGGATGGATTTTCAGGATATAATCTAAGTAGGAACTGGCACTAAAGATCAACACAAAACATCCTTCACATGTGCTTAGGGTACCTTTTTTTGGAACATAATACCTTTTGGACTCAATAATGCTAGAGCAACATATCAGAAGGCTATGAAAACCATTTTTCCTAAATATATGCATGTACTTATGGAAGACTATGTAGATGATTTATTGACAAAATATTTTGCAAGAAGTGGTCATTTTAGAGTGTTAGACAAGATTTTCAGAATTCTAGAGGACTATAAGCTCAGATTAAATCCGAAGAAGTGTTTTTTTGGGGTCTAGTTAGGAAAATTATTGGGATACATAGTTTCTCATAAAGGAATTGAGCTTGACCCTGCAAAAGTAAAATAAATAATAGATATGCCACTACCTACAAAATTATTCAATTGAGGACTCTACAAGGAAGATTGTATTCAATACGAAGATTCATTGCCCAACTAGTAGACAAAATTCATTCATTTCAATATTTTTTATGCAGAGTTCCCTTCATATGGACCGAACGTTGTCAAAATGCATTCCATAAAATAAAATATTATCTATTGTCTCCTCCAATTGGCATGCCTCCTATCGACATAAGACACTTGGTCCTATAAATATCAACCACTATATCAGCACTGGGGGAATTACTAACACAAAATGATGATGATGGAAAAGAAAGAGCTATCTACTATATTAGTCAAAATTTGGTAGGATATGAGATTCACTACAGTCCCATTGAAAGAGAATGCTTTGCAGTCATTTTTGTTCCGCAAAAGTTGAGACATTACATGTTGAACCACAAAACAAAACTAATAGCTAAGATTGATCCTTTGAAGTATTTGTTGAGCAAAGCAACTTTGACAGGCTGATTAGCAAAGTGGGTTATGATTCAAAGTGAGTATGATATAGATTATGTTGATCGCAAAGCAATAAAAGGACACATAATAGTTGATCAAATTGTAGTTGCACCAATGGTAGCAAACCATCTTCTTGTGTATGAATTTTTTGATGAATCCTTCTTTGCAATAGAAATTCCCACAATATGGAAATTGTACTTTGATGGATTCTACATAGATCATGGTTCAGGGGTTGAAATTATTTTTATTACACTTCAAGGGGATTCCATTCCTAAGTCATATAGAGTAACATTATCATGCATGAATAATATGGCTAAGTATGAAGCATTTTTTATAGCACTACACATGAAAATAAAATAGGAAATCAAGGATCTTCAAGTCTATGGTCATTCCCTGTTGGTTATCCAACAAGTGAATGATGATTATGATATAAAGGACCTGAAGCTTACCCCTTACAAGCACATGGTGGATATTTTTAAACTATACTTCAATGACATTTATTTTGAGAAAATTTTGAGAATTCAGAACAAGGTGGATGGTGCAATGGCAACCATTGGATCTCTCTTAGATATTCCTAACATTGCCTCACAGTATAAGTTCTTGGTGGAACAATAGTTGATCCCCGCATTTGAGGTCCCCAAATCGAAACTCATGTGTGAAATTTTTGGTCTTGAATATCATTGGTATAAAGACTTCTATAATTACCTACATGACCCGATTATCTTGCTTGACTTGTCTAAAAATGAACACAAAAATTTTATCCAATAAGCCTCCACATATATTAGCATCGGTGATACCCTTTACTATTGTAGTTTAGATAGTACCCTTCTTAGATATATCAAATCATATGAAGCACACATGGCCTTACAAGAGGTACATATTGGTATATGTGGAGCTCACTCTGCTAGTCCTACTCTAGATAAGAAGCTCATGCGAATGGGATATTATTGGCCTACAATGGAACATGATGCTTATTAATTTGTGAATAAATGTCACCAATGTCAAATACATTGAGATCTTATACATGCACCTCCTCATGAGTTGTGCCCTCATACATCCCCTTGTCCCTTCTCTCAATGGGGACTTGACCTCATGGGAAAGATTCAACCTAATTCTACCAATGGACATAATCTTATCCTTGTTGCTATTGAATACTTTACCAAATGGATTGAAGTCATTCTGATGACCTATATTACTAGAAACCAAATATTTATGTTCATTCTTAATTACATCATATGCTAGTATAGTGTTCCTCAGTCCATCATTATAGATAATGGTCGAACCTTTAAGAATCAAGACGTTTATGATTTATGTGAAAAATTTCATATCCAACACCATTTCACATCTCCCTATTATCCCCAAGGTAACGATCAAGTTGAGACATCTAATAAGACTATACTTAAAATATTAAGGAAGACTATCAATGATGTTGGTTGTGACTGGCATGTCCAACTCAATCCTACACTATGGGCCTACCACACTAGCATCTGTACACCCACTAGAGCCACTTTATATTCCCTCATTTTTTGATATGAAGCTATTCTTCCCATTGAGGTCGAGTTACCATCCTTGAGGTATCTATGTAGAAATTCATTAATAAAGAAGAGTAATATATATCTCATTTGCATGAGCTTGATTTATTGGATGAGAAAAAAAAGAATGCCTTAACCCATTTGTAGGCATATCGGATCTATATTTGATGTAGTTATAATAAGAAATTTCAGCCTAGATACTTTGACATTGGTGACTTGGTTTTTAAAGAAAATCCTAAGAATCAGGTGGATCGAGAAAATCTCAAAAAGTTTCAGCCCAATTGGTTGGGTCCCTACATTATCACAAAAAAAAATGTGTATGGTGCTTACCAGTTGTCTACTCTTTAAGGTGAACCACTACCTAATCCCATCAAAAACATGCATCTTCATAGATATTATACCTAGCTTCTAGAGAATCCCTTTCAAAAAGTTAAAAATACAAAAAAATCAAAAAATCAAAAAAATAGTCACCCTGATGAAAACTTGGCAAATAGGTGTCTTGGTGACAAAAATAAAATAAAATAGAAAAAATAAAAAAATAATAAAGAAAATAATTCATCCAGTAGTGAATATCACTTCGTGGTGCTTTGGATAAGTACCATGGTGAAAACCTGGAAAACATGTGCCATGTGTAGTCAATATATGCCATCACTCTACCTAGTTTTCCACCTTTCATCCATCCATTCTTACACATCATTCATCCATAATAAAGCTTTTTCATCCTTCTCATGTCCTAAGAACCATTGGAATTTAGCATCCTCCACCTCTCATGACCATCCTTTGCATCCATCAATTACCCCTCATACATAATAAGTTGGTCTTATACCTAAGTGGAGGAAATTCCTTGACCTATGTCTTCATGGGATCCTACACATGGTATTAGCTTTTAAAACCATCAAAATCCAAAACAATTAGAAAACCATCAAAATCCAAAAAAAATTCAAAAAACCATCAAAATCCAAAAAAGTCATAAAACCATCAAAATCCAAAAAAGTCATAAAACCATCAAAATCCAAAAAAATAAAAAAACCTTCAAAAATCCAAAAAAATTGTAAAACATCAAAATTCCAAAAAACAAAGTCAAATTTGGAGTCCGCGTCAATCTAATTTGGGTTGAACTACATTGTCTCTATGAATTTCTACGTAGGCAAGGGAATCTTTCGATGAGCCCTCAAGGCACTAAGTCAGTCCCTTAAGGTTTTGTTGAGTTGAATCATTAAAGATTTGTGTCATAGAATTGAATCAATTTTGATTAGTGTCGGTTGGACTACAAGGTCTCTACGTGTATAACATAGGCAAGGCCATGAATCAATGAGCCCTTGAGGCTCTAGTTTTGTCCTTTAGGGTTTTTTGAGTCTATCCATATCTTTTTTCTTCAATCACTCAAACATCTAAACCAAATCTTGAACCAATAGATCAACTATCCTATTGGTCTTCAATCCAAATTGGCCAGTTTCCTAATCATCAATGCTTGTGAAGCCATTGGTCTTATCATTTTGTCCTATTTGGGATGTGTCCTTCCTAAATTGGGGCATTGGTCATTTATCAACCTTGTCATTTGACTTATACAAGATATGTCTTTCCTAAAACCATCCATGGTCAATCAGTCTTATCAATTGGTCAAACCTATCAATTAATCAATCAATCTTGTCAATTGGTCAATCTTATCGGTCACTCAGCTTGGTCATTTAATCAATCTGGTTAATCAAATCGGTTCAAATAATCAATCTTGGTCATTCAATCAATCTATCTAGTCAAACAATCAATCAATCAACCAACCTTATCAATCAATCGACATCAATAATCAAAATCATCAATCAATCACATCAATCTTATCATCAAATAAATTTTGGAAACTAATCCAAATGGTTTTTAACTTTGATGGTTTAGTTGTTCTTATCTTTTTTATTGGTCTTTGGTCATTTTACTAGCTACCTCAAGGATTTCCCATGAAGGATTTAGAGGGGTGATGATGGATCATGATCTCTTTTCTTTTTATTGTTACTTGTATTTACCTTGAAAAAAAGATTGGGGCGATTGGGTCCTTAGTATGAGTCATGACATTCCTTGTCTTTCTGACTATATGTCTTTTGCAAGTGGTAACATTTCACACCTTTTTCTATGTCATACCATGGTGTTTGTGCTCCATTTGCTACAATTTTGATGCCCAATGATGGTAAACATGAAAGGTGACATCTATTAAATTAATAATTTTCATCCCTTGTCATTTTACTAACTCCATGTTGATATTCGTCTTCTCCATGCTAACATCCATCTTCTTTAAAATTTCATCTCTTCTATCGGCAATCATTCTGATAGCATCCTGTGACACACAAAAAATATCTTGCATAATCATGTTAGAAGCATATATGCATCACAAAGAATCATAGGCATCATCATAGACATGTTAGGTCACCCATATTGCATCTGAAAATACAAAAATATAGATAACATCATTGTACATACATGCATACATACATCCATATAAGAATTGCATATTAGGTCATGATCACATAATCTCATCTTTCATTGATATCTCATTGCATACATTTTCATACATGATCATTGCATTTACATAAATCATATGCACATCCATATAATAGAATTTTCATTTGCATACATAATTCACATTACATCACATTATCTAGCATTCATAACATAATAAATCTTTAATCACATTGTGCATTCACATACATGTCATATTCATATAGAATCATCATACACATAGAAAAGGATATCATGTGCATCATCCATACATCATAAAGTAGAAAAGCATACTTGAGAATAAAACATAAACCATCATCCATAATACATCAGGACATATATAAATTCATGATCATATAGAATCATCTCATAAGTGCATAACATCCTAGCATCATAATCCATCATACCATATAGAAACATGCATAATAAATAACACATCACATAATCGGTGTCAAATCATCCATCTCACATATATATCAAAAAATGATCAAGTGTCACAGTACAATATCAAGATGAATCTAAAAAATGGAGCTCGTAGGCTCAATAAAAAATATACATGCATCGATGTCTAATATGTGAACCAAAATCAATCATAAATTTTGATATAATATGTCGAATCTTGAGTATAAACCCTAATGTGAACATCTTGAAGGTTTGTAAGTTGAATTATTTCGATGTCAATACATCAGAATTGCTTTTCAAAATAATTTCTCAATTTTTTCAAAATTTGAAAAAAATTATGAGGGGGCATGGGTCTATCCCACCTTCTTTGGCGCATGTCAGGGCATGGTATGAATTTAATTTTTTTGATTATTCTTTGACACAATGCTCAGAATCATATTATGTCAAAGAGGGGAAAAAAGTAGACACTAAAAAATGCATTGGTCTACGAGCGCCATTTTTCCGCATTGTCTTGTCTTCATCCTCACATAATTAAATAATTTTAATTACTAATTTATTGTCTTTGATCACATTCCTCTATTAATTAAATAATTTTAATTATTTAATTAATTCATTTCTTGGTCTTTATTCCCCTCTGATTAGTTAAATCAGTTAAGTATTTATTTACCTGTACCGTTAACACTCTTTCCTTCTATAATTAACTAAATTATCATTTATTTAATCATTTTCTCATCATTATTAGTCTATAGTTAAATAATTATTAAATTAATCATTTATCTATTCATTAATATTTTTGTCCTTCTATGATTAAGTAATTATTAAAATTATTTGACTCCCTCTTACCACTCTTCCTCTATTAAATAATTAATTTGACTTAATTATTTAATTCAGTTTTCCATTTGCCTCTATATTTTATTTAAATTGTTTCATAATCATTTTAAGTTAGATATTCATTTCCTTTTTCTCTGATGAATAAATAATCATTTTTGATTATTTATTTCTCCTCATCTTTTACCAAATTAAATAATATGGTCAAAGATATCTCTCATGAATTAAATAATTTTATTATTTAATTCCCCCACTACCTCCCCTCCACTTTCTTAGTTCAAATTTCGACCATTGATTGCCTTTGGTCTTCAAAAAATCTTGTTCGTCCATCCATAGTTGTCCCTAGCCCATTACTTTGTGGTGCATGAATTCTCCACCATTGATCTTGGCATATTCTAGAAGATTGATCTCATCCATCGATTTGAGAAGCTCTTCTAAAGGCTTTCTTCTCCATTTTTTCTTGATAGCCACATTCTCTAACATTCATGCTATTATATCATTGTCACTTTCAGGTATTCGAAAACTTAAAACTGGGGGCAAGTACAAAAGAAAATTTGACGAGAAGCAAGGGAGATAATCAAGTATGATAGGGAAGTTTTGTTTTATGCTCTCTATTAGGAAAATTTGGGTCATCTCAAAAAGAAATATCTAAGAATAGTAGTGCCTTCGGTGATTTGATTTCCTTCAAATTACCTCAAAGACACATACTACTATTCCATAAAGCGGAAACTGGCACAATTGATTTCCCACATTGACCCTTCTGAGAAAAGCACATGCAGAAATTACCAGATTCAACACTATGCATAGATTCAAATTATAGAATCAAACAAAATGAAAGAAAAAAATAAATGAACACATATTTACGTGGGGAAAACCCTTTTGGGTAAAAAAACCCACACTCCAAAAGATCGAGCCATTGTATTATTCAGCAACAAACAGATTTACAATACAATCTCAGGCTCATAGCCTTCACACAAAATTTTACATCTTGTCCATTTGGAGAATACATGCAACAACATTATTCAAAATCCCCAGACTATTACATCACCCTCACACAACACAGTGTAGATTCATCTCATCTCACCAGTTGACTCTCTCCCAGCCAACCTCTCGGTTAACCCGACCTCTTCGGCCTTCATAGGTTTACATTCTTCTCTTCATGTCACACACTAGCATTCTCCCTATTAAAATGCTATGTACAACATACAGTTCGAACACACACATAGAAAATTCCATGTCGAACCACACATTCAGTCGAGCCATTGATCAGTTCATTTCCTGTACACACAGTTTATTCAGTTTCCTTGCAGTCCAACTATCAAACAACAGTTTCCATATCGAAGAGGCAACTGCTCCATTCGGTTCACAAAAACGATGTGAAGAGAGAAATTCACTACTCCATTGTACAACTTAGTAGCCTACAACGGTCAACCTCTATTCATTATCATGTCCATCGGCAAGGCATACACTATTGGTGATAGACTAGAAAGTCCAACCGACAAATCAAGTTTCCTCGATGTCCCAAGAGAACCATCACGACCATGAACTTCAACAAGAGTCACACCAAAGACCAACGGAACAAACCATCGACAAGAACAACACTATTTCACAAGAATTAGAAAGTTTCACCGAGATCCCAAGTCATCCTAATCACCTTCAGCTCACTACAGTTCAAAACCTTTCATCGACAAGACTCACACTGATCCCAATCCATCGATCAGACTTTAACCATCGGATGAGGATCTCAAAGTTGGGCCAAAGTCATACTTCATATCGATGAAGAACCATTGGAAAGACTTACACCAACCATATCCCATCAGTCGAACCTCTACTGTCAGTTCAAACTTCCCATGTCTAATTGAAGACCAAAGTTAGCCCGACCACCTATTCATCGGCAAGACTCTTACTGATGAAGTACATCGGCATGACCAACACCATCAGACCAATCTTAAGAACTCATCCCGACATACCATGTCACATTGAACAAGAACCTTCAGCCAGACTCACACCAAACACATCATATCAGCCAAAGATCCACTATCGATAAGATGCATTATAAAGTCTCGTGTCAACCCGACCATCTGTTCATCAACAAGACGTACACTGATCAGACCTATCATCCAGACTAACACAGTTTTTTCAACATTCACAGGTCTACTTGAATACCAATGCCATCCCAATGTAGTTCACTTCAGTAGGAGTCTTCTCGATAGAACTCTTTGGCTAGACCACAGGCACCAGAGTGGCATTCACAAGTCATCCCAATGAGCAATGTCACCTCGATCCGAACATCAGCCAGAGTCATACCAAAACTCATCCAGGCTACTTCGCATACATTCCTTAGATCAGCAAGAGTCTCATCGATGAACCTCATCAGCCAGATAACTACTATCGATATGAAATAGGGAACTCACGCCAAAAATTCAAGTCACTCCAATGGTTCTCTTCGGCAAGACCAATCACATGTCACACCGATCTGAACACTTCAAGCCTTCAGGACTAAGCAACTCGTTGACATGATATCTCAGGTGTCTCACTAATTTTCTCTTATAGGAGGTTCAGGTTAGCAAGATTGAGGCACATGTTTCCAACACTCATTCTCATTTGCTCTCTTTTATCATTTGTACTCTTTTGTTTAGATTTGAGATTTGGGCTTAGATCTTAGGTAGACTGGTTGCCACTTGGTCTTAGTTATTTTGCATTTTGAATTTCCCTATCTTACACATGCCATAAGATTAAGACACTTGCCATGTCTAATCCTATCTCTCACCTTTCTTATATAACAAGGCCTCGTGTACACTATGTAGATTATAGGGGATGTATTATCATTGATCCATTATTGATCATTGTGCATTGTTTCATCCATAGTCAATTAAGATATATTTCCATACCCTCTTTTAGAAATTTATTTTTTTGTTATTAGAGCTCCATATCTACAAACCTCTCAAATCTAAGGGTGATTTTCTCATGATATTTTTTTAGTTCATTTTGAAACAAAAAAGACCTCAACATTGAGTCTAGAATGCCCATAAACTCCTATAAAATAATTGATGTTTTGGTAACTAGAAATTTTGGGGAATTTTTTGATGTTTTGAAAAATCTTGGCTAGATTTTATTTATATAATTTGTATCCAATCATACATAATATTTATGGTAAATATAGTATTATATATTATCCAATGCACAATACAATTGACAATCTATAAATTTGGCATATTCAGTGAAATATTATGTCGCTCATGCAATCTACAATACAAGTCTGCATTACTAATACACAAGTGTATGATTTCAATGATTTTTTATTTTCACATGATGCAAGAAAAAAATTATGATCATTTGGCCATCAAAGGCATGTGCCAATTACTACCGCCCATCCATCACCATTGTTAGCCCCTAGGGAGCCCTATTTTTTCTTTTGATTCCCTAATTGGGAATTTCTTTTGAGAGCCATAAATTTTTACTCAAGTATTAGATTTTGACGAATGAGATATCATAAAAAATATGGTTATGAGAACTTTCTAATGGTGTAGGTCTCATTATCATGTTTTCTACTAAGTAATTTTATTATTGATTTAATTCATATCTCCCCTTTGGACTTTATATTTCATAAATTTTTACATGTTTATCTAATTTTTGAGATTCTTGTAGCATTGAGAATGTATTGAGGAGATATTCTATCCTATCCATGCACTTTTTCTAGATTTATCCCCAAATACATTTTATTCATTTTTTGCAAATATCACATTGTGACTGATTACTTGGACATCATGACACCTAAATAAGTTGTCTTTTTCAAAAGGATTCAATTTTAGTATTTATTTGCTATTGAATTTTTTCATATTTGTAGTTTTGGAGATATTTGTTAGGTCATTATGGGTTTTTTAATTTCATCCTTCTCTAATCAGATTGAAAAGGGAAGACTATAAAAAACAAAGATATAACATATCATTTGAAAATGATACTATTCAAGAGTTTACTTATTTGGACATCTTTAAATATTCAAATGAGGATGATGATATTTATTCAAATTCTCCTTCTTCTTCTCCTTCAAAGACAATTAATGATCATTCACCTTCTTTGATTCCTTTTGCAAAATTATTGATCAAAACTTCCATCACTCCTATTAAATAGGACCATCATAGTCTTTCATATTTAGCTTTGTGGGATAAGAATTTGATAGGTATATCAAATTTGTTTTGTGAATCCCATATTGAAAATTTGGAGGACACACTTGATGGGTTATCTCTCCACTTTGATGATGATCAGTGCACTACAATTGTCAAACCATCATTTTAGTTGGATCTTGTTCAACATCAATTACCAGTTGATCCTGGCTTGTCACCTTCATTATTGATTATGTAATGTAGCTAATTTGATTGTGACATTATCATCTTCCATGGACATAGTGACACATGAGAAATATCAAAGACACCATCATCATACATTTGGATCCTTCTTCCTATCAGTTTATATCCATAATGGGAAGCATTCATGCATCTATACTTGGTTTTATTTTTTCCCAAAGGGAGGAATGTTTTTTGAGGAATTAGATCATGTTTTTCCTTCTAACATCTATCATTTTTACAAGAGATTACATATTATGGGGGGATACATATTCTCTCTCTTTTTCTCTTATTGAGGGGATATTTATTGTATATTTGTGATGGATGTAATCCTTGGGAGATCATTTTGAGTCCTCCATTCATCACTTCTTTCATCAATTGTACATGATTGTTTTCTTACATTCTCTATTTTTGAGAAGAGTTTTTATCCATGTGGTTCTTACCCTTTACTCCATTTATGAGAGATTTTTTTTAAATGGGTACCTAACATGGCCTAGTATCCAAGACCTGTCCATGAATTCTTGCACCATATCTACACTTTTATATGTGACTACTTCTCCCTAGGTTACACTTAATTTGGGGTGTTGTGAATAAGGTGTTTTATCTAACTAGTTTAACTAATGGCTCATATTCACATGCCAAGTTTACTTAGGTCCTAGGAATATTTCTATGTTTCTTAGTTATCATTAAATATTATCTTATCTTATGTTATTTACTTCTTATTCCCTAGGTCATTTAATATTAGTTGTTTCATGTCATGGGACTAAGACACTTTTCTTGATATTGTCTAATCTTATCGCTTACCTTGTCTATATAAGCAATGTCTCTTGTACAATATACAGATCATAAGGGATGTACTATTAGGTGTGTTGTACACCTTGCATAATACTTTTAATTTAATTATTTATTTATTATGTGTGTGGTGCACCTAGGGAGTCTAGGGGTACGTGCATCACTTGGACTTGGGACCACTTTGTGTTGTATGTAACATTGGGACATAAGATAAATTTGGAAAAATGTAATTATTTAATATTGGGGAAAATAATTAAATAAAGTACCCAATATTAAATGAGGGAACATGGTTTTGTAATCTCATGATTTTAGTCACATGGTTTTGTGTAATACCACTTGGTGGTTTTGTGGGAACTTGTTTCTATAAAATCAACCACAAGGGTAGTTGTTTAAGGTTGGTTATTTTGACAGGTTGAGCTAGTGCATGTGTGAGGGTTTGAAGCATGGCATGGGATGTGTGGTTACATGCTTGATCACATGGAGTGCATGGATAGTTTGCTTCAAAAGTGTTCATGGAGTCTCTGAAGATGTATTGTAATAGGTTTTCATTGTTGAATAATACATGGAGTGTGGATGCTTTCGGAAGCTATAAATATATCTTGTGTCATCTTTGATGGGTATGTTGTCTATTCTTTTTGCATGTTGATTCCGATCACTTATTTGCATAAATCTCTATATTGGGTTATGTGGAAATTGCCATGCAATGGTTGCAAGTTTCCTAAGAAGTGGTATCAAAGCTTTTATGGTTGGAGAGTTTTTGTTATAACCCTAGGTTGAGAAAATATTGCATGAATTTTGAATCTATGGAATGCATGAAAGAATGAAATACAAGGAAAGATATGGGGGTTTTGCAGGTTGTTTATTGCAGATCTATGGCTTTTGGGTTTGCTGTTATGATGGGTAATTTGTAGATTTGGGGTATGAAAATTTTTGGGCAAAAAAGGTTTCTTGATTTGAGTTTACTTTTGGGGGTTTTGTGGGGGAAAATTTGCATATGATCTCCTAGGACAAAATGGACCTCACGGTTGGATTCGGGTTGGCCAAGAGATGAATTTTGATATAAAATTTGCTATATTTTGATAATTGTGAAAAAAATGCAAAAAAAAATTGCCCATACCCTTGTTAGGCCGTACGGACGTCGACAGTACAGTCGTCAAAAAATGAATAAAGATAAAATAAAATAAAATCTGAAAATAAATTTTGTCGTCAATAAAAATACCCGCAAAATAAAATAGAAAAAAAAAACAAAAGAATTAGGAAGGGTCGATTAACAAAAACAAACTTTTATTAAAAGTTGAAAATGAAGATAATATTATTGGGAGGCTACGGGTCTGCTACGGGTCTGTGTGTCCCTGCGTAGACTTCTTATGATAGTACTTTCCTGTAGCCCTACCACTTCATAAGTCTTGTTGGCCTATGTGAAAATAAAAGAAAGTATACATCCACCTATGTAACATGGTCATTTTTTAAGTTTGAAAAAACTTAAGATATAAAAGCCTTCGATCATTTAAAAGAAGACCTTTATTTAAGTCATGCTAAACCGCCCCCTTCCTTCTACCTTTTTTTTTTAAGATTTAATTTTTTAAAATTATTTAAATAAAATCTGCCACCTTTGGAAAAAGATTTAATATTAGCTTTTTTATGGAGTGTGGTCCACATGAAATTGGGTCATAGAGTCAAATCGCACGTTTTATTCAAATTAGCATAAATTTCACCTGAGAGCTCAGTTTTCGGCTTCTTAGACTCGTTGGAAAGGTGACTCAGAGCTCTACGCTGTGGTATAAGAGATTTTTCCAGATTTTGCAGTTTTGATAGGGTTTTGCTTGGTCAAAGTCAGATGTTTGTTTTGAGCTTCAAGAGGGCATATCAGGTACATACAGAGTCGGATTTTAGACTTCGAATAGTCAATGGAAAGCTTATTCGGATCGCTACACATTGGATTAGGTTTGGAGTTATTTTGGCATGGCTTATTTTTTATTTTCTTTATCTGAGCTGTTTATGGGTTATGTTGACTATGGTCATATTATGAGCTTATGGATTTCTATATTTGGGAGATTTGATGTTGGATTCATTGTATGCTCAGTTGTACATCTCATATTATTCTCTTTTTTGACATGGTTATCAACATTGGTTGGATTTGTATGTTGCATTGTTGTATCTACTAGTTGTGCAATGTTGTAGGTAGTCTATACTTACTTGTTGCGCCTATGACTTGGACATGGGTTGTCTTTTCTCATTAATATTTCAGTGATGATGCATTTTCAATTTTGGTGGCTTGGTTTAGTCACTTGGTTTTTTGGTTTTTATGTCATGTTGAGGAGGTGAGATGGTATTACTAGGTAAAATCATGATATGAGACCTATGCAGTTGACTATGATAATGCAGATATGTGGACACGGTTGAGTGATGTTGTTGGTACTTTTGGTGGTGATCATAATGTCATGGATGTTTCTTGTGCATTAGATACTTTGGCATGTCATGATGGTTTATGCAAGTGCATTGTTGGTGGTGTTGGATCGATTATTGATTCAAGTTGTGGTGGTGAATCTTCTTGGTATGAGGATCATGGTTTTACTTTTCTTTCTTATTGAGGAGCTTATTGGTTGTATGAGGGTATCTCATGTTTGATATTCATTATGAGATTTGTATTACGATGTCATGATAGATTGTTACATTCATTTGTTACAATTTTCAGTGGGAGCTTTTGATAGTGATGGTTTAGCAGTGATGGATATGTTTGTGATGGTTTGGCGGTTGTATGTTTCTTCTTGGCTTAGAGATCTTGGTTTCACTTGTATGTTACTGAAATTTCAGTTGTGTGTGTAGACTTGAATGATCTTCATGGAGAGGATGGTTGTCATGATTCCATGTGGGAATTGGTACCACGATTCAGTGGGAGTTGTTGGCAGTGATGAGGATGTATCATTTGGTATGGTTATATTCATGTGATTGGGAATATGGTTTCTTGGTTTAGAGTGTTTGTTATGATGTCATGGATTACTCTTGATACCGGTTTAGAATTTGGTATGGCACTTATTCTCTTAATACCAGGATGTTTATATATATATATGTTATGGTGCTTGTTATCTCCTAGGAGGAGACAATTAGATCATGGATGTCATGTTTATGTTCCCGATTCTTGGAGCTTTGACATTGATCTTGGTGGTTCTCTTTATATTGGGTACATTGATCATTTACTTGATTACTTCATGTTGGTGCTATGTTGCATTTGGAGTTTGGTATGGATTGATTAGTTACAGGTACTCATGGATACTTGGAGACATAGGTGAGGCTTGAGTTCTCTTGTGATTAGATACATGTGTTTGAGATGGTTACTCTTGATGAGATTTCACAGGAAGTCTGAGGAGCCTACACCTTGGTTGTACGTGAGTTCAACATGGACCTATGAGGAGAGTGTTCTTGGTTGAGTCATGATGAGTTGGATATCCTGGAGTTTATATTCTTTAAGTTTTGAGGGATTTTTGGGATATCATGAGTTTATATTCTTTATATTTCATAGATATGGATCTTGAGCTATGGTTAGTTAGTTTTGGAGGATTCATTTTAAGGGATGTTATGGTATGGTTATCCTCTTGTGCATTTGAGGATTGCTAGGAGATGGTTTATTGGCTGATTTCCAGTTATGGGGATGGTTACTTTGAGTTTGATCTTCTTGTTAGAGAGGCTTACATCCATGTTGGCATTGTTACATTGATTCATATACCATAGTTGATCCATGATATTGGGTGTTATGGATGTTGTTGAGGCTTTTCAATTGGGGTATTATTGAGGAGATTATACTTGAAATAGTTGGCATTTAGAGGTGTGTGTAGCAAGACATGCTACAGGTGTTTAGTTTGCAAGTTTTGCGTATCATTGTGGATGTTCCTTGGTACTACATGTTTACATATTCTATGTGATTTTTTTAGTAGATTTGGTATGCCTTGATCACTTGTGATGGTGACTTGTTTATGGAATGTTAACAAAGTTATGCATTGAATTCACTCATTCTAGGTTTGAATTCATCTAGACATCAACCATGTAGTGGGAGCTCCTAGATGTGTATGTCACTCTTTGACAGGTTTGCGCATGGAGTTTGTAATTGTAGGTTATGGGTGGATATGATCAGTGGCATGAGTTTACTATGTTATGTATACCTCATAGGTATGGATAATTGGATGTGTTGGCACTTGTTGTGGGTTCTATTTCAGCTATGGGTTTGTGTATCTTGACAGCTACAAGTGCATATTTATACCTTTGGATTGAGTGTTTGTATTTGGAATATCAATTGAGGCAGGACTTATGCTTCATTGTGACAAATTGTGTGGCTTCTCTTTGGATGGATTCTTATCTTTGTGCATTGGAATGATGGTGGATGAGAGCATTCATTCTTGGGATGGTATTCAATTTGTTTCTTGTTGCAAGTATCTTGATGGAGCACATGGAGCACCTTGTTTCCTTGATGGTATATATGGCTATATGGTTTTTTCACTTGATTCATGTTTTGAGGTTACTTGTTCCCTTTATGCAATGTATACAACAAGTGGGAGAGTGTTAGGTGTGTTTTAAACCTTGCATAATACTTTTAATGTAATTACTTATTTATTATGTGTGCGGTGCACCTAGGGAGTTTAGGGGTACGTGCATCACTTAGACTTGGGGCCACTTTATGTTGTATGTAACATTGGGACATAAGATAAAGTTGTAAAAATGTAATTGTTTAATATTGGGAAAAATAATTAAATAAAGTACCCAATATTAAATGAGGGAACATGGTTTTGTAATCTCATGGTTTTAGTCACATGGTTTTGTGTAATACCACTTGGTGGTTTTGTGGGAGCTTGTTTCTATAAAAGAAACCACAAGGATAGTTTTTTAAGGTAGGTCATTTTGACAGGTTGAGCTAGTGCATGTGTGAGGGTTTGAAGCATGGCATGGGATGTGTGGTTACATGCTTGGTCACATGTAGTGCATGGATAGATTGCTTCAGAAGTGTTCATGGAGTCTTTAAAGATGTATTGTAATGGGTTTTCATTGATGAATAATACATGGAGTGTGGATGCTTTTGGAGGCTGGGTTTTTCCCTCTTGAGGGTTTTCCCAGGGCATATCTTGTGCCATATTTGATGGGTATGTTGTCTATTATTTTTGCATGTTGATTTTGATAACTTATTTGCATAGATCTCTATATTGGGTTATGTGGAAATTTCCATGCAATGGCTACAAGTTTCCTAAGATGTACTATCATTGATCCATTATTGCATCCATAATCAGTACATATATTATCTTTCCATATTGTCTTGTGGAAGGATATATTTAGTTTTGTAACTGGTCCTAGGTTGTGGAGGCTCACTTTCAGCTCCTTGGAGTTCACTATCAAATAATACAAATATTCCCAATAAATCCCTCTAATTCTTGGCTCTTATGTGTCATAAGAATCTATCATAGGTTGTCATAGGATCCCACCAAAGTAGGAATATCAAAACTACTAAATATATCCAGATTAAATAAATCTTACAACACCTTACAAAACATTGACATTTGGAAAAAAATATGAACTAAAATTCCCATCCCCCATTTTCATGTGAGGCTAATTAAAATAATAATAAAAATATGGAAATTTATAATTAATTATAAGAAATGCTAAATAATAATTAAATACTTCTAGGAACTTGCAATATTGATTCCATCCAAATTTCGAACACGTCTTCACAACATCAAATATTTATACATGTGTAGTAAAATGCATACCCTTGCATTTTCTCAGTTTTTTGGGCCCACCTTGCTTTATTTATCTTTTTTTATGGCTTAACTGGCCCTATTTTACGTCCACAAGCCCTATGAATGGCATATCTTTTTGGTTAATCCTGACATTCTCCAATGCATATCTGATCCCCTAATGACGCTAATTGGTGTCTTTAATTTATGGTCGAGACTAAGATGCCACTAAGGGCATCCTTGTCCCCTCAAGATCCTGTAACCCTAATTTTGGTGTATGTGCCCCAAGTTTCATGAGTTGGGACTAATATGCCTCCTGGGGCATCTTATTCCTCCTTGAGTCATTTTTGGGATTTAATTTCAAATCTTGGTGGGATTTAACCTCCTTTACTCTTTGAATTCATATGTCAGCTTGGTGTGATATGATTTCTGGATATTAAGCATGAACAAGTATAAATACAAGGTTCATTCATTCATTTTCATCCTAAGCATTCATGAGATCATCCCAAAACCTTGAGTATTCATTCCTAAGAAAATTTTTTGAGATCAAGTGAATTCAAGAGCAATTCATCAAGCAATTGGAGCCATCATCAAGTTTCAAGCATCATATCAAGGATTGTTCTTGCATCATGTGTGTTGTTGTGCTAACATTTATGATGTAGGGTTTTAATCTAAGCAAGCATTTCAAGATCCATTTTCATTTGCAACCATTACATACAAGTTTGTAGCATTTGCAAGGGTTTGGTGAGTTATAGCATTGCATGTTGTCCATTCACCATTTCCTTCATCATTTCTATTTCTTTTCAAGGTTTAATTACCAACAAGGGGTTTGACCAAGGCAAACCCCCATTCACTAACAATCATCAATTTTTTCCATCTTGTCCATTTTTGTTTGTAGATCTAGGTTATATAATTGAAGATCACTTGGAGTGAAAAGTTGTCAAAGTTGCAAAGTTGAATTTTCAAAGTTGTCATCTTCATGAAAACTCACCTACTAGTCAAATTTGGTTGTTCCAGAACTTGAGATCCGAGCAGAAACAATTACATATCTAGGAGCTCGGGACCACATTCACACTTTTTAGAAATTCAGACTAGGACTAAGATGGGAGTAAAGGCATCTTATTCCTCTATGTGGAATCTTTCAGTGATTTTTCAAGATTTTGTTCTGTTATCCGAAGATTTTGTGTTTGCCCCAAAAAACAATAGTGGGACTAAGATGGGAGTAAATGCGTATTAGTCCTCCAAGGCATATTTCAATAGTCCATTTGCATTTCCAAAATCCTTTTGGCATCTCCAGGCTTCCTAGGTACACATACCCTAACTTGGAGTTGTTCATTTCCAGTATTCGTAAGCTTCATTTTTCTTATTTTAAGTGTTTTGCATATCACAACATATTTTCAAACACTATTGTTTCCAAGAATTTGCTTGGTGGTGAACCCATTAATCTGATAGAACACCCCTTCCTAAGTCCTCCTATTTGTGTATTGGCTCACCTTGAGGGGTTGATAGTTAGTCCTATTAGGGTTCTTAGGACATATTTGAATGAACGTGGTAGAATAGGAGGGAAAGAGCATCCTTTCACCCCATATTTTACAATGCTTCATTTTGGTGAACCTGAATTTGTTTGAGCACTCTTCCTTTTCTATTTTGGAGTCCTTTAGAGTCCTAGATTTAGATTACATTCATTACATTTTGCATCTAGGGTTTCTTGCTTCTTGCATTAGTGAAATTGCATTTAGGGTTTCATATCTTCGCATTAGTGAAAGTGAATATAAGTTGTTTTCATTTCTTGCATCATTAAATTTAATTGAAAAATTTAAAAGTACATTGTTAATCCTCTTAATTGCATTTAGAAACATTATTCTTGAATTAAAAATTGAAAAACTCCATTTCAAATCTTGCATTCAATTGCTTGTTCATCAATGTTGTTCTTTACATTTGTTTACATTGTTTTTTGTTTCCAAACATCATGTTCTTGCATAAGGAACCTAAGAAAGTTGTTTTCAAGCCAAAAATTTGTTGTTTCTCTCAAAAAAAACCTTTGTTGGGACTAAAACACCCTTACTAGCGTCTTAGTCCCTCTCAACGTTTTTGCTCAGAATCATACTCCTATTGTTTGCTTCCTATTTCAGCTTCTGAAACTGCCATATCTCATTAGGAGGACTAAAACACCCTTACTTTCATCTTAGTCACTGTTGAATTTAACTCTCTAGTTTTTAGGGTTTGAAATTGTTGTTTTGTATTTCTGTGGGTTGCTTTCAGTTTTCGATTTCAGTTTCCAGAATTGTTGTTATTCCAATTTCTTTCATTTCAATTCTAACTGCAAGCATAGGAGATTGTTTTCATTGCATTTTCCATGTTTTACTTCTTGTATGAGTTGTAGTACTTGGTGTCCTACTACTGATACTATGGTTAGACGAAGTGCGAGATTCATGGCATCCCTCGATAAAATACTCGTTATGAATCTTGGGTTATCAAGCTCTCTTACTTCTGGTATTGGCACTAGTTCACTAGGTATGGACCATACCTTTGACACCTCCTTTTCCATGCTTACCTTACAAGCATTATGCCAATCATTCAAACAATGGTTGATCATATTCCTCAAGAAAACATAATGAAAATGCATGAAGACCTAGCTCATTTACAAGATAGTGTAAGTATTGAAAAAATTTCCAACACTATTATACCTACGATAGATAATATCCATCGCATGATGGAAAGTGATGAAGGGTCCTAGAAGTTGTGTGTAGCCTAGCTCATATCTTTGGAAAATATCTTCCTTACACCACTAATGGTGCTCAAACCTCAAACAATGTGCATGGAGGAAATCACACTCCTCCCTCTTCAACCACATCATCCATTCCTACCTACACAAATCCTCAAATGACCATAATAATGTAGCCAACTAGCAATATTCCCCTACTTCACACATTTCCACTAGTGCTCCTTATACTTATGTAGCATCTAATCTCATACCTCTACCCATAATCAATCAATTCATTTTTCCTTCCAACACATACACACCAATACCATATTCACCTCCATTTCACACCATGAGCAATGATCCTATCATTAACCGTCTCTTACAAATCTTTTCATCCCTTCAATGTCAAGTTTCTACTATCAATCAAAATCAAAATGGTCCACCTTCATACTATGTCATGAGTAATCCATTATCCTTGGAGATATTGAGAACCCTGATGCTACAAGGTATAGAAATCCCTAGATTTGAGAAATATGGAGGAAAGGGAGATCCTACTAATCATGTCAATGAATTCAATGCTTTGTGTAGTGATTTTATCCTCGAAGACAAAATTTTGGCTAAAGTTTTTCCTCAATCCTTGAAAAGCATGGTCTTAGATTGGTTTCCCACATTACCGAATAATTCAATTTTTTCATTCAATGAACTTGTTGAGGATTTTATTAATTATTTCCAAGTGCACATGGTTCTCGAAAGGACATTGGCTGATTTGATGAGATGCAAGCAAAATGAAGGTGAAAAATTCATTGACTTTATTTCATTCTATAAATTATTTATTCCTAAATCAACATTAAGGTTCCCGATTCTCATCTCCAAAAGATGTTCAAAGAAAAATTACACCACAAGATAAGGGAAAAGATCACCATGATGAAATTTCCTTCCTTTATACACCTATGCACTACCCTTAGAGATTATCAAAATTATATTAGTGTTAGTGAATCAAAAACTACCCCTACTCGCCCTAAAAAAATTGTAACCCAAAAAACCTACCACCCTTTCAAACGACAACATAAGAGTTTCCTTCACCTAAATTTTGCCTCTCCACCTACCCAACCTATTGATAACCAAATAGCCACTATAAAGCAGAGCAATCCTTATATATTTGGGGATCCGCAAAGACAATTTACACCTTTACTAGACACCCTTCACAATATCATGACCTAGCTCTTAGCCAAAAACATGCTTACCTCACCTCCTATCCAACCCCTTGACCCTAGCAGACCATCACCTTTGAGCTTTAGACATAATGCCTATTGTTCTTATCACCAACAAAAAGGACATGACATATAACATTGCAAGTTTCTTAAACATCTTGTGCAAGACCTCATTGATTCCAATCACATCCAAATTGGAGGTGTGAATGGAAAAGGTAATAAGTCTATATCTCCTCCCAACCAAAACTTAAAAATATTTACCAATCCCATTCCCAACCATCATATTTCATTTGTTAAGGCTAGCAAAACTAAGCCTGATGTGATGAATCTTAAAACAAATGATGAACATATGAGAAATCATGAACAAAATCCTATGGATGATGATGAACAAAATCCTATGGATGATGATGAACAAAATCCTATGGATATTGATGAACAAATTCCTATTGATACAATGATAGGAGTGATTAACATCAAGCCTCATAAACAATAATCCATTAACATTACTTTCTCTTCAGAAGAAACAATTAAACATGCACTTGATTGTCCTCTTTCCATAGCCAACATAATCAATAATAAGCCCACTCTTGGGATTTTAATTGATCTCATATGTAGACGAATGTGATCACAGAAGAACTCTTATATGTGCATGAACTCACTCAAGATAGATATGATAAACCAAAAGCATGGATCAAAATGCATGATGGTTTTTCTCATGCTACGATGGGATCGATCACACTCCCTTTACAAGTAGTGTTGATGGTTAAAATGACACAAACAACATTAACACATAATATTTCTACTCTACTTCTCCTGAAAAAGAAAGGCAACCTGTAGTGGCCTAACTCCCAAGGTCCTGGTAGTTGGTTCTCAACTATCTGGTGTCACTCAATTGGTTCATGCAACTGTAATGTTCAAGGGGCCTGTGCTGGTAAAAGATTCAAGCATTGACTCATCTTATCAAACTGTTTTTGGTAAATCAATGGGGTTTCAAACAAAAGAAAAAGATAGATTAAAGGGTAAAACCAGTAAATATGAATGAAATTTATCTATCATTCAGACATATATCTTCAATAATGAATGTTCTTCCAATCAGATAAAAAAAACCATAAGATGACACAATCTATAGCGTAATCTATACCACTGCATACATTTTAGGTGCTTAATTAACTTCACAATCACACATCACAAATAGTTCAAGGACTTTCAAAACAATACGCATTCATTCATCATCAAGATTATAGATCAACAGACTTTAATAATTTCAATTCAATGATAATCCAACAAGATAATCTTTAAATCTGGTTTCTTCTAATGACTTTCATCACATAAGAAACTATCATGCTTCAACACAATCACTAGCATTCAGATGGATTATAAATTATCAGCCTTATCAAATAAAATAACTCAATGCAAACTCCATATTGTGTAAACCTATAAATTCTATTAACTGTAAAAGGATCAAGTACAAAGTATCTCTGCAAAAACTCTACAAAATTCTATCTCCTAGCATTAGGTAAGCCAATTCTATCCTCAATTAGCCGACCTTTACAATATGATATCCATCTGGTATTTATAGATATACAAAAAGTTCGAACTTCACTTCTATTTTAGGCTATCCACCTTTTTAGGAACAACTTTCTTGGAAAATCAGATCAATTTGATCTTGAGTTCTTACATTAGACGTTTAGTTTAACTAAAAATAGAAAATAGAGGAGAAGAAAAGAAGTCATGCACCCCCAAGACTGTCAGTGTTGTATGCATACAACATGCAAGGAAGATAAAAATCATGCATGCAACATGCAAGGATTCATGCATGCGAAGCCGGATCTGCCATGAACTCATCGTAGCTAGTGAAGACTTGCTGTAAAGTATCCATATCTGGCCCATCAATCCAGTCATCTTCAAATTTGATCTGATCCAACTCGACTGCAACAAACTCTTTCATACTTTTCACCTTTGTCAATTCTCTTCCTGCAACTTTTACTTCCTCTTTAACGTCCATTAACCGATCCAATATTGACTCTTCTCCATCATCCTCTTTTTGCATGAGTCCTTGAAATCTTTCATTCCATTTCTCTTTAACCTAACTCAAAGGCATGCCATCTTTTGTCATTACATTCACATCTACAATTATGGCCATGACCGCTTCCAACTCTTCCAACTACTTCCTGAATCTCATCCTTGTGTTTGCTCAAAAACTCAGTCCTAAACTTGAGTATGCGAAAAGTCTTCTCCACAAAGTCTTTGTTATCATCCTCAAGTATAGATTGTTCTAGAAGAGTAGTTAGAGGCAATGTATTTACCTTTTCTAACTTTTCACTATACTCCTTATACTCTTCTTCTTGTTTTTCTGATGCATCTCTTTTATTACTCCTTCTGCCTCCTTGTAAGCTTCAAATCCTTTCACTAAAACCTCACCTACCTCTTGGTTCAATTTGTCTATCCATTTGTCTACCATCTCTGCCTTACCTCTAACTTGCACCAAATCATCTACCAAATAGGAGTCTCAATGGCTGCAACTTGTTGTGACCTTGGAGAGGAGACACTCTTCAAGAATGAATGCAACTAATCCAATTGAGCCTTAAGCTCATCCTTCTTTTGCTTGTCCTTTATCATTCTTGATTTAGTTGTTGAAGCCACTACATCAATTAAATTCATTTTCTGATTTCTAATGGGTCTTCCCAAATTGACCATACTCAGCTGATAGTCTGTTAGCTGCATATCCCCTACCTCCTTTTCTGTCATAGGCATGGCACATTCAGCAACTATCTCCCCTTTATTTGTGAGTCTGGTAGAATGTAGAATTTTAGCCTTCTTCTTAGGCCTTTCCTATTCAATTCCCTTCATCATGTCCTCCCAATTGAGAGGTTGTGGAGGTGTTCTTGTCCTTTTCTGTAGGTCCAATTTTAACCATGTAGGAGAACTTGGAGCAGTAGTCATCATAGAGGAAGAGGGAGCAATAACTGTAGAAGGTGGTTGCATACTCTCTTGAGATTGGGATTCAACTCTTGCTTTCTCTTGTTGTTCTTGTAGTATATGCATTTGTACAAGCTTTTCAGCCTCTTCTTTATCCTTCTATTCTTGTATTTTCTTATCTTCCTCCTCTTTCCTCAACCTCTCTTCCTCCAACTAATTTCTCTCTACTCTTTCCTTTTCTAATTCTTCCTTTTCTATTCTTTCTTTTTCTAAGGCTTCTAGCTTTTCCCTTTCTAAATTTTCTGCCTCCAAAGTCTTAAGTTTTTCAGCTTCGGCTTCTTCTTCCTGTTGTTTCCTAATCAACTCTTCGGCCTCTTTTTCCTTTCTTATCTTTTCTACTCCTTCCTCTTTTTGTCGAGCTTCTTCTGCAAGTTTCAACCTAGCAACCAGAATTTCCTTTTCCCTCCGGTTTCTTACTTTCTCCCCTGCAAGATCATGGATCTTTTGTATCAATTCTAACTTGTCATTTTCTGCTTTGACCTTGATCTCATGCTCTCGTTGCCTCACTTGCTTCTCTGATTCATTAGTTGATGCCCTTGTTTCAACTTGTTTTGCCTTTAATTGCTGCTGGTGAAGTAGAGCATCAGCTTGCATCTTAGCATCCATTTCCTTTTGCTTCTCTGTTGCAGCCCCTGCATTAGACTTTCTCTTTTCCTCCTCAAAGATCTTCCATTGTTCCTCTTGTGTCAAAATGTGCTCAATACCCTCCTCCAAAGGTATGTTCTCTTGCAAATCCTTTTCAGATAGAGTCTCATCTGAATCTGTCTCAACCTCAAGAACTTCTTCCTCCACTCCTTTTCCCTCAGTAGTTTCCACCATGCTATGAAGGGTTCCTTCTTGAATTTCTTTACTTTTCTTTCTTGTAATTGGGGCTTGAGCGGATGATTCACCTAATGTAGCAACAGATCCTCCTAATGGAACATCTCCTTCTTGTGTTTCTTCTTCATCATCTACCACCTCAGGTTCTATTTCTTCAATGTCCGGAGGAAAGAATTCCAATGGCTCTTTGGGAGGTGTCTTCTTTTTAATCCCCTTGTACCCTTTACCCTTCTTAGGAGTTGGTTCTTGAGGAGTCTGGGTTCTTAGTACCAACCATTGCACGCTCCTATCCAATACTTGCCTTCTTATCTTCTTGATATCAATGGTCTCCTCAGCATCCCAGTCAATCGGATCCAGACTCTTGGTGCCAATGTTCAAAGCTTCATATGATGGATCCAATACAATTCCATCATCCACCAAAGTGTCAGGAATGTTTTCTTTAATACCTAGCTCTGCCATGAGTGCAACCAAAAATCTTTCATAGTTCTTCTTTCTCAAATCATACTCATCCTACCGATCACTCCAAAAGTCTTCTAACAAATTAAAATGTCTAGTGAACACTGAAGGTATTAAAGCATACATCCTCTTCTTTGGATCAAAATACTTACGAGCTGTATACAATCCCAATTTCAACTATATCAACTCATTACAAACCACCTTTTCTCCCTTCAAGTGTTGATAGCTATATTCACCCAATTTCATGGGAAATTTATGACATCCATTTTTATGCTTGATCCCAAACCTAGCATTAACTCCAATAGCTTGATACACAAACTCCATAAGCACTATTATGTTACTGTAGCACCTTGGAAGTAAGTGTGGGTGACCTTCAAAACCATATAACCTAAATTATGTAAATTTAGGGTATTGGATATACCAACATCCCCATTCAGCAATGAAAGCCATAGCTTCTTGGCTCAACCGGTATCCTGCATCTCCATTCAATTGGTTGATGATCACATATAAAAATGCATCATTGACCCTTCTAAAATGAGTCTCAGCAACTTGAAGAGATAACTGATCATAGTGTTCCCATACCTTCTTCTTCGCATCCAAGGATCTCATTATACCAATTCTGTTTAAACCTGGAAAAACACCCACTCTTGCTGCTGCATAAATAATGTAAGAGGTCATAAAGAAGCACTTGGTTTCTCTGATCCTTGTTAATTGATCATATATGGCATCAGAGACAATCATTGACCAATCAAACTGTTGTTCTCCTTTCAAAATAATCTGAATAAAAGGAAACATCCACTCCTTGAAGTAAAATGCATCCCTCTTCCCAAACACCCTGGACAACATCACAATCAACCTTGATATCTCTTCATAGAAATCTGCCCTCTTTGGCTGGTCTGCAAGCTTGGATAGAGATTTCTTTTTAGTTGTCAGCCACTTCTTGTTCAGGTGAGATTTATTCGACTGCTTATACTTATTGTAATTCTGTAAGGCCTCCACGTAATTCAATTGCACTAAGTTCTTTGGATCTGGAACATCAAATATACTCTAAAATGCTTGAGGAGTGAGATTAATAATCACATTGCCTTGTGAATCCATGCATAGTCTTGTAGCAGGATTGTAAGCACTAGCTACTGTCATGATTAACTCCGGGCACTAGACAGATATAGGAAACAAAGTGATATGAGCTAACCCAGTGTTGACAATTCTTTCTATAGTCAATGTAATATCCTTGTCAAATGCTTCTGAAGACCACTCTTCAACATTGTATTGACCTAAATTAGTGTCAGTGATATCCGACCAATCTCATTCCACCTTGCTCATCTTCACAGCCGGACTTGCATGATTACACCTCAAGGTATAAGGCAGTTGTTCTAGCTTTAACTTCTTTGGTTTTGATGCTACCTTTGATGTTTTTGCAGGCTGGTTTCTCCAAGCAGCTTCCCCTGATGTTCTTGACATCTTTCAACTTTCCTGCAAACAAAAACCTCTAATTAGATCTTTAGATATTATCATAGAAACATGCTCTAAAAATCATACCTTCCTTATATGCATCGGAGGCGGAACCAGGCAAAAACACAACCTAAAACAATCCCTTTGTACAACATTGCCGAACTCGGAACAAAAACCGATATAGAAATTTCACTAACAATGAATGGGCTTGGAATCGGAATCGGGGAGGTTTTTGGAACCGGGATTAGAATGGAAAACGGATTTGGTTTTCTTCAAATTTTTATTCTTTCATATTCTATTTCCATTTCGCCTCCGCTTCCGATTTGGTCATCGTTAACTTGAAGGAAAATTTCCTATTGTGCGCGAAGCCGGACACGGGATGAAAAATGGAATCAAAGATTTTTACAAAACAAAATTCTCAAGTTCCAGATCGATTCTGATCCCGTCTCCGCCTAGATTGACTATGACATCATCATCAGCCGACAACTTCACGATTTAACCTACGTCATTAAAAATAAAAAGGGGGCTTAACACTACATTCATATGACCATGGTGAATGACTGAATCCCAAGTTATCATATTTTAATTATTTTAAAATTGATTACAGAGACCAATGAAACCCTAATCTAATAAATACGATAAAAACTAGGGCACAAATTTTAAACCTTGCCATTTACCAGAATGCCAAATGTGACAAAAACCCTAAGTAAAAACGATGAATCAATTTACCCTAACTCACTGTAAAATCTCTAATCTACCTCACTGTATATTTCTAATCTAACTAACCACCATTTAAAAACCTAAACTTAAATCAACTCACTATAAATCCAAATCAACACGACGTAATCACGACTAAAGTGTGAAAGCAACCGTGCCCTAAAATAAAAAGAACTAAAAATAAAACAAATAGAAATGAGGAAACAATCAGATCAACAAAATAAAACAACCATTCAAACAAACACACCAAGAAACATGAAATCATTTGAAAACAACATGATTCCAGACACGAGCAAACATATATGCAAAACACGCAACAGTAAATAAAACGAAGAACAACAATAAGAAAACCTACCTTGAATACACAAGAACGTAGCTAACCTTTTGAACTGATCTGACCGCAACAATCTTCTCCTCCTTCAATCCTCTTGCTCAAACGAACTCTACCGCTGCTCTTTCGTGCTCTTCAATCTCTTAATAATGATAATAATGACTCGTTTAATCCTTATATGAATGTAAAACTGAAGATTTATACCTACACGAGCAACTATCATTAATGCATTAACACACAGTTAAGGCGGAGTCAGAACTGAAAGTGAATCAACACTTCACAACAGTGCGACTTCAGTCAAAAAGTCAACGATCCAGAAAATGGTGGGGGCAGAACTAAAATAGAAACTGAAGTTCGGAACTTTTGTATAATTTCCAAACTTCATTCCCATTCTGATTCCGGGTCCGCCAACTAAACATAAAACAAAACAAAACACAAAGAGTAAAACCAAAGACCGAGATAACAAAACTAAACAAAAAGATAAGACCAAAACCAAAAGTCCAAATAGTGGAGGCGAGGGTAGAGTTGATTATGATTTTGTAATTTTTCGGTAAAGACTAAGTTAGCACCCACTCCGGTTCCAGTTCCGCTGAAGACAAAACAAAAGATACAAACAAAAGACTGTTGAGATGGAAACCAAAACAAGTTTCAAAGGAACTTTCAGAACCCAATTCTGTTCCGGTTCCTATTCTGACAGAAAAACCAAAGAAAAACAAAGCATTGACCAAAACAAGACTCCAAACTTTGTTTCCAAAAACAACTAATTACAAAAATAACAAAGGGGGACCCATTTTGACCAAGGAAAAAGATGGGGTGGTTATGCAAGGCATAACAAATAAGACCAAATAAATCAAATGTATCATTCTCTATTATCTCTAATTCGACCAATTTCGTGTGAAGCTAGGCTAGAAATGGCTTCATTCCATGAATGCGGTCCCATCCATCATCCATAAGTGCTTAAAGTTTCCATTCGGCAATGAAATATCCATCATGAACCATAGTGTCTTTAGACCCCCGTATTCCATGGAAATTTCTCCTTAGACTATTTATGGTCTGAACCCATGGAACCTATAGGACAGCGTGAAGACTTCATTTTCCTATCTTACCAAAAATTCAAAGAAAAATGTATAACCAAACTATCTCTTGAAAAATTACCTCCACCCATGCTTGAACCTCCACCACCTAAACAAGATAGTCCTAAAATATTTCCATTAAACCAAGAGATGTCCATAAATACACCCTTACCTATTTCCTACAAGAGGCCAAGAGAAAACCCAACAAGTCTTAAGAAAATTTATAAAGCCAAAGAGAAGGTTGTCGAACAACCTTCCATGGTTTATTTCATTCTTCCTTCACAAGAAGAAAAGGAACCTATGGTTGATCCATCCACTCCTACACAACATGCAAATCATAATAAAAGAAACTATAATGCTAGAGAGTGTAGACATAGACATTGTGCTATTACTCGAAAGATGAATAATGAGAACAACGTTGAAAATCAAAATCAAAACTTGATAGAAGCAATAAATGATGAGCCTCCTCTCTTATCTGAGACTATCAATCCAGAACAACAAGGATCATAACGTTCTATGGATATTATCATTCATCCTCCTATTGTGGTTATCTTGGATGATGATGAGGAAGTGCATAATGAGTTGAATCTGTTATTTTCCTCATCCGTGAGCTTAAATGATAACAACCATGATGATCCTCCTAAATCGAGTGATTCACCATGTGTTGAGCCTAGTACTTCTCCTAGTACTGCACTTGATGTGATCCCACTCGCTATTAATTTTCATCCCACATACAATAAACAAGATTGGGATGTAGATGACTTGATGGATGGTTGATGTACATGTTCCTTACAAGTCTTTTTCTTTTTCTTTTTTCTTGCATGTGTGTATCGTGATCCTTCATGATGTTATTTTTGATTTTTCTCTCTATTTGTGCATTCCTCTATTTGTACCTTCATTCTTCCCTATGTCGTAAGCTTTTTTCTTTTCATTTTTCTTTTCACTTTTTTCTTGTGTTTTCCTTTTGGGGATGACACAAGGTGTCGAGACACCCTATGTCTCTTCCATGTTTACCCAAAAGATTTTTCTTTTCTTTTCAATTTTTGTCTTGTGTTTTCATTTTGGGGATGGTGCAAGGCATTGAGACACCCTATGTCTCTTCCATGTTGACCCAAAATATTTTTCTTTTCTTTTTACCTTTTCTCTTGTGTTTTCCTTTTGGGGATGATGCAAGGTGTCGAGACACCGTATGTCTCTTTCATGTTGACCCAAAATCTTTTTTCTTTTCTATTCACGTTTTTGTTTTATTGTCTTCCTTTTGGGGATGATGCAAGGCATCGAGACACCCTATGTCTCTTCCATGTTGGTCCAAAAGGATTTTCTTTATTTTCATTCTCTTTGTGTCATTCTTCTAGATCTAAGTGTATTTGGGGAATAATGTCAGTTTCGATCTCTCTAATACCTTTGCAGCAAAGATAGATACTGAACCTGAATCCATAGATCCCTTATGTGTTTTCGGGGGGAAACCCTCTTTTTCATTTTATTTTCCATGTTTGTCTACTTTAAAGTAATTGCTCATAGTTTGGTGTTATCAATTTCTTTAAAGTGGGGGCATACATTGGCATTATTTTAGCTTGATTTTATTTTCATTTGCTTTTCCAAGTTCCTAGATGCAATTTTCTTTCTTCATACGATGTGTTTTCCTCTTTTCGGTGACATTGGGAGTAATGTCCTTCAAAAGTGTGACCTATCTTAGCATATTATATTCCCCTTAGTGGTAGTGTGACACACTATATTCCCTAAGTGGTGAACCTTTTATCCTTTGACCGGTCCTCTCTTGGAGACATTAGGAATGATCTACACTAAGATTAATACCTCACATGAACTAAGAAAAATCCATTTGAGCATCCTCTCTCTTTCTTGTTTTATGCATTTCCCTTTTTTCCTTATTAAAGTCATGGAGGTATGGCTTTGATATGGACCCCTTGGGGCTCACCTAGTGAACACCTAGCTACACTAGCCCATGTGAGTGTGCATTTCATTTTTTTCCTTATCATAGTCATGGGGGTATGACTTTGATATGAACCTCTTGGGGCTCACCTAGTGGAAAAATAGTTCCCACTACCCCTCATGAGCATGTGTTTTGTTTGCATAGTGGATAACACATTCCACTTGTAAACCCTCTTCAAGCCTAGACCCATTCCACTGCGTTGGATGACCAGTCGAAGCTTGATCTATTGCAATTCTTTTCCTTTTGTCTTTTCTTTTCTTTGATGGTGTATGTTTGTGATTTTATTTTGGCTTCATATATCATTCACAAGTGTGTTCCTTTGTGTCTATGTTGGTTCACCATAGGATCATGATCCTAGGGGCTTGGCCACCCTCTTCATTGTTATCATCCTATCTTATCAACATTGGTACATTTAAACCCCACTTGAAGGTGTGGTTGGCTACTTTAGTGTGATTTTGAGGAAAGCTCATCCTCTCACTAAAGTGGGGGCTATATTTAGTGTAGTAAAAAATGAATATCCTTGCATTTTCACACTTGTTTGGGCTTGCCTTTCTTTATTTATCATTCTTTATGACTTAATTGGCCTTTTTTTGTGTCCACAAGCCATATAAGTGACATCTTTATGTTAATCCTGACATTCTCCAATGCATATCTGATCCCCTAATGAAGTTGATTGGCATGTCCCTAATTTTTGGTCAGGACTAAGGTGCCACTAAGGGCATCTTTGTCACCCCGAGGTCCTAGGACCCTAATTTTGAGGCATCTATTTTGGGCCCCTTTTTGGTGTATGTGCCCCAAGTTTCATGACTTGGGACTAAGATGCCACCTAGGGTGTTTTAGTCCTCCTTGAGTCATTTCTGGGATTTAATTTCAAATCAAGTGGTAGGATTTAACCTCATTTATTCTTTGAATTCATATATCAGCTTGGTGTGATATGATTTTAGGATATTAAGCATGAAAAAGTATAAATACAAGGTTCATTCATTCATTTTCATCCTAAGCATTCATGAGATCATCCTAGCAACTTGATTATTCATTCCTAAGGAAATTTTTTGAGATCAAGTGCATTCAAGATAAATTCATCAAGCAATTGGAGCCATAATCAAGTTTCAAAAATCATATCAGGGATTGTTCTTGCATCATGTGTGTTGTTGTGCTAAAATTTATGATGTAGGGTTTTGATCTAAGCAAGAATTTCAAGTCCATATCTATTAATCATTTCAAGATCCATATCTATTGTAGCCACTACATACAAGTTTGCAACATTTGCAAGGGTTTGGTGAGTTGTAGCATTAAATGTTGTTCATTCACCATTATTTCCTTCATGATTTCTATTTCATTTCAAGGTTTATTTACCAACAAGGGGTTTGACCAAGGAAAACCCCCACTCACTAAGAATCATCAAGTTTTTCCATTTTTGTTTGCAGATCTAGGTTGTAGACTTGAAGATCACTTGGAGTGCAAAGTTGCATTGTCAAAGTTGTCATCTCCATGGAAACTCACCTACAAGTTAGATCTAGTTGTTCCAGAACCTGAGATCCGAGGAGAAGCAATTGTAGATCTGGGAGCTCAAGACCACATTCACACTTTTAAAAAATTTAGATCGATACTAAGATAGGAGTAGAGGCATCTTAGTCCTCCATGTGGAATCTTTCAGTGATTTTTCAAGATTTTATTTCATTATTCGAAGATTCTTTGTTTGCCCCAGAAAACAACAGCAAGACTAAGATGGGATTAAAGGTGTCTTAGTCCTCCAAGCCATATTTTAGCAGTCCATTTATATTTCCAAAATCCTTTTGGCATCTCTAGGCTTCCCAGGTATACCCTAACTTGGAGTTGTTCATTTCTAATATTAGCAAGCTTAATTTTTCTTATTTTAAGTGTTTTGCATATCACAATGTATTTTCAAACATTATTGTTTCCAAGAATTTGCTTGGTGGTGAACCCCTTAATATGATAGAACACCCCCTCCTAATTCCTCCTAGTTATGTATTGGCTCACCTTGAGGGGTTGGTAGTCAATCCTATTAGGGTTCTTAGGACATATTTGAATGAACAAGGTAGAATAGGAGGGAAAGAGAATCCTTTCACCCCCATATTTTACCAACATTTCACTACCAAATAATTAAATAAAACCAATCAAAACATTACAACATGCATTTTAATACCAAACATTTAAATAAATGTCAAACACACAAGGAAAGAATAATTACAATAACAATAACATATGAAATAATATCACAATATGACTTCACCATACCATATACTCCTAAATATCCATATACAACAATATATCAACTCCCGGCTAGCTAGGACAATTTTGAAACCCCCAATTTGCAATTGGCTCCTCTAATCTTTGATTTTGGTGAACCAAAAGCTAATATTGACTTTTTTAGGTCTTCTGAACACTATGGAAAGGTTGAAAATGCCTTTAGGATTACCAAAATTATGAAATCACCCATATCTCACAAGAACAAAAATATTAAAAATAGAGTTCATAGATGCTTATTTTCCTCTCGAACTATTTCAATTCTCTAGATCATTCAAGAATTCAAGAGAAGACCATACTAATTTTATGAGAAAAAAATGGCTTTGAATTAGTCTCAAATCCCTAAAAATATTAGATCACAAAGTAAGATATACCAAAAAAATCCACTCTGATACCATATTAGATTATTTAAGAAGCAAGAATCAAGCTAGGATCTGATACTAGTCATATATTGCATGCACTCTAGTCAAGAAAATGATTGAATATAAAAATATTGGAATGGAGAAATCGTGTAGGGGCACCCATAGTGATTTCATGCCTCCAAGGGGTCAAGAAGTTGATTTTTTGTTTTGTTTTGGTTTTTTTCATGTAATAAGGTCTAAGAAGACTATTTCATGTGTGTTGGAGTCAAAGTTAGGTTATTAGGTGAATGGAAGTGTGCAAATGCAAAAAACTTGACAAAGTTGCACAATGTTGTAAAAGAAACTTTTGTGTTTTGTTTTCAAAGGTAGCTATAATGATATTTAGCTAAGTTTGTAATTTGAAAATTGGTTATGAACCATTGGAATATGGTTGAATTTTTTTAAAATACCTTGTGTGGTCGAAGGCAAGGCTGGTTGTTGGGAATTTTGAAGATTGAAGCAATAAAAACTCTATTTTTTCACATTTTTTGAATGTTCTTTACTGCTAAACCAGGTTGTACAGATTTTTACGATCCAGGAATGCAGTAGAATCAATTGGGTATGATTATATAGCGATTATTATTTCAATTGGTGTTGATTTCATGTAATTTTGTTATGATTTGAGAAAGTTGTGTTCATTTTTTGTAGACTAGTCGAAACCTTGGTTAGGGTAACCAATGAGGAATAAAATATAATAAAATTTATTCCACCTAGTAGAATATTTTTAAACTTGGTGGAATGGGTGATACCACTATGTGCTTTGAGTTTCCTAGGCTGCATATGCAAGAGGCAGGGTTTGGAATGTGTGGAGAAGTCTAAAGGTATGATATCTTCATGTATCAAACTTAAGAGCCTAGTGGGTGGAAGGAATTTGTTGTTTGCAATTTTTGGAATGATTTGTGTTGTGAGAATATGTTTGAACCCCTATAGGATGTTTTTGAAGCGTTGGAATGAGAGTGGAGTCTCTAGAACACAAAACCCTATTGCTACCAAGCCACATTGTGCCATGAGGCCTAATTTGAGTGAGGACAGTCAAAATTTGGAGCCTTACATACAAAGTGACCTCACTTGAATTTTGGATATGTTTTAAAATGGCCAAAAGGGTACTTGTAAATGTTCTTACCTTTTGAATTTCATTCTTTTCCTTACCTAAGAAGGTCATTTTGAAAGACTACTAGGGTAAAGGGGCATTTTGTGAAGGAAAGCCCATTGGTTCATGTGTGAGGGCTCTTGTGAGTGGTTGCTTGAGTGAGATTGATAGGTTGGAGACCAAAGGGTCATTTTGGGTGATTTTGGGTTGTGTTTACCCTTGAATGGATTGTTTCTTTGAAGATCAAATGTCTACCCTTGTTGAAGAAGTCTGCCCTATCAAGATTGTGTTTGAACTTTGAGAAAGGAATGAACCGATTGTTGTGAAATATAGTATCAATAGTCTAGTTTTTTCCCCTACTCATTACTCTCACCAAGCTATCATTGAACTAGTGAAGGTGAGATTAGAGTGTTTTATAAATAGAAAACACATGACATACATCCAAGAGGTGCATTAAATCATAATACCCATAAAATGTGTGAGGTTTTACCTAATTGGAAAATGCCAAAAGATGTGGCGTAACCTCCTCTGATGAAGACAAAAGAGATGTTGTGAGAGGTGGAACATAAAGAAAAAAGAGGGTGAGAAACCCAACTACCCCATAACCTACTCAAGAAATGACAAAATAGTGTTTAATGAGAGGTGGCCCAACACGACAAAAGAGGGTGCATAACTAAACTACCCATGTGTGGGAGAGAGTGACACATGTAGTTGATATATATCACCACATGTCCTCATATTAACCATACCTAATAAACTTATGCAATATTAAATAATATGTGTAGGAAAAATAAAATACCCCTAACATAAGGAAAATAAAAAACCTACATTAATATCAGCTTAGCATTCATATATAAGAATCCTTTTTTGGTACAAGAACTACTTCATTATTGGTGAATTTCATAGCATCTTTTTCTGTCCTATGAGGTGGTTCTTTTGACATCAATGGTTTATCCACTTAAACTAATTATATCTATATTAGCTTATTTAGCAAGACATGGTTTTAAGGTTAGAGTAGAGTTACTCACTTTGGGGTGTTATCTCATCCTCCTTTAGACACCTTATTTAGGATAGATTTTTTTCCCTACGATTTTTCTCCTATTCTACTTCTAGGGGTACCGTCTCCTTTAATTTTGGGGCTATTTTAGATTATACATGGGTAATTTAATAGGCCTTGTTGTTAGGACCTATTTCTTCTTACCTTAGTTGGACTTAAGGGGCATTTCATTGTAATATTTATTAATTTAGACATATTTATCTTAAGTAGGATATTTCACATGTTATTTAACTTTACTTAGGTAATTTATTTTTAATTAGTTAGGTAGGAGAGGATAATGAGTTGCAAAATCCATGGGATTCTACTTTTATTCTTATCCTTTTTGATTTGAAAACTTTGATAAGCAATCCCTTGCTTTTTGGTTTTATGCCTTAGCCTAAACCTCATCATATTTGAAAATAATAAGGATATATATTTTTAGATTTCTTTCCTTCCTATTGATAATGCAAGTGTTGTGAGCTCTTTTAGTTTCTCAGGGACAACTATTTAAGGGGTAAGTGTAGGATCATGATGGGCCAAATAGTGGTGATAAAGAAAAACATGTTTCTAGTTAGCCAAAATCAGAAAAATTCATCTTTGACTTTTACTTAGGTTGGGTAAAAAGTACATTTTTATGGTAAAAAACAAAGAAAAATGGATATTTGTTATTGACGGATATCCATTTTGTTCTCATTTTCAATTATTATATATGATAGATATATAATTAAATATATATATTATTATATATCATATATGTTATTATATAATATAAATTATTATCATCATTTTATTTAATATTTTCATATATTATCATATATAAAAATAATATATATTATGTCATATTTATTTATATATTATTATTATTGTAAGTGTGGAATGAGCAAATAATAAAAAAACACTTCTTAATAAGATATCATATCAAGATTTTTAACAAGATTAATCTAATTAACACAATAAAACTCCTGAAAGCATCATATTGTTCTCTATCTCCAAAGATTTATTAAATTGTTGTGGCTCTTAGATTGTGTAAGCATTGTGACTATTAAAATGCCAATCTAGAGAATGAGATGTTGCTTAAATGCAAGAAACTATTCCTATATGATGATTGCTAAATGATATGATAATGATACTATAGCCGAGAATGACATGAAATTGATAAGTGAAACTATTGTAAACTAAGATGCAGCTAAATGAAAATCCATGATTATGATTTCTATTCTAAAATGATTTACTAATTTCTATTTTCTCAATTGTTCTAATTCTATTTTTGTAGAGTAAGATTGCACAAAGTTGGGGGGGATCCTTTTCCTATAGAGAAGGGTTGTATTTATAGATTCTCGACAACGGATTTGTGAAGGGGCAGCAAAGCAGAGGTCTGGATTCGATTGTGAAGATTCAAGGGTGAAGGATGAAGGATTTGGAGCTGATTATGGAGATTGTTCCTCCCCACTAAAACATTTGGCTAGAGGATAGGAAAAATCCATGGAAGAAGATTGAGGAGTTGCCTGCAAATTTGTCTCAAAATTTGCCTGTGAAGGTTGAGATGAATTAATTAGACATATCATATCTAATTTGGTACATAGATATGATTAGTTGTAGAATTGAATACGTAGATTTAATTGAATAATTGGATTTATTCAATTTAGGAAAGAGGATATTTAATTTAATAAAAGAAACTTTAGAAGTCTATGTTTATTAAATAAATATAGAAGAAATATGATAGTTGATAGAAGAATTTAATAAAAACAAAGTATTAAATTTGTTTATTTAATTAAGAAGAAATACTATAATAAAGATATAAGAATAAAAGGTGAACTATGTAAATAAATATTTCTATTTATTTCATACTAGAAGAATAAAAAGGTTAATTAATCAAATAAATTGTATTTAATTAATTAGATTGTCCAGAACATTTTAGGTGTATACATTTTGCCCCTCTTTGAAGTGATGTGTTTACGCATTGCTTCAAAGAAAATTTTGCTATTGTTGCTAGTATTGACGAAAAATTCTCAGATATGCCCCAAATGTTGATTTTGCTGTGATAATGGATGTATGCCCCCTCAAGAGATAAATTAATGATTTTTTGGACTTTTGGAATTTTTTTGATTTTTTATGATTTTATGATGTTTTGATAAAGATTTATTGAAAAAATAATTTATCTCCGGACAAAAAGTGATGAAAATGTGCCTGTAAAGAAGTTGAATTAATGCCCCAGTAAATAAATTAAATAAACCCCAATAAAATCCCTTTTAATCACTCTATAAAAAGCTAAAAAGGGGTAATTTAGAATTCATTTGTGCATTTGAGTGTTTGAAAATTTGTGAGAGAGATTTTGAGAAATTTGGAGCAAGATTCCTATTCCTTACCACACTCACTGTTTCGAGCACGTGCATCGTCATAACCGCCCGACCGCGTAAAAACCTTCGGTATGTACCCATGTACCTCCTCGATTTTCGTGCATTTTGAAATTCATGCATATTTTTGGCTTTTAATTTTTTGAATTTTTTTAGCACATTAGAGGCCCAAACTGGCACATAGGCTAGATTTTGTAGCACATAAAATGTTCTAGTGCACCAGCTTGTTTTTTTAGCACGTCCATAGGTTAGATTAGTGCATATAATTTTGTGGTGCCTGGATGAGTTTTTGTAGCGCGTCTGTAGGATAAAGTAGTGCATAGGTTGTTTTAGTGCCTAGGGCAAATTATGTAGCGCATAGGTTAGACAAAATGGTGCATAGGATGATTTGGCACTTTGGTCGCCTGAAATGGCACGTTGACCAAATAAAATAGCACATTGACTATTTTAGCACTTTGATCATCTATTTTAGTGCTTTGAGTAGTTTAAATAGCACATTGAATCTTTTGGCGCATCAAAACATTGTTTTAGTGCATCAAGGTCAAAATGATGAATTTTGACAATTTTGTCCTTAGCGTTGTCAATTTTGATTGTGTTAGCCATTGGTTTGATTGATTGATGAGCTCAGTAGAGTAGATGATTTTTAACCTCATGATAGGTGAGGTTTGATGATTGATTTGAAGATAATTAACCTCATGATAGGCAAGGAATTATTATATATTGATTGTGTACCTCCTGATAGGCGAGGTTGATTTGATTAATTTACCTCATGATAGGCAAGGTATAATTGTTTAGATGATGATTGACCTCATGATAGTCTAGGTTTGGGTTGATGATTACTCATTATATTTGACCAAAGTATCACCAAAGCTATTTTGATTTGATAGGCAAATTGATGTTTGATGAATTAACAAAGGATTCCTAATTTTCAATATTTTGTGATGATAGGAGGCATTGACGAACCTCCAAGTTTGAGAGCGGTTTCCTAGGATGTTTGATTTGATAGTGCAGCTAGTGCATCCTGAGACTATAGTGATTACACATTGTGGATTATCTTCTCTCTTGTATATGCACTAGATTAGGATTAATTGGGGTCTCCTTACCACTTTTGCAGAGAGGTGGCATAGTGAGCATAATACTTTCCACCTTCCTACTAGTGAGATGACCATCACTCCTGAGGATGTATGGCGGATTCTGAGGATTCTTATTGTCGGTGATCTGGTGCTTTATGATTCTATAGAGCAGGGTGGGACTGATGCTCTCTGCAAAGTTTTTCAGGATGATAGTATTTGTGGATATGAGATTCCATGGCGCGAGATGGTGGATGCCTATGCCACTTTTCCTTTAGTACTTGTTGGTTTCATTGGAGGGTTCCTTTGTCCTGATCGTAGGTCAAAGGGATTTTTCTTTGGTTGGGTATGTGCTTTAGAGAGTATGGTGGTGCATGGTACCAGATATTCCTAGGGCTTGTGTATGCTTTCCCATCTTTATCATGAATTACATTATGTTGTTTACCTCTGAGGTTGCAGTTTGTCGACAGGTGTTAAATTATTATAGATGTGAGCATGGGAGCACATAGCTGTTACACATATAGTGATGGTGAGACAAAGGCCAACCATGAGGCCATATGTACATATTTATGCAGGTTGCCTTACTCAGCCTAGACTAGGTAAGCTAGAGCATTCAATGATGTTGAGGTGGTCAACCTAACGTCCTTATCTAGACTGTGAGCACTAGGACGATGATGATATTCAGATGTTGTATCTCTCAGTTGTTACTTCTCATTGGTTAGAATCATTGGGTATTGGAGAGATTTCTATTTAGGAGGGTGCTTTGGTAGTTTGGTATCGTTCAGAGCATGTCGTAGGGTGTTGCACACTACAGTTGTTGCCAAATAGATTTCACAGATTAGGGACCGAGTCTCTCATATGATGCAGTTCAAGAGTATCAGGATTTACAACCTTTAGAGTGGGACATTCATCTGGATATTACAAAGGCACCTATTATAGCAGACTATGTAGAGTATCTGGCCCTTCACCCCTTTCCACGGATTACTATTCTAGATGACCCAGTGCACTTACCTTTAGAGGAGGAGGATAGTGATGAGGAGGAGGGAGATGGTGATGGTGGTGATGACGAAGGAGGTGGTGATGATGGAGGATTTCATGGTGATGATGATAGTGAGGGATATTATGATAGTGCGGAGGGGGATGATAGTGGAGGATATGATGATAGTGGTGGAGATGATGGTGGTGAGTCTGGTTGCGATGTTGATGTGCAAGAGTTCATGGTGCCTCGTAAGAGGCGATCACTAGTAGAAATTTTAGAGCAGAGTGTGTGTATAGGGGTACCATCTCAACATCAAAAAATGAAGATTGCAAGCTTACAGGTGTAGGTACAAACTATACAGGGGCAGTTGGTTTAGGCTCAAGGTTTGTTGGCACAGACACAGACACAAATGCAGACACAAGTCCAGGTTCACATATAGGATCTCCCATAGGTACAGGGATAGTTGGCAATTACACAAACACAAATTTCCACTTTGATAGTAGAGCGAGATGCAAACCTATAGGTTACCAAGCAGGCACAGACTACTGCTGAGAGACTACAAAGACTAGCCGATGGGACCACTATGGGTGATTATATGTGAGAGATACTCCATGTGAGTAAAGAGGCAGATTTTTATAGAGGCCGTTACCATGATGTTGTCCCCTTTGAGTAGAGAGTTAGTTATGTGGATTCTCGATCAGGCATCACCCATTCCAAGACTGTTAGCGAGGGTGTGACTTAGGCTCCACAAAGAGATCCTAGAGATCCTAGTACGTTTGGTGGGGGAGGTACTGACCTAGATATTCCTACACCGTCTAGAGATAGCAGGTCATAGTTTTATGATGTGATCCAATGATATATGAGACATGATGTATAATCTAGTTTTATGATTCACATCCATTTTTGATATTGTATCTCTTTATATTTCAGACATCATTGTAAACTTGACATTATGATTTTTGAGATCTATATGATATGTGGTGGATTGATCGATTTATATGCATTTTATATGGTTTTATGATGGATGCTTTTAATTTCCCTATTCTATATGGTATGCGATGATCTACATGATACTGTTATGGATGCATTTAATGATCATGTGATATGCTATAATGATTTGATGTTCTATGTATTATGTTACAATGTGATTATATGAATAATGATGATGTATGGATGCATGATGTATGAGTTATTTACATATATTGATAGATGTATGATTATGTGTATATCTAAATTATGTGATAATGTAACCATATGTATGATTATGAATGTGATTTTTTAATGATAGATGAATAATGCAAATATATAATATGATGAATGGATAAATGAATGATGGTAATAATAATGGTCTCTAATGTATGCTTTACGATGTGATAAATGGATGAATGATATGCAACTACATAGAGATTTGTTTTTGATAGTTTTTCTCATGCAATTTTATGATGTGATGATTTGAATAATATGATATGATGTAATGTATAACTGATGAAATTTTATAATAATGTTCTCTAATGTATGCAATGGAAATTATTATGCAACTATATGATAACGATGATGTTTTTATTAATATCAAGTATACTCAATTTGTTAGTAAGGAAAGTTAACACCATTTATGAATTGGTTATCCATATTTGGAATAAAATACTCTAGAAAGAAAAACTATCATGGATGCAACCTAATGTGATCATGAAAAAGTACATGAAAAAATTGTTACCTTAACAATCTTTTTAGCATGCTTTTTATCATCATTGAGCCTTAAAAATGTTGAAAGTGAGTACAAGAACCGATGGTATGAGTTAAACCATGATGAACTAAGTACTACCTTCATGATTTTTGATATTGCAAGTGAACACATGCATCTAGGTATAATTAAACCGAGATGACCTTGGCATTTCTTGCATAAAAAAAAAGAATTGAATCATTATACTATATAAATTCATAATCTCATCAATGATACTTTGTAGAGCACATCTCGCAATAATTCACACAATAAATGATCCATTCACAGACAATAGAAAAATAAAATACCATTCTCCTTCCTAGCTTCTCTATTTCAATACATCATCGAGTTGCTCCAAAGAAATGATAACAAGAAGCAAAGCATAACATGTTGAACATTCAAGCATATAGCGATAAAATCATAATTCGAAAGAATATCACCCCCCTAAAGTTCTTCTTGATTTGATTTTGATTTCCATTGTTTTGATTTAGATGATTGGTTTCTTGAAATTTTCTGATTTTTGATGTATGTTCAATGTTGCATTCTACTGTGATCATTGTGTTTGTTGTGTTTGTCATACTATTGTTTGTATATTTATTTCAGCTCATTTTTATTGCCCTCAATGAGCTCAAGATTTTTCCCCCAAGCTAGGGTGAGACATGAACATGTTTGTTATGATATGATATTAAATGAAAATGATTGTGAAAGTAAACAACCATGACATGCCTCTAATAGATGGGACTGCTGGTTTAAATCACAAGTAGTGCATGTTTTCTAGGTTTTCACCACATGTTTTTATTGCACTTTTTTAGACTTTTATGATTTTTTTGTATTGTTCCATTTTATAATATTTTATTTTTATTTTTATTTTTCATTTTTTGTTGTTACCAAGACTCCTATTTTCTAGGTTTTCATCAAGGCAACTATTTCCTAGGACTTGAACAGTGCAGTAGGTGATTCAGGTGTGGAATTTTTTGAGATGGATATTGTTGATAGGTTCGTCGAATAGATCCCCTTCAAGTGTTGATAGTTGATAGGCTCCTAATCCATAAACTGATATGACAACAAAAGGACTTGGCTAGTTAGGTTCAAACTTCCCTTTCTTTTCTCTGTCCTATTGATTTCTAGGGTTTTACTTTAGGACCAAATCACCAACATGAAAGACTCTAGGCTTTACGCTATGATTCTAGATTATGGAAATTCTCTGTTGGTATGCCTTTAAATGATTGATAGCTTGTTGTCACCGTTCATCTAATAATTCCAATTCTTGAAGTCTCGACACTCTATAATCCTCATCTAAAATTATACCCTTTAGTGACACAAAAAGTGATGGAATTTCAACCTCAATGGGTAGGATGGCCTCTAATCCATATACCAAGGCATATGGTGTAGCTCCTGTAGGTGTTTTGATGATGGTTTGGTATGCCCGCAAAGCCATATTTAGTTGAATATTCCCATCACGCCCAACATCATTGACCGTTTTCATTCGAATTTTTAGATTTTTTTTGTTGGAGGCCATTTCCTTGAGGATAGTACGGTGTTGAAAAATGATGTTGGATGTGAAAGCTTTCACATAGTTCTTGGAAATCCTAATTTTTGAAATGTCTACCATTGTCTATCACAATGGAATGAGGTATGCCATACCGACAGATGAGGTAATTTAGTATGAACAAAGAAATATGATTTCTAGTGATCTTTGTTAAAGGAACCACCTGTATCCATTTTGTAAAGTATTTCATTGTTGTGATTATGAACTTGTGTCCATTGGATGAAGACTGGTTAATCTTTCCTACCAATTCTAGTCCCCACTGAAAAAAGCGCCATGTTGAAGTAAATGGTTGCAATTCCTGTGCTGGGGTGTGGATTATGTTACCATGTATCTGGAACTTACGGCACTTCTTAACAAACTGATAAGACTCCTTCTCCATGTTCGGCCAATAATACCCCAAACAGAGGACATTCTTGGCTAGAGTTAGTCCGCTTGAATGAGTTCCACAAATACCTTCATGGACCTCATGTAAGGTTGTCTCAAACTCATTATGTTCTAGACATCAGAAAATAGTACCATCTAGACCTCGATGGTAAAGTATGTCGGCTATTGAAGTATGTCGTGCAGTTTGGTGGATGAAGTTGCATTTTTGGTTTCTAGAAAGATCAGGAGGAAGGATATTGCCTTTTAGGTAAGAATAGGTCTTCCCATAGATTGAGGATTCAACATCGTCTAAGAGGTATATGGTTTGTGATTTAGGATTATCATAGGTAGGATTAAACACTTGTTCTACCATAAACTCATAACAACCACGTTTTCTTGGTAACTATAGGAGAGAAGCAATTGTTAGCATAGCATCTAGAGCTTTGTTTTCTACCCTTGGAATTTTTTAAAACTTGATATCCACAAAATATTTTTTGAGATCATCCATCAACTTCTTATATGGCCTCAAATTTTCATCTTCCATCTGATATTCATCATTTACTTGATAAATGACTAGTTGCAAATCTCCATATACTTGTATCTCTGTGATTTTCCATTCAATTGCTACCTTGATGTCGATGATTAGTGCCTCATACTTAGCTACATTATTTGTACATGGAAACATGACTTTATAGGATCCCAAGATGGTGTGTCTTTGAGGTGTTTTGAGGTGTAAGAAACAATATTCCCATGCCAGACCCTCGTTGTGTGTATGACCCATCAAAATATAGCATCTATTGTTGTGTTGTCACAGTAAGAATGTCTGCATCTGAAAAATCAATTGTCATAGGATGATCATTCGTTAATGGAGCTTCGACTAACTGATTGAAAATCACTTGAAATTTGATGGATCTCCTATCCACATACTAGATATCAAATTGAGTTAACATCACGACCCACTTGGCTAGTCTCCTTGTTAAAGCAGCCTTGCTGAGTAGATATTTCTATGGATCAATATTTTCTATGAGCCTAACTATGTGATTCAACATGTAATGCCACAACGGCTGGGTAGAAAATACCACCATCAAACAAGCCTTTTCGAGAAGGTGTAATTTATTGCATAGCCATTCAGAGTTGTGTTGATATAGTAAATAGCTTGTTCTCTTCCCTCGGGATCTTCCTGTGCCAACAGTGCTCCTAAAGAAATTTTTGTTGTTGCAATGTATAGTATCAATGATATCTCTTCTATAGGTGACACGAGTATGGGTGGTGGCATCATATATTTTTTTATTTGATTGAAAGTTGTTTCACACCCTTGATCCCATTTGAACAAGAATTTTTTATGTAGCAAGTGATTAAATGGATGACTTTTTCTGGCTAACTAGGAGATAAACCTCCTAATTGATTATAGCCTACCTTGTAGTCACCTTATTTGATTGATATTATTTGGAAATGGCATTTCCATTATAGCCTTGACCTTGGCAGGATCCACTTCGATACCCTTCTCTGAAACTATGTATCTTAGGAGTTTTGTTGATGTAACACTAAAGACATATTTCTTAGGATTTAATCGAACATTGAACTTCTTCGGCCTTGTAAGGATCTTTCCCAGGATCTCTAGATGTCCTTCTCTAGAATATGAATTTTCTAAGATATCATCTACATAATCCTCCATAAATGTATGCATCATATCATGGAATATGGTGCTCATTTCTAGTTGATATGTGACCCATGAATTCATCAACCCAAAGGGCATGAAGTTCCAACAAAAATTTCCCCATGGAAATTTGAATGTTGTTTTCTCTTAATCATCTGGTGCTATCTTGATTTGGTTGTAGCTTGAGAAACCATCCATTACTGATAACATGGCATGTCCAACTGTTAAGTCCACAATGATGTCAATGTTTGGTAAGGGAAAATAATCCTTTGGACATGCCTTGTTGAGATCCCTGAAGTTTGTACATATTCTGATACTATTGTCTGGTTTAGACAAAAGTATAATATTAGATATCCAATCAGCATAATCGATAGACCTGATGAATCCCGCATCTAACAACTTTTTCAGCTCAGCCTTGACCATCAAGGCAATATGCAGACGCATCTTCCTTTATAATTTGTTTCACAGGTTTTATTCTAGATGGTAGAGATAAATGATGCATTAAAGATTTGGATTTAAACTTGGCATATTAGAGTATGACCAAGCAAAGTTAAAGCTTTTGTCCTCAAATAATTTGGTGAATTCAGGGTTCTCTTGTCCAGTCATCCATGCTACCAGATGTAAAGTCTTTGCCTTTTTTGTTGTGCCAATATTAATAGACTATGTAGGCTCCACCAATACTGATGAACTTTCAGGATAGTGCTCTGGAAGGGTGTCAAATACCCCATATTTTAGTGCCTCAGAGAGGTTTTCACCATCAGATGCATTCTTTATTTTTACTTTTTCGAGATATAATGCTGCCATTGAATGGTTTTCACCATCTAGATCTATTATTCATGTTTTCTATTTTTCAACTGGAAGATTTGACACCCTCCTGACTAAATTTTTTGTTATGAGATTTATGATTAGAACTAATGTCAGGTTCATCAAAACAAAGGAAATATATGATAGCATCATCATTCACAAAAATAGGTACATCAATAGGTTCATTTGGTTACCAGTTGATAAGTTCAGGATGCATTAGGGATAAAAAGTCATCAGATTGGCTAAGGTCAACGATAGTGAGGGTTCCAATAGTAATGTTGTCAAAGTTGTTAGTGGTAATGTCAAGGTCTATAATATTACTCTCCTCCAATTCATCCAGTTCACTTGATGTATGTCCATCCTCACTTGAGTCATTAATATTTTTTGATTCAAATACAAGTGGTCTAGTCCCCAAGCTTTGACCCTCCTCGTGTGTGGGTACATACTATTTTATGACGCCAATTTTTATGTTTGTGTATGGTACATCAGATAAAAGATCCCACTCATAATCATTGGAATCTGTTTCAGAACTATCTCTCATTTGAAGGATTCTTTCAATTGCTTTTTGAGTCATTTCTTGTTTTGTTTCCTCCGTATAACCCAATCCTGTTTTGTCCTTTGGTTGAAGTGTGAGAGGTTGAATGGGTTCTATGATGCCTTCCTTTATTTTCCCAATAGGTCCTTGTCCTTCATACCTCATTTTCTTTAAGATAACCTTTCATTTTCCATACTGATCTATCTTTATGTTGATATTTGCTAATGTTGATGCTTCTTCATCTTTGTATACCCAATTGAGGATGGCTTGTCTTCAGATTCGTCTTCTAGAGTACCAACTTTTACAAATGTTTCATCTAGAACTATGGTAGGTTGTGATGGTTTTCATACTATTGTTGATGGTTGTCCATATGATTGGAGATGGTAGCAACTATGAAATACATACTGATTGCCCAATGGAATATTCTCCCATGCCTTTGTCGGTTAACTGGATATTTTCTTGAAATTGTTGTGATAGAGAATTTAGGTGATCCTTATTGTCTGATAAAGTTAAATCAACAAAACTTGTATCCTTGGATTGGCCCTTTTTCTCAACCCATTTAGATACAACATTTAATTTATTTTCACCATTAGATGAACCAGAGGTGTTTGCTTCTCTATTATGGGGTATAAAAGTGTCTTGACTTGTTTTAAGCATGTTACAATATTGGGGATTATTGTAGTTAGCTGATATAGTTACTTCTTATCCATTGACTGGAAATTTTAAACATTGATGATAAGTTGAAGGCACCGCTTTAATTTCATGAATTCATGGACGTCCCAAGAGTATATTATATGTTAGCTCTTTTTCTCGCACTTGGAAAGCTATATTCTTAACCATTGGTCCTACTTGAATAGGCAACACAATCAATCCCTTAGAGGATCTCTCTTCTTCGTCATAGGATTTTATTGTCATTGATAGCATCATGAGAATAACCTAGTGCATGGATCAATTCAAAGTACAAATTTTTAAACCAGCCCCACCATCTATTAAGACATGTTTGACACGGTTTTTGTGGATTAAGACTTCAGTGTGAAGTGCAGTATTGTGTGGATGATTAAGTGATACATCATCTTGTTCAGAAAATGATAGACAATGAGGTGTGGTAAAATTTCCCACCATAACTTTAAATTGACAAACATCTAGATTGTTGGGTACTGTGGTAGCCACAAGAGCTTGTTTCAAAACCTCCTTATGGGATGGTGAGATTTTAAGGAGTTCTAATATCGATATCTTTGTTGGTATTTTTTGTAGTTGATCGACAATCTTATATTGACTTGAAGAGGGAGTAGTGGTTTTAGATGCAACTCCTTTCAATATTACCTTGGATTTCCCCCTCATCGTTACGTTGACTAGTTGGTAGTCTTGTTTCTCCCTAATTTTTATGATATTTATTTGATTGTTGGATGTGTCTATGTTTGGGATCAGATCTACTAGTATAATGTCATTGGTTCCATCATTATCAACTTGATTTTCAGTGAAATCATTCTCAAGCGTAGAAATACAAAAGATTGTGCCATCATAAACATAGTTTACATTTTTACCCTTATCTTTTGTAGAAGAAGATTCTCCTTTTTCATAATTTGGTAAAGGATCCTTAAATGCAGTATGATCATTGTTGGTTTGATGTCCTTCTATGAATACCTTTTTACTATCAGTCAAATCTTGGACTAGATGTTTTAACTCCATATAACCATTTGTTTTATGTCCTTTGTTTTTATGAAAGTTACAATAGACTGTGTCATTCCACCAAGATGGTTTTACTTTTGGATCCCAAAATCTTGCTTCACATAAGGTGATAAGTCCATTTGTAATAAGTTCTCTCATTGTTGATTCTAGTGCTTGTCTCAATGGTGTTAATCTCTGTCGGTTTGATGATCTTTGATATGTTTTCGGTTTAGATTCTCCATTGTTCGGATTTTTTTTTTTGATTGATACTTTGATTGATGTTTTGGTCACTATTTTGATTGGTCTTTGTAGTAGTAGCCATTAAATTAAATATTGGTTTTACATTTTGTTTGTCATTTGCAGTATCATTTTTTCCAGTATTTCTATTCTTTTTGTCAAAACTTAGGCTTGTCATTGTTACCATAGTGATTTGAGGAATTTGTATTGTTTGACCCTTCATTGTAATGTTTTATCACCCCTCTCTTGACTGAAGATTCTTCGATCTTGAGGCCATTTTCAATCACTTTAAAAAATGTGGATGGACATTGTAGTTCAAGCCTATAGCTCATTTCATCAATTAGGTTGTCAATAAATAGTTCCATTTTCTCTTCTTTAGGTATACAATGAGGATACCTACCAAAGGACCTTCGCCATTGTTGTAGAAATGAGAGGAATGTCTCACCTTTCTTTTGTTTCATGTTGTAAAGGTATTTTATTGTTACCTCATTTTGAATATTAAAAGAAAATTGTGAGATAAACATGTTGACTAGTTCTTCAAAAGTTTGAATCCCTGGTTGTAGTTTAGAGAACCATTCCATGCATTGAACTCCTAAGCTCCTTGGAAATAACCTCATTAGATAATTTTCTTCTTGTGCAAATTCTAACTCATGGTTCTGAATTCCCTCACATGGTCAATTGGATTTGTTTTACCATTGTACTTGTCGTATTTCAGGAATCGATAATGTCTAAGAAATGGTATCATGCCCACACTTGGATCAAAAGGATAAGGCAAAATTTCCTATAATGAGTACCTTTTCGTGGTTCCCTTTTGTATATCTTGAAGTTGTTGTTGCAAGTTTTTCATTTAATCTGTTAGGGAAGCCACTTGATTTGTGTTTTGTGTGCGTTGTGGTTCAATTTCAGTTGCTCTAGGTTTTACTTTTAATCGTTTGATATCAAAATCTTTTGGAAGTTTTGCACCTGATTTGGCTAGCATCAAAATGTATTTTTCCATATCTTGTTCTAAGACTTTCTTCATAAATATATGGAAATTTGGATCTTGTTGTGCTATTTGGATATCCTCTTGGGTTATTTCATTGGTGTCATTTTGGTGGAGTCTTCTCCAAGGATTTTCTTCGGCCATGGTGTTTTTGGTTTCAATTTCCTTTTCTCTAAGTTTATGTCTTTGTAACCTCGTCAAAATTGGCATACACATGTTTGTTCTTTGTTGGTTGATAGATTTATCACCTAACTCTATTTTCTCATGCCCAATAAAGGTGACAAGCATAACAACAGTCGAACTAGTAATGATAGAAATTTCTAACTGATTCTCTGCTTATTTTAAAAGGTGGCAGCTACCTTCGTTTGATATCCAATGAATAAATTTTTAACTAGGAATGATTTTTACTAGAAAGAAAGTAAAGGAAGAGGCTTTTAACCAAAAATATTTAAAGGTATCAATGGAAATCATGTAACAAAACTAAAATAAACCATGATTAAATATAGAATCAAAACCACCGCAACATCTTTATTTAGAAATAAATCATACTATAGTGATGCAATAGCCTTTTAAATAACAACCATTCCAATGATAGATCACTCATAGCAAAAAATTCAACATAAGAAAAAATAATTCATACATCACAATTCAAAGATCATGAATGCATAAAATCCACCATAGTTTTTTATATCAGAATATCAAAAAAATAGAAAATCCAGATAATAATTTTTTGTGCTCTAATGAGAAAATCAAAGTTCACCCAAAAGATCCAGAACCATCAACAAAACCCCTATTTAAAGCATCACCAATAGTTTCAGGTTACAATTTCTTGAAAGTAACCATACTAAATAAAATGAGTCTTTAACTTAGAAAAGAGCCAAAATATATAAATTAAAGTATCATGAAATATTTAAAAATAAATTGATTCCAATTCTCCTGCCTAAGTCTCTTCATCTTCAATAGACATGACCACCTCTTTCTGCAGGGTTTCCTCTTGTGCTTCATCCCGGCCTTATAATCCTTGTACCTGGTATCAATTGCAAGTATCTCCTTACTTCTTGGAGTCATGGTGAATTGTAGTTCGGTTCTCATTCTAGATAAAGCCGCTTCAGATTCAACCACAATTTGAGATCTCCTATTCGCCTCAATTTTAAAGGACTCGAGATAGAATTGTAATCTCCCAAGTCTTGAAAAGGACTCTTTAGTTGAATTAGTGGGATTTGCAATCTCTTTGTTAAAAAATATTTAAACTTTAGGCACACCTCCTTGGTATCCAACATATTCTCATCAAACTCATCCATGATATTAACCTTCAGGTCATGACAGTTGCCTTTAATTTCAACTAACAGATCCAAAAATATCTCAAGGACTTCAGAGATTTCATTTACCAGTGTAACACACACATCCAATTTCCAACTAAGTGAATCAGACCAAGAAGAGTATAATTCCTTGGGATCATTTAAAATATGTTCACTAACCAACTTCATTCGATCCATGGAAATCAACTCTTTTATCTCTTGAGAGAGAACATAAATATTGGTTTTATATTTCCAAATTTGTCTTGGTTTTGTTACTAATTCCTTTCTCTTCTCTACAACTTGAGTGTAAAAAATCATAGACTTGCTTATAAAAAGAGAAATTTCTTGAGATATTTCATCAATCCACTCACCAGCAGCTCTAGAATAAGCAAGGTTTCACTTGATTTTATGCATAGAAGATGCTTCAATATCCACTCCTTGAGAAATTGAATCTTCATTGGATATGGTAGAAGGAATCAAAGAAGAGATGAATTTCTTCAGATCAAGGACTTGTGACTACAAATTCACTTTCTCTTTCCTTTCTTCCTTCACACATTTAATCAAAGCATTAACATAATAGTTAGCATGATATACATCACCCTCCAAGGTTTGAGGTCCCATGTCCACGTGTGTTATCTTATAATATACTTCAGTTATCTCGTTGTCATTCAAGTCCTTGATCGGGTCCAAAATTTCCAATATTTGATTCCCAAAAGCTGGATTTGTCAACACCCTTGACATTTTCTGAGCTTTCTTTGGTCTTGAGGAGGAATGGAATAAATTTGCAACTGTGTCAACTCCAACCATTTTCATAGGGGTGTATTTTCTTTTCTTCTCCACAACATTTTTCAAACACATAAGGGAAGATTCTACCGACACAACATATTTGTTTCCAGGTACAAATTCTTTTGTTTTAGCAAGGAGGATGGATACATTCTCTCTCAGGGAAGAGGGTACTTTAGACAAAGGAGGGAAGGTATTGTCCTCAACAATATTTTGTAAAATGGCATCAAAATCCTCTGAAGCAAACTTCAGTAGGTTGGTCTTCCTTTTAGGGACCGAAGTGGATACAATATCTTGCTCACATACTAATTTCAACTTAGTTGTCTATTCAGGTTTTTTACCATCCCCTCTAAACTATGAATTAGCACTGAAAGACCAGAGAGCTAGTTTTTATGATCATGCAGTTGTTATAATAGTTAGAGAAAACTTATGTTCATTCCTTTGAGAAGATCTTGGTTCCTGATTAGAGCCTGCAACTCACCTCCATTTTCCTCTCAACCAATCCTGATTTTGGTGTAACACTAGATTGGCTCGTACATTCATTTTAAATGCTTCATTCTTACTCTATTCTATCTTAGAATGAGATTTATGTGGTAGAGAATCATATTCAGGATCGATAATTACTGAATCTTCAATGGTATTCTTAGGAAATTGGATTGAAAGACCATACAACATAATATGTTAGAGGGTCATCCTCATATAATCTCTTTTCAAAACCTCATTTTCATCTACACAATCGTCCCAAAAATCCTCAATAGAGGGTTGGTGATGATACAAAGTTTCCCCATATAGATTATATTTCACATAATCCTTACTATCAAAACCCACCCTCATGAAAAAATATTGGAGGTTGTATTCTTTAAGGACTTTCTCAGCACCTTTTTCTACTTGATTGTTCTTTCATGTAAAAGAGGGAGTAATCAGTAGGAAATGATAGCCTCACTTCCCCATGTTCATATATTTCACATTGACCAAGTCCATCTGTCTATAGACTTCCAAAAACACTAGAAAATCCTTTAAATACCTAGGTAGTTTCAATGGATCATTCTCATAGCATCCGATTCTCAAATATGAAAATCTTTCAAACTGAATATAGAAGCTTCCAAAATTTTGTTATCAAGGACATGGGTTCAAGAGAGAAATAAATATCAGGGTTTCCATCTAGCTTCCTCACAACCTCCATTAAAAAGGCATAATTAACCAAACAATACTCTCACATCCTGACTTGTTTAGTGAATTGTGGATAATAGTTATACACAAGCATTCCAAGAACTAGAGGTGTCACAGGTTTTAGCCCTGGGTACAATATATGTCAAATAAGAACATAGATGGAAGGTTGTTGTTCGCTAAAAATTGACTAGTTGCTCATTTAAATGGAAACAAACTACTCTAGCCCAGTCTATGAACACATTTTCATCACAAATAACTAGAATGAATTGACACATCCAATATTCAAATGGATCAAGATGCACATTCCCAGCCAAGAAATGCAACAGAGCAATAACATCCATAATTTCTTCTTTAAAATGGGTTCTTTTGAGTTTGGTTGGTAATTGGGACTTACCTCTCTTTTCGGACATCAACCAGCCCTTGGCAATGGAATTATTGCACTAGTCTTCCTTAGTCTTGAAAAATTCATTGGCTGCAATGACTGACATTTCCCTTATAGGTTCCTTCATAGGAATTCCCAATGCACGCGAAACAACTTCTAGAGAAATTCTAGCAACAATGCTTTCGTCTGTGGCTTTAGTTTCTCTTGTTCCTGGAATATATCTCCTCGCGCAGGAGCTAACCAAGTCCATACTTAAGATGACTTCAGGGAAACCTCCAACATGAGCTAACCCACTTTCTAACAGCTTCACGTTGACAGTGGATTTTCTATCACTTTCCAATTGAGCCCAAAATTCACCCAACTTGAAATATCCCAAGTCTGTGTCCCTCACTCCTAGCCAATGATTTCCAATTTCAAACTGCATGAGCCCATAGTGAACAAAGGAAAACCTGCTTGCTTTGAAAAATATTGCAAAGAAAAGATGTACAAATGAGAACCAGAATGAATAAATGTTCACCACCATTTTTCAAGTAAGAATGGTAAGACTTGCATTTGGTACTGAATAAATGCAATACCTTATTTTAATTCTCGATAAAGAAATCCTCAAGGCTCATGAGTTTCACAACAATTCTTGATGAGACATCTCTAGATTGTATTGTAAGCCTCAATAAATATATAGGCAATGCCTCAAAATTTTTGAATAGACAACACATCGCCTTTTCACAAACAATTGAAACTTCACAAATTGAAATTGGGAGTTATGAGGTTTCAAAAACCTCTGAATCAACGGAAATACAAAGGACTGGCATGCTCAATGCAAACAAGGAGGAACAAGTAAAACAACTAGGTAGTTCTACGACAAAACAAGAACCCGATGACTTGGACTTAAGAACATTGGGCACCAATCATATGAGTTTTAAAACTTAAGTAACCCACAACAAAGGTAAAGATAGCAACCAAAACTTAGGCTTAGGTAAAATATGAGAAAACAAAGACTATGGAAGCAAAGATTAAAAATTTACATGATGGAAAATATAACCATATGTAACATTATTCTCACTAAACTTTGATATTTTGCTTGGATAAGTGTCAAGGTATTTAACTTAAGTCGAATAGAATGATAAATTCTATTAATGAGACTAAGCTAAAAATATGATTATTATTTTTTTGTTTCTTTATTGTGGGATGACAAAATCCTGATAAAGAAACTTGACGTAATAATCCAGAATTTGTGTGATAGTTTAGACACCTTAAGGTTGTAATATCTTGGTTCAATTTGATAAATTTTGACTCATAAGTCTTATCTTTCCAAGTTTAAGACACTGTTCGGATTGAGGAAATGTTTTTGTTTTGAAAAAAATCCCGTTTTTGATGTTATCAATCTGATACCACTTTCAAATAACTCTATATTTTCCTGTTATGTGGATGCACTATAACAGACTGTCAATGTGCTAAAATAGACTGTATATGTGCTACAAAAAATTGTGTATCCGCTATCAAATAGGGTGTATGTGCTAAGATAGACCGTGGATGCGCTAAGATACTGGTAAATAATGATGATAGACTATGCAGATGCATTGTAAGGTATGGCAGATGCATTGAAACAATGGTTGCATGCGCTAAAATAGACTGTGCATGCGTTATAACAGGTGATCAAAGCGCTAAAATAGACTATATATGTGCTAAAAGATTGGGTGTATGCGCTAAACTGGAAGTTGTCCAGATCTTCATAGTTTTGTCTATTTGTTCTAGGTTTTCTCAATATGATAATTAATTCCAAGGTGTGATTTTCTAACCAGTGAAGATAGTGGATGAGTTTTATGTTCTTTTGAAAAAAACTTCACACAATACAACTAGATTATAAACAGTTCGTTTCAGATTCTATGAGTTAAACATATAGTGAGTGTTCGAGAATCTAGTCCGATTCTTTCATTTCCATAGGTTTGACACAAAAACAAACAGTTCAAGCACTTTTCTAACTCAAGTAGGCCACTTAGAATATCACAACCCACAACTTTCAACTATGTCAGCTCACATAGCCTTGTCACCCCTAGAGGGCACTCGTGTTTTTTCCTTTCTTGAGTCTTAGCCAAAGAAAAATCCTTCTTCTGGCTAGGGTCTCTGATAGTTATATGGTGAGTGTCTTGGGGGTAGATTCTTCCCTCCCCTTGCACCGTGATATAAGAAGTGTTCAAAAAATGACACAGTTTGGATGGTACTCTAAAGTTCATAAATAGAGTATCCATTCAAAGTGGCAATTGATAAACTCCCTTAGGAGACCTCCTAATATTTAGAAAAAATATTTTGGGGATGGTTATCTTGCACACTTCTATTGAATTGTGGGTTTCCCCAAATTCACTTTTGATTAGAGTGGATTGGAAAACCTGGCTTTGGTTGTTCCCACTTAGGTCATTCCCGTAGGGTGAGTACTTTTTCGCACTATGGAAAGCCTTCTAAAGGATTTAATAAAGCATAAATAGCAAGTCTAGCATTCTGATCACCCAATTAAGGGGACAGCATAGGCCAATTGCTTTCAAGACACATAAAACATGGGGCTCAAAATATTTCTTTGATTAATCTAGATGCACTATTTTAACCAAAGAAAAAACAACTAAAAGAACCTAAATCCCTACAAACATCATTAGTAATTTTTGTATGTTTTTTCTTTGACCGGTGTATATTTTCCAACAACTATCTTTGACCAACGTATTTTGTACCTGGAACACAAAAAATAGTGATTAGATTTCGGATTTTAAATTTCTGTAAAAATTAATTAGATGTGTCACAATAGTGGTTAGATGTGCTACAAGAAAAATTTAAATGTGCTAAATTGGAAGTCCTATGTGCTATAGAATTTCATGCATGTGCTAAAACAGTATATCTATGTGCCGAAAGAAAAACCTCGTGACTGGTGACACTGGAAGTTTGATGCATCGGAACAATTGTTGAAAGTGCTAGAATAATTTGTTGATGTGCTGGAATAGTTGGTGAATGTGTTATAGTATATGTCCTATGCACCGTAAGATCTCTCGATCACACTAAAATGATCACGTCAGAATCCTACGAGAATGCTTTTCAACAATAAACATTAAACAATGGGGTTTATAATCTAGCCCCATGGTGAGCGCCAAAATGTAAGTGTGGAATAAGTAAATAATAACAGAACACTTCTTAATAAGACATTATATCAATATTTTTAACAATATTAATCTAATTAACACAATAAAACTCCTGAAAGCGTTATATTGTTCTCTATCTCCAAAGATTTTATTAAATAACTATGGCTCTCAAATTGTGTAAGCACTGTGACTGTTAAAATTTCAATCTAGAGAATGAGATGTTGCTTAAATGCAATAAACTAATCCTATATGATGATTGCTAAATGATGTGATAATGATACAATAGCTGAGAGTGACATGAAATTGATAAGTGAAACTATTGTAAACTAAGATGCAACTAAATGAAAAACCATGATTATGATTTCTATTCTAGAATGATTTACTAATTGCAATTTTCTCAATTGTTCTAATGTTATTTCTGCAAAGTAAGATTGCACAAAGCTGGGGGGGGATCCTTTTCATGTAGAGAAGGGTTGTATTTATAGATTCTCGACAAAAAATTTGTGAAGGGGCAACAAAGCAGAGGTTTGGATTTGATTGTGAAGATTCAAGGGTGAAGGATGAAGGATTTGGAGCTGATTATGGAAATTGTTCCTCCCCACAAAAATAGTCAACCAGAGGATAGGAAAAATCCATGGAAGAAGATTGAGGAGTTGCCTGCAAATTTGTCTCAAATTTGGAGACAAATTTTCCCATGAAGGTTGAGATGAATTAATTAGACATATCATATCCAATTTGGTAGGTAGATATGATTAGTTGTAGAATTGAATATTTAGATTTAATTGAATGTTTGGATTTATTCAATTTAGGAAAGAGGATATTTAATTTAATAAAACAAAATTTAGAAGTCTACGTTTACTAAATAAATATAGAAGAAATATGATAGTTGATAGAAGAATTTAAAAATGATAATTAAATAAAAACAAAGTATTGATTTTTTCTATTTAATTAAGAATAAATAATATAATAAAGATATAAGAATAAAAGGTGAACTATGTAAATAATTATTTCTATTTATTTAATAGTAGAAGAATAAAAAGGTTAATTAATGAAATAAATCATATTTAATTAATTAGATTGTCTAGACCATTTTTAGGTGTATACAATTATACATAAAATAATATTATTTATATATATTATTAATTACACGTTATAAACTATATAGACTAGTATACATATATTAATTAATAATATATATAAAGAACGTTGAAAGTTATCAATACTTAACATTGTTTATTATAATATTAATTAATAAAATATATGAAAAACTAATAATATAAATTAAAAACTATTTATTGGGAAGCTTTTAATTTAAATCTTTTTTGAAAAATAGAAAAAAAAATCCATTTTATGTGCTTGTTATTCTTAAGCAGCACATACTTCCACTTGCTTGTCATTTTCAATGAAGCTTCAAAAAGTTTACGAATATTCCTTTGTTGCTTTCACTTTATAACGCTTTCAGCGTAATTATTATTTATTATAATTTAATATATAAATAATAAATAATATTATAATATATTATTTATTAAAGTTCATAATCGTTTAGTAAAAAAGTGCATTGAAATGGAGCAAAACTCTTCTTTCCTCCCACACTTCCCATCCTTCTTTAGCGTTGGAGATTTTTTGTCGGGTGATGGAATTGAGGGGGGCTTGTCATCTTGTATGGGTCACCTTCACCTAAGGAATGTTTCCCTAAATACATGAAGGCTCTGCTTCATCATGTGCAAAATCACTCTTCATTTAAGGTGCGTTTTGAACAATGTTGAAACCCTAGCCTGCAGTGACATGTTGTTCGGTCGGTCTGGCAAGATTTGGCCTCGAATGGGTGTTACAATGGCTCTCTATCAGATCTGGATCCACACATTTCATGTCCACCTCCTTTAGGGGCATTTACCAATGTCAGCGATGCCATTCCTTTCTCTTGCTCAAAAACCATACCAGAGATATGCCTGGATGGAGATATCCACAACAGGGAGGATTTTATTAGGGAGCACACACTCATATGTAGTTTTACCAGATCATGGAAAAAGCTATGCAGTCTACATGGGTGGATCTTTGATTGTTGGAAGGAGGGTATAGAGGAAGAAGTAAGAATTCATCATTGTGCTAGGGGATTTTTTATCCTAGAATTTAAATATTTTGAAGATAAAAGGAAGGTGATGAAAATGGTTCATGGTTTCTCACTGGAGATTTCTTGTGTATGAAACCTTGGCTTCCATCCTTCGATCCTTGATTAAAGTCTATTTCTACCACTTATTTTTGGGTGTGTCTTCCATACCCGCCCTTGCAATCTTGAGAACTTGAGTGCCCGAGAGCCATTGGAAATGGCCTAGGGAAGTATTATTTCTCCTCATAAGAAACTATAAATTATGTCAATTCAACTTGTGCTCATTTATGTGTTGAAATGGACCTCTCCACTAGTCTACCTATTGAACTATATTTGAAATTGGGTAACAAAATCTGGAGGTAGTAGGTAGACTATGAAAAAATCATTTCCAACTATAGAAAATTCTTCTCAATAGATCACATAATTGCATAATTCAAAAAGGTAAATAATGAGAGGGGTAGATAGGCCTCAAAGGAAAGACCTACCTGGTGGATTGGGGTTGAGACTCACCATTATAATATTTCTCTTGCATCTCAAAATTCTATGATTTCATCACACACTCCTTCCAAGGCTTCTACAACTATTTTCTTCCCCCTCTCCTATGGTGGAAAATACATCCGCTCAGGAATCTCATGGGGATGATACAAAGAGAATTTTGGTGATCTCTCCAAAAAAACCAATGAAGGATAACTTGATGCCTCCCCACATTTCAATTGGTTCTTCCACTCCCATTGAGCTGTTAGTTGTTGTTGGTCTTGGGGATGATGGGAATGATAGTATGAAAATATCAAAAATATCTATGAGGTCTTTCGATACATTTGTAGGTGAAGGAACTCCATATGGTATGGTGGAATAGTACATGGAGACTCCCCCACAAACAAATCAAGACTAGACTGAAGTGAAGAGGAAGAAATCCTCTTAGCCAAAACTAAAAATGATGCTTAGATAATCAAAGAAAAAGGATAATTTTTAATTCATAAGTTTTTTTGTGCCCATGCTTTGATGGGATAGCAAGTTGTGCTAGGGCAATAGTCTTTAGGTTGATGTAAGCATTTTTTGTGTAATTAGAACTCCTATTCATAGGGCATGCATTTTAATTTTTTTGCATCGTCTTTTATGGGATACGACTCCCTTACATGTCTAGCTTACGAATAAAAAATATATTATTTCCTAAAAAATTAATTACATGCATATTACTATTTATATAATGTAATAATATTATTATGTATAATATAAAATTATTATTATATATGATTTATATATTGTATATTATAATAACATATAATATTATGTATCTTATAATATATATCTTATAATATTATAATATATAAAAATTAAACATGATAAATATATCATACAATATAATAATATATTAAATATTAAAAAAAGGTCTAAATAATGGATATCCATTTTTGAGAGCCATTTATATAATAAAAAAGCACTCTAAAAAATGGATATTGATTTTTTAAAGCTACTTATATTAAAAATCTCTCAAAAATATATATTTATGTCGTAAGGCATACCACTGCTACAACATTTCACCGTGAATTTCCGTGTACATAAAAAAATTTATCAAAAAATGATTTTTCTGTGTACATCAATATTTTGAATGCATTTTTCCGTGTATAGAAAATGGTGGAGGCGGTGTCAATATTTGAGTGGTAGTCTCATGACATTATGGCCCTTGTGACCATTGAGTAAGTTGGAATATGCCAATTACCCCTTCCTTAAGTCTCACAGTGCTGATAGGTCAGCTGATAGCCAACAACCAGCACAATTAGTATGGAAAAATTTTTACAGTTCACCATTTATTTTAGGCTCTCGACAGTTTATGTGATGTTGTCATTCTGCACTATTCATTGTCAAAAACTAACTTGGTTCAGTTGACACAAAATCCACTTCACTTGATACGTAGCTTGCACGTGTAGGGATCAATATCTACTATGTCTTGGGTAGGTGGGAAGGCACACATTCCACCACTGATTTGAGCGAAAATAGGTCCATCGCTTGGTTATGCTATGAATCAAGCCAACGTTTGTGTTGTAGTTTATAAATCATTGTGTAGAATTTTTAGCCTATCTACTATAACAGAGTTTTATATTTGCTTACTGTGAATCTTGTATATTTGCTTTGGAGAGTTTGAAGATTTTAGCTTCTAATGCTTCATGGATGAGCAATTCTGAATTATTTCCATTGGGGAGATACTTAAGTAGTTTTTTTGCATCTAAATTTTCCCAAAGTTTTTAAGGATGTCGTGCCACCTTACATGACTTGTTGTTTTAAGATTTTAAATTTTGATAGACATCTGGATTTCCATTTGCACATAGCTCGTAAAATTTCTTATAGGAAATTTCTTGCTCTTCACAAAGTGTTAAAAATTGATGGGTGGATAATGGACATTTATAAATAAGCTACTAAATTTCCTTAGCAGCACACTTAGAGATATTTTAGTTAGCTTCTCTCCATGGGGACTATAACTTATCGCTGGGAAATTTCTCAAAAAAATTCTTAAGGTTGCACCAAATTTTTGTGTTTTACTATGAAGCTTTGTATCTTTGTGTTGGATAGTTTGGAAGTATATATCTGTTAATTAGCAGGCTCGTGGATGATCCATTCCTGATTTATTTCCATCGTGGTTGTGTAGATATTTTCATGGTATTTTGCAGCTAAACGTTTCCAAGGATTTAATTATTTTCAATTTTTGTAATATAATTACGGATGCAGTCCCATGGAAGGGGCTTCAACTCGTATTGTTATTTCAAGGTTTTCCCTATGGAATAAAAAAAGATCAGCTACAAGAATAAAATGATTTTTTTTCACATAAAATAGGATGATCTCATTTTCAGTTGCTATTGGGATGGAGGGCTTGAAAGCTTTTCCCATTAGCTTAGGAAAAAAATTCAGTGACACCTTGCATGACATGTTTTTAAAAAAGGTATACTTTGGTAAAAGGTTGGATTATCCATTTGCACATAGCTCATATAATTTCTCCTCAAAAATTTCTTACACCTTAAATTTCTCTCAACAAAAAATAATTACAAATTCATGAGATGAATTTTCTAATAAGGCTCCTAAATTTCTAAGCAACACCCTTGGCAATTTTGGATAGCCTCCCTCCATCGGACCATAGCTCAACACTAATAAATTTGTCACATTTAAGTGGAAAAATTTATGTAAAGAAACTATAAAAATTGGTTGGATGCAAGTTCACAATAGGTAAAGAAAATAATTGAATGGGTGCTGCAATTTTTCAATTCCTCTAATTTCTCTCCAAATGTTGTGGCATGTAGCAGTTGGGGTTTTGTAAATAGAGGGTTTTTTTGTTCATTTGTATTTGAAGGTAAAAGATGTTCTTCTTGTAGTTATCTACATTAAGCAGTTGCAATAATGCCCCTCCATAAGACCTTTCCCTTAAGTAGAATTTTCCCTACTTGTAGTGTGATTATCATTTCCTTGTTATCATATGTATGTTATACTTAAATTTTTTCATTGATATATTTTACCCATGATCTTTTCTAGCATTTTTTGTTATTAGGTTTAGTTTGTCACTGATTTTTTACTCTATTTTATCTTCTATTGTTGTAGAAGTGGATACTAACCTATTGGGTACCTTATTTATTGTTCTTTAATAGGTACATAAATTGTTTTCCCAACCTAAACTGTATTGATCATATTGTTGGCTTATTCAATTATAGTAATCTATCCTAGTGTCACCCATCAATGATTACATAAGTTGGTACAATTTTTAGGATTCCAAAGCAAACATCAGTTATAAGCACCGAAGTTGTCAAGGCAAGCAAAAAAAAAAATTACTCAATTGGGTGGGGCCTCTTATATAGTTGAGAGAGTGTTATTTAGTTGTTTAACTTGACCTGTATGCACATTGCTTTCTATATTGCATAAGGAAGCCTTAAATATTAAATTTTCACTCCATGCAAATATCTCTCGACGTAATATAGATATATTATTCAATAAAATACATTTAGTAAATAGCTAAGATCATAATATATTTTAGTGGTACATTTGGTTAAACACCTCCTGTTGAAGGGGAAGATCTGGGGGTTTGATATCTCTCTAGAATTGAAGCACGATGATGTTATCAACATCGAACCAATCTATACAACAAGACATGGACCATTAAAATAGTGTTCTATAGATTCTAACAGTTTTAAAGAAGAATATATTGGTATGTTGAATGAAGAAGCACTAGCTACTCAAAATTAAAATAATTTGATGGATGACATTAGGTAACTTTTTAATATGGCTCCAGAATATCCATGACTACCAAAATGGTTATATAGGAGTTGTGAAGTAAAGAAAACACATCATAGAATCTAGGTTGTATGCAATTAACATAACAAGACGAGCAAAAGGATAAGAAAAAGGCCCATACTTCAATGCTCAAAATTTGGCAGGCTTTGCTTTTTCTATAGACAGTGTTACTCATCTGCCATCCATAATCTATAAATAATATGGCATGCATGCAAGTTTTTTTATTTCTCTTATATCTCATCAATGACATTATGACACTTAAGTAGCTAGGTGTGCTCAAAGCGGGGTGGGATGCACTTATCATGACATAGAGATTGCTTTTCTTTGAAATACTTTATTAGAAAACTTGTGTTTAATGTTGCCCAGAATGTAGGACCTTAATGACATAGATTTTTAGAGAAAATCGGGACTTCTCAAAGTACCCAAGTTGTCTTCGAGATGTTGGGGAGTCCCGCATTGTACCCAATAGAGGGAAATGTCTAGGAGAAGTCTCTTGCTTTTGTAGGGCCTCTTGGAAAATCCCCACTTAGATGGCGATAATGGAGGGATGTTTCTTCCTTGTCCCCCCACCCTCGGGATTTAAATGTTTCTTCCTAGGATTTGGCTCACTTGGGTTTCAAATAAGAATGATTGTGTTTGAGCCATGAGCCTCACCCATTCAAAGTAAAAAGGTCACAACTCTTTGTACCCTGCAAGAAAGTATTGATTCCCTACATACTACTTCTTTTGACTTCATTCTCTTGAATGTGTGTTCTCTCTTTTCCTTGTGTTGCTAATGACTCTATTAAAATACAACCAAAACCTTTATTGGTCTTTGGAAAAATCATAGAATGGTTGTTTTATATAATGACATTAGTGAGTGACCATTGTGAATGTTGTGAGGAACGAGGTTATTTACTAAGATTTTTCCCTCTCTCAATAATTTCATTATCAATGTGTACTATAGAGTTTGATACCGTGTATAATGAAGCTTGATATTGTTTGAATGGTATCTACAAATTATGCATAGGAATTGATATTGATTTGAAATGATAAGATAAACAACAAATTTGATTTCTTTGTTTCTTTGTGTCTATTTTGTCAGGGAAACAAAAACAATAGGAAAACACAATACATAGAGTGAGACAAATAGATAGGAGTTGAGATGAATATAGAACATGAGAGGAAGAGGGAGAAAAATAGATAGAGGTAAAAGGAGGAATAAAGATAAAGAGATATGGAGATGAAGGGGGAGATATAGAAAGTGAATAGATAGAAAGGAAGAGATAAAGAGGAAGAGGGAGAGATAAAGATATATATGGTGAGATAGAGTGATATAAAGATAGAGATATAAGGAGATATAGAGAGAGGGGGAAAGGGAGTGAGAAAAATAAAGAAGTTGAGAAAGACAAATAGAGATGGAGAGGGAGATAGAAATAGGGGGAGATAAAGAGAGAGAGAAAGAGAGGAAGAGATAGATAAATGGGAAGAGAAAGACATAGATATAAAGATATATGGGAAGATAGGAATGGAGCAAGAGAGGGAGAGATGGGGGGAGAGAGAGAGGGAGGGATTGAAAGGGAGAAAGGATGGTAGAGGAGGGAGGTAGAGAAGATGGGGATGAGGGAGATATATGTAGAGAAGGGTAGAGAAGAAAAGGGGAGAGAGGGAAAGGGAGAGGGAGAGATAGGAAAAAGAGATAAAAGATAGGAAGATAGATAGATAGGGGTGAAATTTTTTACAACTTGATGCCCTCTGATCATCCATTGGGTGTAATTTATGAGAAAAACCTTGTGGATATTGACTACAAGTATTGAGATATCCCTGCAACCATTGAGTTTTGAAGATCTAATTGATGGAGTTCCTTGCCTCAGTGAACTTATTGAAAGGTCAGGTCGATCTGTCCAAAAGAGTACAGTTTGGCCAAGAATTTGAAAGTATAGAAGATAAAAATAATATTGATTTAAACATATTTGATTCTAAAATCTTTGTCTTAAGTTCCCCCGGTACAACGAAAAGTGCAAAAAAGATATCTTACGGCGTTAATTATATATATTTTATATAAAGATAGATAAACTAGTTTATTTTGAAAGCTATATATATAAGCTAATTTGTCTTCATTTCTACACAATCACGTAGGCATAGAAAACCAAGTCTGAATAGGGGAAAACAAACATCCTCTTTTGAAAAGATATATCTATTTTATTCGATTGATATTTGGGATTAAAATTGTAAGGTTAGTCATTTTTTATATTTATCATCATTTTTTTGTTTTATCATAGTTTATTTGTATAAAATAGGTTCTTTTTTATATAAATTTGAATAATTAGTTAATTTTTTTGTTAATTTTAATTTTTTAAATTCCAAACAGGTTTACAAATGGAAGAAGAAATTTACAATCGAAACCCTCCACCAAATCCTCCCCTACCAAACCCTCCTTCAATTCAAGACTTAATTGATAGAAATTTTACCAAATCGAAGAACATTGTTGAAATATACGACTGCCACCCTATATTGTCTTCAATGAAACCCAACTCATAGGGAATCATTTCTCATGTTAAATCCCTCACAAGGAAACATAATTCATTTCAAGAGTGGAGAGAATTCAAGATGCTATAATATGTTGACAATTTTTCTTATGATCAAGTCAAAGAATTAGAAATATCCAAAGCCCAATTAGCCTAATATTTTGTGAATCCCAGAAATAGACAAACTATTAATGTACATAAGCCCAAATTTTCAATAAATTGGTGCACACATGAGGGTATTATTGGAATTTTTTAGGATCCTTGGTGGATGGTTTTTAATAAACCACCCAACAAAAATCTTGATGTCCCTCTTTATTTTCTCTACAAATTATATGAAAAGTTTGTTTTAAGATTATTTTGACTTTAGATAGTTACAAGGAGTAGGTAGAGGAATGACCCAAGATAGAATTGGGGCAATGTGACAACTACAAGTTCCATACATTCCCTCTCCTCCTATTTATCCCTCATCTCCAATACCACACCTAGACATTGTTGCAGAAGCAACAATGCAAAGCCTCATGGCCATACACTCTTTGACTGGCCATTTGATTATATGGTCTTCTTAATTTTCACAACTGCCTAATAGTGATACTTCAAGTGGATTAGTTTATATTGGTGGACCATTTTCATCTAAACACATTTTTTAATTCATCATTGTATTATGTGTAATGATATGTGTTTAGGTCCTATCAATTAGATTATTTAGCCTCTCCTAAACACATCTAAGTATGAGGTCCATCATATGACACTTGCAAGAGATGAGCCAATCAGGTGTAATACATATATGGAGGCATAAAAGGTGAGAACATATGCATATACACTTGAGGTAAGAACAAAAGGAGAGCCCAAGGTCTAGAGAAGAGAGCAAGGGCAATCTTATGTATAGGTAAAACTTAAAGTTATTTTATAGTAAATTTCATTTAAAATCAATATAAAAATAGTAATACTAATGTATATTTAATTGGGATTGAATAGTTGATGATAGACATGACCAACTTAGAGAAGTTCACCATGGTACTATTTTGGCCATTGAATTTGGCCTAGAAATGGTACAATTTTTAGTACATGTTTAATATTTTTATTGTATGCATGTCTTTAAATTGTGATTAATTAAATATATTAATTTATATCTCGATCTTATTTTACTTTTGTAATCTATTTCAGATGTGAATGATGTGACACCTTTTCCAATGTCTTATACTAAAACACTTGATCATCCTAAGGGATTTTCATTCATAGAATGAATGACTCTTAGAGAAATTAAAAAGAGTGGAGGTAAATAAACTAAATCTGAATTGAATAGTTAATTTAGAACTTATAGAACTGATTGTAGTGATTTAGATGTTAATTTAAAAATATTATGATTATATGTACCTATATTTATAGTCTTACATTCATTTCATTGTTTATACATAAAATTTCACTTGGTGCATCCATGATGAGTCCTTTTCAAAAAATGGAAGAAGCATCACTTGATTGGTGGTATATGGTTTTTTTTGTATCTAGTAGATATAAGTTTAGATATAAGTAGATATATATTTATTTTATGTTTCTTTATCAATAATTATATTAATTTTACCAAACTTTTTTTTATCTTTTATAGTTTATTCCACCATCCACTTATGTGGATCCTCTACCATTACAATGTGGTAGGAATTTTGGTCATCCTAAGGGACCCTCATTTTAAGAAATTTTGTTAGAAAAAAATAAAGGCTTGAGATAATCAAGAATTGAATTTGACTCTAATTGATATTTTTGAGAAATTATAGTTTATTATAGTGCTTAGATGTTACTTTTAAAGTTATAAAAAATAGTAGTTAAGTTTCTATTTATTAGTCTAACTTATTTTCCATTGAGATAATTAATCTAATTTTTGGTTTGAATTATTATTGTGAAATTAAATTCACATCCATCAAGTGGCATTAAGAGGTTACATTTTGACGATTCGATGTAATTTTAGGATTTCGTTGAGATGGAATAGCTATTTGGGATGTACATTGTATATAAACCTTGAGATGGAATATGCCACATTTTGTAAAAAATATCTTGAGTTGGCATATATGCCAAATTTATATATGTACATACACAATTACTCCACACTTTTATATAAAAAAATGATATTCAATATAATTTGTTCCTTGTTTGCATGTTTTCTTACTTTTAAAATTAAAATTTGAATGTATAGTCACTTTATAATTGTTGAACTATGAACAATAACATAGTATAGATTGATTTATTGTAATATTTCATGAATAACATATTATTTTCACCCATAAATTGTCATCTGCCATTTACAATTGATAATCCATCTTGATCTTTGTACCACCACCTCTAATAGAAACAATAATTTTATTTAAATAATTAGGTAAAAAGTAAAGAAACAAGATACATTTATTATATTCTTTCAAGTTAACATCTAAAGAAACAAGTTGACTCAAAATAAAATTAAAAATATTCAAATGTTTTTCTTTAAATTGCCATAATTCATTTACAAAGATTATAACCATTTTTTAAGATATTATTTATAAGCTAAAATTTTACTTTGGTAAAAAATATTCCTCTTCTATAGCTTATTTGTAGAGATCCGCTTAGAGACATTCAAGAGGCTAACATCTATAAGGTAAAATTTATGGGTAGCTTAAATTCTACTTCCCATCCATTTACATTAATAGATCTATAATACTGTTAAATTTGGTTGCCTTAGGCAGCTTCAAATTTGATTCCTTTATCCTTAGTCTCTATAGTTGCAACATCCTTTTATCCTTTGATCCCTTGATCATTTAACATCCTTAGTCTCTTTAGTTTCATTTTTATTTTGATCCTTTGAATAAAGTTTATTTTCCCCTTTATCAATGATGAATTTTTTAATTAGAATTTTCCTTTTGATTAGTGCATCAAAATAAGTGAAATGGAATTCCAAATTAGGGTTGCAATTAATGATAAAGATGTATATAACTTTATTTATCATTATATAAGTTGCATATTACCTAGGGTTCCCATGCCCTTTTATTTGAATTATTTTAGGATCTTGAAGAAGGAAGGGAAAAAATATGTGATATCAACATAATTACTGAATCCATTCACTATATCTTTCATCTCTTTCCACTCTTGGTCAAGAGATGAGACAAGTAGTAGTGGAGGAGGTTGAAAGTATTAATGAGATTGATTTTGGGTGTATTGGTTTTGATGTGTGGCCAATGGAATTCAGGTGAGGAACAATGGGTTTTTAAGAGAGTTAGGGTACAATAATTTCTTAAGCTTGGAGAGGTCATATTTGGGTGAAAATTCAGCACCTAATTGAATGACTTGCCTAAGGACTGTATCTTTTTTTTTATATAAATATATTTATAAGATCATATCCTTGTTGAAAATGAAGGTTGATAGTAAGATAAATGGTATAGTCATATTGATTAGGATTATCTCTATTAATTTTATGAGTTTAGGTCTATTATAATCCATATAGCAGTCCACTGTCGCATTGGGATAGTCATAAGAACCCACAAGATCATCAAATCCCATGAATACATGCTAAAAAATAAATATTTTTGTTTCCTAGGATAGTACACGTGAAGATTTAGCTATGGGTTGACATTATGTCCACAAAAATGAGAAAAATAGGACAACCTTGAGCTACCCATGGGAAATTTTTTGTTCAAACAAAAGTTTCTAAATTGAAGAATTTTTAGCAGGTTTGACAATTTAGATGTGCCAAAACATAAAGGTGGGTATGTAAATTCTAGGGAAGACCTGTTTTTATTTTCCAAGTCACCTAATCATTCCAGAGTGCACTATTCTAATGTAATCTCTTAAGAGCCCTAAGAATATAAAATTGTCAAACTATGACATGGTGGTTCTTGGAGCTTGTGGAGCCTAAGAATTTTTTTTCTACACCTAAAAGTTAATATTAAATACCTCCACATTAACCTCTCTTGGTTTTGGTCAGTTCAACACCATTTGACCATGCCAACTTAGAATTCATACTTGCAAAAAGGGTCAATGGAGAGAAATACAAATTTGGCAAGAAGCATATTTTTTATGTCATGTGTCATGGATCAAAAAAACCTATACCAACACATATATGTGGGTAGATAAACACTAGGGAATGTATTTATTTATTTTCCAAGTCACCCAATAACTTTGGACTGCACTATTTTGGCGTAGTTTCTTAAGAGCCCTAAGAGCAAAAAACTATCAAACTATGACAAAGTGGTTCTCAAAGATTGTGACACCTAATAATGTGTCATATACACCTAAAATTATATATGGAATCCATCCACATTAAACTCTCTTTATTTCTTTTAAATCAACACCGTTTGACCATGCCAACTTAGAATGCATAAGTTTCTAAAAAAAATTCAATGGAGAGCAGTACAAATTTGGAAAGAAGCATATTTTTTGTTTCATGAATCCTAGAGAAAAATCAGCTATGCCAACACATATAGGTGGGTAGGTAAATTCTAGGAAAGGGATTTTTTTATTTTCCAATTCACCCAATCATTCTAGAGTGCACTATTTCGATGTATTCACTTAGATCCCTAAGAGAAAAAATATGATGAACTATGATGAAGTGGTTCTTTGAGCTCGTGGAATTTAAGAATGTTTCATTTGCACAAAAAATTTGATATGTCATCCCTTCACATTAAACTCTCAATTTTTTTCAACTCAACACTATTTGACAATACTAACTTAGAATGCATACTTACAAAAAATGTCGGTGGAGAGCAATGCAAATTCACCAAGAACCATATTTTTTTGTTTCATGTGTCCTATAGAAAAAAATATTATTCTAACACATCTAGGTGGTCAATTAAATACTATGGAAGGAATTTTATCATTTTCTAAGTCACCCGATCATTCGAGAGTGCACTATTCCTACGTAGTCTCTTAAGTGCCATATGAGAAAAAAAAATTCCAAACTATGAAAGAGTGGTTCTTGAAGCCCATGAAACCTAAGAATTATTTTTTTGCACCTACAATTTGATATGGAATCCATACACATTAACCTATCTCAATTTTGGTCAAGTAAACACCATTTTACTATGCCAACTTAGAATGCATTCTTGCGTAAACTGTTAGTGAAGAGCAATGCCAATTTGGCAAGAACCATATTTTTGTTTCATGTTTCATGGACCAAAACTGATTTTTCCAACACAATTAGGTGGGTAGGTGAACACCAAAGAATGCCTTTGTTTATTCCCTAAGTCATCTAATTATTCCAAGGTGTTGTATTTTGGCATAGTATCTTAAAATCCTTATGATCATACATGTGAGATACATACACATGAGATTAATGAATACATATACATACACATGAGATTATATACACCATAAACATACACACATTAACATACATACATACAGATAAATATTATATTACATATATAAACACATGAACATACATACATACACATGAGATTCATGAACATACATACATATACATGAGATTCATGAACATGCACGTGAGATTAATGAACATACATACATCCATAAACATAAGATTAATTAACATACATACATACACATACACATGAGATTCATGATAATACATACATACACATTAGATTCATGAACATACATACAAATGAGATTTGTGAACATACATACACTAGATATTCATGAACATGTATACCTATGAGCATCAAAATATAAGAAATCTAGCTACATACCATGTGCATTGTTAGCATACAAATATAGCATCACATCCATCATCAATATAACTAATAATATCCATATCATATTTTCTATTTCCTCATGTACAAATACATCAATACATACTTTAGTCAACCAAATCTATAAAGCATACACACATATCCAAAAATGTGCCCCTAGGGAATCTACCTCCTATAGCTATCATCTTAACCTATCCCTCTCTATGCCTATGTACCATTCTCATCTCTACCACCCTAAGGTGATCCCTATCATTGTCCTTTTAGAATTCACTCCTCTCTACTTGTATCCTCACTCAATGATATAGATATCAAATAATGTTTACTCTAAAAATATATATGTATTTAAATATTAAAAAAATGTTAAGCCGATATTATCATAATCATTGATACACCTCAAAATTATTAAGCCCATACAAAAAATTGTTAAGAAAAATATTATTCAAGACCTATTTTAAACTCAACAATGGTCGATTTATTCCTATGGTAACCTCATCATACTCCATACTTGTGGAAAATAGACCAACATATAAATATTGAAAAATTATTGAGCATAATAAATTGAACTACGAAGTTAACAAAAAATTCTCTGAAACCAAAAATGATTCAAGATTAAGAACCATTAATTAGGATTCTATCCTAGATGTCACCTTATAAATTATATGTGATCATTGCAATAACTATTGATCTCAATCACCTATCCACAATAGCTTTATTCTCTAAAAAACATTTATTTTATAAATAAGTAAATTGTTAAGAAAAATAAATTTCAAGACCTATTTTAAACTAAATAATGATGGATTTATTGTCATCATAACCATTTCCCCCTCTAAACTTGTGTGAAATAAACCTGCATATAAATATTTAAAAATTGTTGAGCATAAACAACATGAACTACAAAGTTAGCCGAACATTCTCTCAAACCAAATATGATGCAAGATTAAGAAATGTTGACAATTTGTGCTACCCATCCTTTTTTGCATGATCCATCATAAAAAACCAATATAAGAGATAAAAATGGTCCATCATGCCCAAAAGAGACCTCTAGTAGTTTCATTTTCACTTTTCTAGTTTGCACCAAAAATCCATATTGCAAAACATTCAAAACTTTGGTTGTCATTCTCTCATCGGAGTTTTCTAAGGTTTTTAGAACCTTGTTAGTCTCCGACTCGGTTTTGAGAACCTTGTTGGGTCTTGGAAAGGTTGTCAAAACCTTATTTTTACCTTCCCTTTCTTATATGTTTGCTAAGTCCTTGAGGTTTTCAGAACCCTTTCAAGCTTTGACCAGGTTGTCAAAACCTTGACGGACCCCAAGAAAGGTTTTGAAGCCATTCTTATTCTTCCTTTATTGATTAAGTTAAAGGTTTTTGGAACCCTTTCAAGACATGAAGTTATTTTTGAAACCTTGTTGAGCCCCAACAAAGGTTTCGAAACAACCCTTTGACCCTAATGTTAACTTTTCTTCATCTCTTTTTCCTTCTTTTATTTTCTTTTCTTTTTTCTCTCTCTTTCCTTCTTTTCCCTTTTCGATTCTTAGCAAGGTTTTGAAACCCCTTTTGAGCCTCAATGAAGGTTTTGAAACCATCTCTAAAATTTTATGCCTATTTTCTTCTTTCCTTCTTCCCTTCATCCTTTTGGACCTTTAGGATCTAAATGGACTTTTGGACCTAAGGTCCAAATGTCTGAATCCATTTTGTATCTTTGATCCTGCCTTCTAGCTTCCTTTCAATGTTTTTGGTCTTGAACAGACATTTGGAACTAAGGTCCAATGTCCATTCATGTTCCCAATCCCTACTCTTTCTTTTCACCTAGTCGGGATTTTGAGTCCCAATGGAACTTTTGGACTTTTGTCCAAAGCATCCAAGTCCATTTGAGATCTTTGATCTTGATCATTTTTGTCTCTCTTATTTGATCAAGAATTTGGGTCCTGATTAGACTTTTGGATCAATGGGTTAAATGGTCCAAATCTGTTCGGGAATTTCGCTCTTGACTTCATCTCCCTCCTTGCTTCCCTTCAAGCTTTCGAGACCCAATCAGACTTTTGGACCTTAGGTCCAAATTTTTGGATCCTAAACCCAATTCCTTTCTTGGCTAGATTTCAGAATTATTTTGGATTTTTGGACCTAAGGTCAAAAATTCTAGATTCATTTTCTTTTCCCAAACCCAACCTTCTTCTTTGTTGAAACTTCAAATTGTTTTTTGGACATTTGAGATTTTTTCCCAATAGTTCAAATCTAATTCACATTTCTACTACCGCCCTCTAGCTCTTCTTGCTTAGCATCATGTCAAGGTTTTAGACCCCGATCAAACTTTTGGACTCTATGAGATTTTCATGATATTTCACCATTAATGTTGCAACAACTTTCTCAACTAGTAGAATAATATATTCTTTCTATAGAGCTGTCTTCTCATGGTTTTCCATGCCACATTTAATTCAAAAGAAGCACCCATACTTCTTTATGTGTAGAAGAGACATTACTTCTATGGTCGACTAGATTTCATGGCTGATTTTGTAGGATTTCTCCACTTTGATCTATAGAATCATAAATGCAAAAGTGTGGAACATAGGATTCGGGATCAAATATCCAATCTAATCAAATTTCTATTATCTATTAACTCTATTTAAGTTAATTTTTGGCCTTCAATCACTTTATTTATGTGTGAACTATAAATGAAGTAATTGTATTCATTACAAGGGTTCTTCTTTTGGGCTCCTCTCATAATTTTCTATAGTAGACTATGGATTCTTGCATTTTTCCATTATAAATTTTGGATTTTATGCCTTTACATGAATGAAACAGACTGCTTTACCTCTTCTCTTTGTAATATGTTGTGTAAAACCTTCTTACCTTCATGTATGTTTGTGTTTACTTTGTTTGTAGTTTTTATTTTGTGAATGTCTTTCCTTTGTAGTACCTATCAAACCTGAACCTTCATATTGCCTTTGGGATCCTACAAAGCAGATATTTGTGTAAGGCCTTTGGTCTCTTTCACTAGTGTATTGTGTGATTTAGGCAAGGAAGAAACACAGTTCTATCTTGGTGTGTCACCTCCCATTTCCCTTTTTTCCTAAGAATTGTTAGAGTAGGGTAGTGGTAGGATTTCATATGTTGGGTTGGACCAACACATTGCACTTGGATTAGAAGAGGAATTCATCCTTCTCTAAAGAATTTTCTTCAACTTGCAAGGTCCCACACCTTGAGGTAATTTTCATTATGTCATTAGAATGTTGAGCCTATATTTAGAAGGGTGCAATTTTATGTGACAAATTTTTTTGCCATTCCCAGTGGCACAAATTTCATTCCACTGAATAATTTGGTGTTTTCTCCACTACATCTTGTCTTTTGAGGCATATCTCTAAACACCATGGTGACTCTGAGATAAATCTATTGGTTCATGTAGTTCAAGTTCATTTGAGTGGATAGGTTTAATGAGCCTCAATTCATTTTGCTAAGAATATTGGTGTTTTTCCTAGTAGCTATAGTCATTGGACAATCATTTAAGCACTTGGTTACTCTACAACCAATAGTGACTTTGTAATTCATTTGGGGTGTTTCTGCTGGTATGTACCCAAAACATTTCTCTATTTTTGCAAACCTATGCTTTGTTTTAAATAATTGTAAAAAATATTTCCTACTCTTCTATTCTTAAATATGGAAAACTATTATGGAAATTACATGTACACACCCCCATATCATGATAATAACAATTTTAACCCTCCCCGTCAGTAATATCAGGCTCGTAATGCCACCCATTTTTTATCCTCAAATCCATGTTGTAGTGGCATATCAATTATTTCTAAATTCTTACCACCCATTCCCCCTTCTCAATATTCTTTGCAACCTACCTATTCTCAACCTCAACCCCAAGAGGCTCCTTATTTTTCAAATCAGCCTTATTACTCTCATAGTCAGCCCCAAAATTCTAATATGAAGATGAGTGAATTGAAAATCCTTATGATAAATCTCAATAGGTGGCTAGATAAGATCAGATAATAACAAGAGTATCAAGAGCAAAAAAAGGTGTTGGCTTATCAAAACTAGTAGGGGAAGCAAGAGTATTTTACAAAGTAGAATGAGCTAACCCATGAAACTCACTATCAACAACAAAATATAGAAGCTTAGTGGAGATATGAAAAATAAATGGAGATCAAAAGAAGGAACCAAGAAGAATGTCTTTCAAGGCAGACTGTTACCAAAGAGGATCAAATGAAGATCACACTCGCGCTTTCTCTAGCACAAGGTCCATAAGCTCAGGCAACGTTTTGTGTCTCTAGATTTAAGAAATCTCCTCCAATAGAGGAATATGCCAAGGAGGAGGTTCGTAAGTATAATTTTACAAGTTTCAAGAATCTAACAAGCCTCTTGAAATTTCCATTATGCCTCCAAAGCAACATGTCATGGATGAGGTCTATAAATATAATTTTCCAAGTTTCAATAATCCTAACGAGCCTCTTGAAACTCCCATTAAACCTCCTGACCCACCATGCACATCTCCTTACATATTGGAGATTCCAAGCTTTGAAAGCTTTCATTCTTCAAAAAAACCTATGTCTATGGAGGCTCAGCCTATTTTTCTTGATGAACAATCCCCTCTAGAGCCCTACCAATATTTTCAATTGTTGGTTGGCTGCTTTCTTGGGACTGACACTATTTCACTTTGCAAAGGTGAACCTATCATCAAGGATGCAAGATGGTTGGAAGAAAAAAAGAGGGAGATGCTCTAGGCTGAGAGTGAATAATTGTTTGCTAATGAAACTTCATATGCTCCAGAGAAATAATTTCTTGACCTACTATAAGAAATTTTTGAAGATGATCAGTTGCAACTTAGCAAGATACTAAACAAGCGATGAAGGATGATGAAATGCAGGATTTGGTCTTCTCTTTTGATGATTTTCCTAGTTTGATTGAAAATGAAGAGGAAAGCTCACCTATTTATACATCAGAAAAATCTTCTGAGCAACCTGAGTTTAGCTTGATGAGTGAGGATGACTCCGGGATTTTAGAGTAGCAAGATTGTTTAGCCTCTAATATAGCGGATGAAGTTCCCCAATTTGTTGAAGTCTACAGTTCTAAGGAAGAGGAAATTTTTTAGTATTATAAGAGTGAGGTAGTGGTAGTAGAGGACATGATGGTCACATCATGCCAAGATTATACTCTTGTTGCAGTTAGTTTCTAAGAAGATGAAATGAACATAGAGAGACAACCTGAAGAATCTAGTTCTTCACCTGAAGTGTCTCACAAATCTGAGGTATGTGTTGATGAAGTGTGCATCAATACATGTAATTACAATGTATGTTGGTTCTCTAACCCGAGGCCCCCCTACCCACAGTTCCCCCCCACCCAGGGCTTTTCCCACCATCCTATAGGACTTGGGTGTTGGGGTCTTACTGGGTGGTGGGGTTGGTAGGAATCGAAGGTGGATTATAATTGCACCTTTTATTCAAACTAGGCCCCTACTATTCTAAGGTATTTGAGACATTTGGGGGAGATAGAATGGAGAATAAACCGAATGAATTCTTTACTTCATGGTTGGTGGCATAAATCATGAATGTGGGATGCCTTCAATGTAGCAATGTTGAATATGAGGTCTTCATTCAAGATGAAAATGTGACCTTTGACAACAAGGATAATGTGATTGATTTAGAATGCTTCACATGGGACCAACATACTAAAAATACCACCATTGAGAAACCACACATCTGTCGGGAGAGTGATTCTCTCGTTGCTCAATTTTATAGTATATTAGAGCTCCAAAGATTTTCATTTGAGATGCAGGAGGAAGATATTCTCAGTGAAAATCAACAAACAAGCTTGCAATACTTTGGATCACCATGTGATCTGGAAAGTTTCCATTTTTGTTTTAGTTCATGTAATGAGGTGGTTAGTGATCTTGACATTGTGCTTTTGTGAAGAGGTTTTTCTTCCCTCCGCAAAAGGTTCACTCCTAGATGCTAACCCATATTTGGAAAAATTTGCTCCTGCTGCTGAATTTGACACTTACATCAAATGGTTTCCCTATAGTGGAAATTTTGTAGTGAAGTGATTCTTCACTATGTGGGAATTTTGTGCATCTCCCTACATACGAGTAGGTGTTTTGAGTGGTTGCAACTAGATGAAGTTTTCAACTTTGGTTTGAGGGAGATCAACTCCTTCATAATATTTGTTTTTGAAAAAGGTATATTTTTATAGTTTGTGTTCATATTTTTCCATGTAAATATTAGTTTCTTTTATTTCCAAGAAGTGTGCTTGCACATCACATATTCTCCTTAAGAGAATGCATGTTCCTAGTTGTTCTTGTTTTTCCTCCATGTGCATCTTGTACATGTTTTGTTTTTATCTTAGGAGGCCTAGTTGTTGAAGAATTCCCTTTTGAATCCATACCTAATGGAATGAGAAGGCCTCTAGATTTCATAATTAGTAAGAAATCATCCCATAGAAGTCACTAAAATGTTGACACTTTGTGCCACCCATCCTTTTTTTTGTGATCCATCACAAAAAACTGATCTGAGAAATAAAAAATGGTCCATCATGCCCAAAAATGCCTCTAGTAGTTGCATTGCCACTTTTCTAGTTTGCACCAAAAAATTCATCTTGTAGAAAGTTCAAAAATTTGTCTAAGTCCTCTCATCGAAGTTTTCTAAGGTTTTCATAACCTTCTTGGACTCCAACATGGTTTTGAGAACCTTGGATTGTGTTGCGAAAGGGTTGTCAAAACCTTCTTTTTCCCTTCCCTTTATTTTATTTTGCTAAGTCCCGAGGTTTCCAAAACTATTTTGGGCTTTGACAAGGTTGTTAAAACCTTGTTGGACCCTAAGAGAAGTTTTGAATTTTTTATTCTTCTTCCTTTTTCACTCAAGTTAAAGGTTTTCAAAACCCTTTCGGGACTCGAAGTGGTTGTCAAAACCTTGTTGGGCCCTGAACAAGGTGATAGGTTGTCATTAGGTCCTATCTCTTTAGTTTGAAAACTGCATCAAATATCAATTGGGTAGTGTTCAGATGTTGTATACAATAGGAAACTCCTCAACTATCTCTCTCAAATTTTATAAGTGATTGGGACAGCTGAAATGAAATTTAAACTAAGAGGCCACTTAAACTAGAAAGAATGAAATGATTAATCTAAAAAGAATAAAAACTAAACTAGAAAGCATAGAAATAATTAAAATAATAAGCGTATAAATTGAAGTGTAAATGCATGTAAAGAAACTATGAAACATCTGGCTAATAAGGATAACAAACCTAACGATTAACAAAAAAAAACTTAACAACTTGAAACTAACAGTGAAGGTAGGTGCTCCAAAAATTGAATTAATAGAATTTAAAGATTACACACTCACTACAGCCTATAGGATTAATTTTAATGGAGCTTGACACATGAAAATAAACTTACTCACACTGATCATTTACAAAAAAAAAAAAAACATAATTAAAAGTGGAATACTTATCTATCTATTCTATAGTCCTTTGAGTGGCCATCTCTCGGGTGCTCCTACGCTTAGCTCATATCACATAGCCTTTGTAACTCCAAGATTACTCCATTGAAAATGATTCCATTCACAAGAATTAACAACTCCAAGTAAAAGGGTAAAACTTTCTTTATTCATATGGAAAGTATAATTCAGAAACATAGTTTAGAAACTCATTACGATAGCATAACAATATCTCTATTGTGTCATTGCTTTTGACAGTTACACACTTATACAAAAGCTGCTTAACATAATCCTATAATTTAGTTGGTAAAGATTACCACTGAAAGACTTTTAACTGAATTTTTCAAACTAATAGACTTAAGTCCATAACATAAAACATTAAAGAGGCTTGGAGTGAGCCATAAATTCTTTCAATAAAAAATAACAAGAAAGCTACAAAAACTCAATCCATCATGCGTTCCCTAGAATTTTGGCACCTATTCTTTCAGTTCTTGTCTTCAATCATATTGAAGTCTTTTTTGAATCTTCAACCATATGGAAGTTTGTGTTGAATCCCCCTAGTTGAGCATGATGACCAGTTATACATGAAAACCTGTACAATACTTTAGAAACTAAACCATTAAGTTAGCATGGGTTAGCTTATTTCTTGTAATTTTAGAAAATAAATATTATACACCTTTTCACAAAAACAAAGCATTTATTAATCCTATAGAATTAATTGGAGGTAAATTCGGCTAGAAAATATGAGGAAGAGTATTTAGTTTACTTATATTGATGATATTATTTTTACCTCATCATTTCCTCCCCTTCCTAAGCTTGAGTAGGCCCTCCTACTCTTTGTTGTGGCCCTTGTCATGCATTTCCCCTATTTCTATTCTACTCTTCTTACTTTGCATTGAGATCATACAAATCATCTGCTTCTATGTCCAAATCCTCAAGCTCCCTAAAAAAACCTTGATGAAGTGTAACCCTCGCTTTCCATCTTTCAAAAAAATTAGATCTCTGATATGTGTTGATATGTAATGCAGGAGGTGGTGAAAGAAGTAGAGGAGGTATGTACCTCATGCCAATCCAATCAGTTTTTTGTTTCTTTAGGATATCAACCAAGGCTATATCTCTTATGTAGGACCATATGATGTTAAGAGGTGAAATTACCTCCCTTTTCTTAAGATACATAGGAAGAGGGGTATATCTTTCTTCACATACATGCTAGGCTTTCCCTATCAATTTTGGCCCCTGATCTTGAAAATGATCAAAGAATAGCCGAAGGTTATTGTTGTACTTACTTTGTACAACCTCTTTAAGATTAATACCTAGGAACTATGCTTTAAAATCAAAAGGCTTTCTGTGAGGATATCTCATTTGTAACCTAACAGTTTTCTCAGCCTGCAAATATTCCCTTGACCATTCCTGCCATTAGATTTGATTATACATGGTGGATAGAAATGATCTTAATTGAACTTCACCAATAAAGAAATTGACATAAAAATTGATATATCTTTCTAAGAACAAATTATAAAGAAAAAATTCACATAGCAAATCTTACTGATCTAAAGTTGATTCTACAATTTCTTTGACAAATTCCTTATCATCAGGATCGTGTGGCTAGATATTTTAAATTCTAAGTAATTTCCATCTTAGGATTTATTCATTGAGAAAAATAGAATATAGCCTGGATGGTCTTCTACAAGCCAACAATAACTCACCTATCTGACAAGCATCTTGCTTATCTCTATACACCCTGTCAAATGATTCTTTTAATAGAACCAACTCCTTTTTCAATCTCGCATTGTCAATAGCCATCTCCTTTAGAAAGTAGCACCTCTCCATCCATTTCATTAGTAATGGAGGTATGTGTACCTGGAACCATTCTATTACAATTGGTTTGATCTATGTTCCCTTAGATTCTATTATAGGTTTGGTATCACTTTCCTGTAGATCTTGTTCTAACTCAATAATTCTAATTGCAAAAGCAATAAGTTCAATTTTTTGTTTTTTCCTTTCTTCCCCAAAAGCATAAAAAATTTCCATGAAATTGTTTGTCAAACTATTAATTTGTTCATCTTTTTCAGATATACTAGACACATAACTTTTTGTCTTCATCATTCCTCTACTAAATTTGAAATTATAATTGTTCAATGACCTTGTCTTTTTGTTCCAGTTGTATTTTCAATTTTACAATTTCTTGATCTCTTTTTCTTAGAATTGTAATATGTGCCTCTATTTCCTCCTGTTGCTGACTAATGTGTCCCTTGTTTCCTTACAACTGAAATTTTAATTCAGCAATTTTTGTTTCCAATTTTTCTAATTCCACTCTTCTTTGATCAGATTCTTCATCCCCTGTATTAATAGAAAAAGGCATATTGGGGATTCCATGTTTACATTTTCTTTAGGACTAAGCACATTCCCTTTTTCAAACACATCAAATGAACCTGACTCAACAATTCTATCAATAAAGTGGGACAATCGTCCCATAATATCATCCTCAATGTCCACAAAATGTGGTGATTGTAGCCTTTCCTCTTCTTGTTCTGTTGGAGATGGAAAATTATCCAATTCAACCCTAGAAGATTGACTAGCCTATTGATCGCTTTCCTTTATTTCCTCCCCATAAGGTTGAGTATCAGTTTCCAATGTTTTTGCTTTAGTCCTAGGCTTCTTCATTTTGGAGGTACTTAATGTTTAACTAGACTCGATAGATAGTATTTTACTTCTTCGTAGAGGAGGAGTTGTCTATGAGGTTACTTTTGTTTTCTTCTTCCTCTTATGATTAGGCTCTTCCTCTTCTCTAGAATCTACAATTTCTACATCTCTTAGTTGTCTTGGGGTTTTCGATACATCAGGTAAAGTTTCTAGCGCATTTCCACTAGGAGCTATTGAGGTCTGCTAAGATTCAGGAGCACCTAAAGCTTCAGAGGAAGGTTCTCCTAGAGATTTAACTAATTGTTTGGATGAAACTCCCTCTTCAAGAGGTCTATCAGACTCCATATTCTTAATTTTTTGTAGAAATTTCTACCATTTCTTTTCTAGTTTCTTGCAAAATTTCTACTTGCATATTAATTGAATAAGGTCATTGTGTTTGAGTGGCCCTGTACCAATTTTATACTTTTCTATCATACTAGTAACTGAATCACACAAGAATGTTGACACATTAACCCTAATAGAAGGGTCTTTGGTGCCATGGTGCAAATGGGTAAGGAACCAAAAAGGGGGACCTACTACCATTGCTACTTGTCCTTCATAGGTAAAGTACTTAATTATCCAAGCTACGACAGTTCTCCAGGGTTCAGGAATGGACATTATTTGGAAACCTTTATTTTTTTATCTAGTGCTTATAGTTACCAGAGGTTGAGGTTCACCCGGCTCTATGAAAAAATTCTACCATCCTCTGATAAGTAATTTGTGTGGTTTCAGTCAAATTAATGCCTCTATTCTCAAGACTAGAGAGATGAGAGATAATTTTTGGACTTACTCGAAAACGCTTGCCATGCACCATAGTTTTCTTGTCTACAATTTTTTTTGCGAATTCTTTTGCTAGTTGCTCGGTATGCCCCTCAAACTTCTTAATAAATTCTAGCCACCCAAATCTTTTAAATAGACCGGCAATGTTACCCAATGCTATCAATTTCTCCATTGAGGTTGGTTCAGACTTCTTTTTAGCTCCTCCCATTCTTTCCTTCCCTTATTACTCTGCTCAACTTCATGGAAATACTATAATGCTCAAAGATACTTGGTTCAAACAACTGAAATGCAAAAGGAAGAGAATATAGTTTTGATACAACCAATGGGAAGTAATTAATTGTCTTACTTGAGTTCTTTTGTATAATTATGGTGGTTGTGCATGGGAAAATGTGCAATTTTTTATGTACTTCAAGTAATCACTCAATGGTGCAATTTACTAAATAAGGAAAGGAAAGGGCTCATTCCAATTAATTAATTTCTATTCAAAATAATTACCAACTTTAAGCGAAAAGTGTATGTACCTTACGTCCTATCGTTAAATTGAATATCACTTACCTTTCGCTGACGTAATAGGTTAGTTTTATGATTTGGAAAGGGTGGCATCAAATTTATTATGAGGTGGATGGGATAGCTAATTAATGATGGAGTTAATTATGACAACAAAGGTTGTCATAATAATTTTCATTTATTATGAAAGGATATGATTTTATAGGGCAAAATGGAAATGTAGGTGTGGATTCCAAGGTGATGAAAAAATTTTGAATAATGGCCATGCATAAAACTTTGGAAAAATCAAAGCGTTGAAAAAGGAAAAGGATCTACAAAAATCTAGAGCATCGCTAAAAGATGCGGCTGGGGTGAAGGATGAAAATTTCCAGAGCATTAGTGACAGATGTTAGAATACAACAAAAATTTTGGAGCATCGTCAAAATATTTTCCTGGAGCAGTAACCAAAAGTTTTCGAAGCATCATTGAAAGATGTGATTGGAGCAGCAACCAAAATTTTTCGGAGCATCATTGAAAGATGTGACTAGAGGTACAATCAAAATTTTATGGAGCATTGTTGAAAGATACTGCCAAAAGAAAGAAATAGAGAAATTCCAAAGCATTGTTGAAAGATGCAGCCAAAATACAATGTCGGAAGATGCCACCGAAAGAAGAAAGGAAAAATGTGAAATCTTGGACTCAGAACTTTTAGAGAATTTTTGAAAAATGTGTCAGACTGTAGGAATAAGCAAGGAATAGTATGAGTTGGATATGCAAGTTATGAAGGACCACAAAAATGAGCCGACAAGTTCTGGAGCATCGCAGTACCCGAACCAACAAGTTTTGGAGCATCACAACAAGATGCACTGAAATTTTTGTTTGATGAAAATGAAGTCTTGTGATATAGAAATATAATTTAGCCAAGTCCAAAAGATGAAAATTCTAAAAAGAAATAATCTAAAGAAAATAAGTTCATACACATGCATTTTTTTTAAATGGGTGATAAAAATAAAAATTATATTGACTCTACCATAGAAGAATAAAAACATTGGATTTCTCCTTGCATTTCTACCATTTATATGAATTCTTCTTTATAGATTTTTTTATGGTAGATGTGTAATCAATTTCCATTGACTAGGAGGGTTCGAGAGTCACCATCAATGGGTTTCAACTGTTCCCACCATTTGAAAATACCTCAAAAATTTCATATGGGCCGAGCCAATGAGTTTTGAGTTTTCCCTGGTGATCTTTGTATCTGGAATCAAATAACAAGGGCCACTCCCATTATGGAACTCTCTCTCCTTAATATTCTTGTCATGCTAGACTTTGTGTTGTTGTTGCACTAGTTCAGTTTGATGGACAAAATTGAAATGGAGCTCATCCAATTCACTAAGTTGAAAGACTCTCTCTACCTAGGCTCATTTAAGATCTATACCTAACTCCATGGCTATTCTCAGAGTTTGGAGTTCAAATTCAATGGGTAAGAAAGGTTTCTTCCCAAAGACCAACTCGTATGGACTAAAATCAATGGTTTATTTCCACGTTGTGTTATAAGCCCAAACAGCTTCAAGTGGTTTTCTAGCTCAGTCTTTCCTTCCTGATGGCACTATTTTTGTTAAAATGTTTCTAGCTCCCTATTAGTGACTTCCACCCGACCATTTTTTTGAGGGTTATAGGGTGATTATTTCTTATGGATAACCTAGAAATGGTCGGTGAAGGCTAATAGAACCTTAGACATAAAATGAGGACCCTGGTCTATGATGATCATCCTAGGGGCTCCAAACCTAAGGAAAATTTTATTGTATAGAAAATTAGCTACCTGTTCCTCCCTAGCAACTCGTAGAGCTTGAACTTATGACCACTTAGTTAGTTAATTGGTACATATCAGAATGTACTCTTTTCCTTGAGAGGTTGAGTCCATAGGACCAACAAAATCCAATCTCCATTTTTCAAATGGATCAAGGATTACCTAGGGTTGAAGGGGAATTTCATTAGATGTAGTTGGTATCCCTACCCTTTGACATTAATCACAATGGTGAACATATTTCTTCATATCCCTATGGATAGAGGGCCAGTAATATCCTACACCTAAAATCTTATGGGATGTCCTCTTAGCAGGATAATTTCCTCTAGAAGGATCATCATGGCAAGCTCTTAGGATGTTGTAGGTTTCATCTTCCCTAACACATCATCGTAGAACCATATTAGGCCCACATCAAAATAGGATCCCATTAATCCATTTGAACTGGGCGCTTTCCCTAAGGCGTTTCTTCTATTTTGATGTAAAATTAGGTGGAACTTCTGAGGTAGCCAAGTAGTTGGAAACATAAAAAATCCAAGGAGTTTTAGTAGGGATTTCAAATATATTTTCATCTAGAAACTCATCCAGTACTGGGGCACAATCACCATCATCCTGTTTAATTCGGGATGAGAAATCCTCAACTACATTGAAATTTTTTGGTTTGTCAATAATTTTTATGTTGAATTCCTAGAGAAGAAACAACCACTGGTTATCCTCCCATTCACTACAAGTTTGTTCATGAGGTATTTGATGGTTGAGTGATTTGTGTACACCATTACTTTGTATCTTATAATGTAGTGTCAAAATTTCTTAATTGCATGTACTATAGCTAAGAATTCTTTCTCTATTGTGGTATAATTATGCTCTAATGGAGTCAAATTCTTACTAATGAAGTATATAGCATACTTTTCTCCATTCTCTTCATGTCCTCACACTGCTCTAATAGCATCATCAAATGCTTCAACATAAATATGGAATGGTAAGTTCCAATTAGGTTCACGAAGGATAGGAGAAGAGATGAGATTCTCCTTGATGATTTCAAATGGTGACTGACACTCAGGTGTCCAGATAAACCCCACATTTTTTTGGAGAAGAGAAATCATAGGGGCTGCAATTTTGCTAAAGTTTTCTATAAATCTTCGATAGTATCCAACATGCCCTAAGAAACTTCTTACATTGGTTTGGAATTTTAGGGGCACAAGTTGTTGTATCACTTTTATTTTCTTAGGATCAACCTTTATTCCTTCAACCGAGATGTGGTTTCCCAACACTATTCCTTGTTCTACCATTATCATAAATATTTCATGGCTTACGGACAAACGATGATCCTCACATTGTTTCAACACTTTTTCTAGACTTTAGAGAGATTCATCAAAATTTGAACCATACATAGTGAAGTCATCCATATAAACTTCCACACACTCATTCACCAACTCAACAAATATAGCTAGAATAGCTCTCTAGAATGTTGTAGGAGCATTGCACAACCCAAAAGGAAGAACTCGATATGAAAATGTTCCCCAAGGATAGGTAAAATTCATTTTATCATGGTCTTTTATTGCTACATATATCTGGTTGTAACCACTAAATCCGTCCAGAAATGCGAAATATTTCCTCCCAACCAAGTTATCCAGAACCTGGTCTACAAATGGTAGGGGAAAATAATCCATGTGGGTTGCTTTATTAAGTTCCCTATAGTCTACACATACTCTCCACTTCCCATTATTTTTTGGGACCACAACCAAAGGTGAAACCCATTTACTGCTAGAAATGGGATAAATAAACCCCACTTGTAGGAGTTTCTCAATTTTAGTTTTAGCGATATCTTTCAAGGCATGATTGAGTCTCCATTGTGGTTGGTGAATGATTTGAATATCCTTGGTGTATATATGATGAGAACACACACTTGGGTGTATTTCTCTCATATATGTGTAGTCTCAAGAAAAATCTTTAGATCTATTCACCAAGATATCAAATAATGTGTGTTCTTCTTAATCAATCAACTAGCTATTAATGTTCAAGTTTTTTCCTAACAACAACATAATGGTTTTAACACCCGGATGGTTGGATGTGACAATGTACATTGATCTTGTCAAAGTGTTAAGGGAGCATCTATGATGTATGGTTCTATGAAGTCTAGCAATATCTTCAAATAAATGATCTATTTTTGGAATGATATTCACTAGAGGACAAGGCAATCCCATGAAACTGGTATTATCGAATTTAGTGTAGCCTATGTTGATGGGTTGTCCTAGGATCTCTTCTACATCCAACATCTCCTCATCACTTGAATCCATGGTAAGATTTTCCATGTTGTTTTCTAATTCATCTTCCAATTCTTCACCATGTTGTTTGATGACTACCATAGCCAATGAAGCAAAATTTTCATGTTCGTTGGGACCTTCTAGCTCATCAACCTAGACTTTATTATATTCAGCAAGCTTGGCGGGAGGATACAAGAACAAATGTTTACTATTTGGACAATTTGAAATGGAAATTCCTCCCTCTCTGCACACAATTTTGGCTACAACAATAGCCAACCATGGTCTTCCAAGAATTATAGGGTAACTCACTTTTGGTGTAAGAGACTAAATTAATTGAGATTCTATTGGATATTCCCATCCATTGACCTTGACAAGAATATTCTCAAGGACACCCTTGGGAATGGATATGGCTTGATTTGCTATCTGTAACATTGTAGTTGTGGGACATAAATCAGGAAGCCCCAACTCTTTCATTACATCAATAGTCATTACGTTAATGGTTTCTCCCAGATCTACTAATGCATTAGGTATTGCCAACTCATTGATTTTTACCATTATGAGTGGACTACCTAGATCATCATATTTCTGAGCATTGGTCATTCTAGCCAAAAATTCAGCTAGATAACTATTTATGTGAATGGTATTTATCTTTTTTGGTTTCCTCCCTAGAGTTTTGATACACAAATATTTGATTAGTTGGTTTAGCTCATGAATCTCCTTAATTTCTTGTAACAAAGGAATCTCAATTTGCAATATTTTATTTATTGTATCAATGCAGTTTCGGTGGATGAGGACATTTCTAGAGTATCTTTCATAGTGGTTGGTTTAATTTGCTCCAAAAAAGGCACTTGATATTTGTCTTTGGAGGTGTAATTCTGTAAAGAATCAATTAGAGACTAACCCCCCTCATCCTAAGGTAGGTTGGAAGCTCCGATTGGAGATATTAGAAAGGTCTTGTCTTGGTTACTCTTTGGGGCTTGCTCTGCAAATGTGGGAGTTATTTTAGCTAGCTCAGTAGATTCCTTGATAGGATTGTCCAATATCTCCACTATTGTCAGCTGAGGAAGTGTTTTCTTGAATCTTAATTGCAGATTTCCGCAATGGATAGCATTAAGTCTAGTAACATTATCTTGTTATGTGGAATACACTGGGGTATTCTGACAATTGTTCTTTCGGTTTGAAACAGGTTACGCCAAATTTTTTGGTTGATTAACTTGCTCATTTTGTTGAGTGTTCTAGGGAGCTGGTAAAAGATTCTGATGTTGATTAGGCATCTTTTTGGGATTGGTATAAAACTGATTCAGAGGTTGATTCTATTGAGGAACAAGATTTTGAGGATACCACTATTGTTGAGGCTAGTTGGGCCATTGAGGGTTTCCCCAAGACTAATTCTCCCATTCAAGTGGTCCCTAAGGGTAAGTTCCCCAATTAGGTGGTGCTTGAGGTGGTGCCTGAGGCCAAGGTGTTGCCCATTGATTATTATTCCAATTGGTTTGAGGTCTCCAGGTAGGTTTTGAATTTTGGCCATAGGAAAAATTTCCTCCAGTTCTTTGATTTACAAAGTTAATCTCTTCCTCAATCAAAGATGTTCTTTTCTTAGAATTCTTGATGGCATTCAAAATATCACACTAGTTAGTGGGATGGCTCTTGTCACAAACTTGACAAGCATCAATTTTGTCAACTTTGTCCAAAGGGCATTCCCTTAACAAATGTATCTTTTGAAACCTAGGGTAGTAGATGGATAAGGTCCCAGGGTTTCATTTTCTAGCATGTATTCAATCTAACATGGTGTTTAATTGAACCAAGATGTCAGTTTTAAGATTTCCTATCTCCTCATGTCGTTCCCCTATCTCATTAGAACCTTTAAAAAGAGTAGAATTTCGGATACCTCCTCGAGTATGAGAGAAATTATGACATAATTTAGTGATATCATCGAGTCCCAGTTGGGACACATCTTTGTTTCCCTTTAAATCCAAGCTCCTTCGAGCATCTTTGTCAAGGCCTTTGAGAAATATGGTCTTCTGAATCTCTAGACTTATGGCTTCTCCACCACAACATTTAGATAAGAAGATAAACCTATCTAGGTAATCTTCTAGGCTTTCATCTTCATTTTGCCTAGGTTTGAATAGTTCTTCCTTCCTATCGCTGACGATATAGTAATTCTAGTATTTATCCAAAAAAGGTAGACTCCATGTCATCCTAGGGGGTTATCGATCTTGAAGCTAATCCCATGAACTAGCGCATTGTTGAATCCTTCAGAGTAGAGGGAAAAAGCTTTAGTTTCTAGTTATCATTCTTGTAGTCATATGTCTGACATAGGACCTTAAACTCAAATAGAAACTGGTTAGGGTCTTCAGAAGACAAACCTTAGAAGGTTGGAAAAATATTATTCACAGTCGTATCATCATCTGCATCAATAGAAATAGGATAAGTGAATTTATGCGGTGGTGGAGGAGGACTGTCATTTCTATGGTCACCCATAATTTTGAAGGGGGTACATTCCTCCTCAAAAGTTTTCTCAAATGGGTGAGGCTCTCGGGTTTGTAGAGGAATATGCTCCTCTACCACTATGTGTTCTCTTTCTGGGGTATACGGGAAAGTCTCAAGTTGATCCTGCTCGATCAATTATTCAGTGAGTTTTTGAGCTGGGATTTCTTCTTCGCTACTTATGGTTAGTATGTTGTTTGGGGGGGGTTTTGGTATGTATCTTCTATGAGGGCCTCGTTTCCTGACCATGCAGAAAAGGAAACCCAAGGGCTATTTGTTTGCCTAAAAGAGGTATTCAAGGTATCTCCTACTAACACTTAGAAAAGGAAGGTCCCTGACAACAATGCCAAAAAGTGATAGGTTGTCATTAGGCCCTATCTCTTTAGTTTGAAAAGTGCAGCAAATATAAACTCGGTAGTGTTCAAAGGTTGTATGCAATAGGAAACTCCTCAACTATCTCTCTCATATTTTCTAAGTGATTGGGATAACTAAAATTAAATTTAAACTAAGAGGCCACTTAAACTAGAAAGCAAGAAGTGATTAATCTAAAAAGAATAAAAACTAAACTAGAAAGAATAGAAATAATTAAACTAATAAGCGTATAAATTACTGAAGTGGAAATGTAAGTAAAGAAACTTTGAAACATTCGGCTAATAAGGATAACAAACTTAACGATTAACAAAAAACAACTTAACAACTTGAAACTAACAGTGAAGGTAGGTGCTCCAGAACTTCAGTTAACAAAATTTAAAGATTACAGACTCACTACAACCTACAGGATTAACTTTAATGGAGCTAGACACATGAAAATGAAATTTACTCACACTTATCATTTACAAAACAAAAACAACAAAATTAAAAGTAGAATACTTATCTATCTATTCTATAGTCCCTCGAGTGTCCAGCTCTCGGGTGTTCCTACGCTTAGCTCAGATCACATAAAATTTGCAACTCCAAGATTACTCCATTCAAAATAATTCCATTCACAATAATTAACAACTCCAAATAAAATGGGAAAAAAATTGTTTATTCATATTGAAAGGTATAATTTAGAAACATATTTTAGAAACTCATTATGATAGCATAATGATATTTCTCTATTGTGTCATTTCTTATGGTAATTGCACACTTATACAAAAGTTGCTGAACAAAATCCTATAATTTAGTTGGTAAAGATTACCACGGAAAAATTATTTTAACTAAATTTAACAAACTAACGGACTTAAGTTCATAACATAAAACATTAAAGAGGCTCAGAGTGATCCATCAAGTCTTTCAACAAAAAATAACAAGAAAGCTACAAAAACTCGATCCATCATGCGTTCCCTAGAATTATGACGCCTCTTCTTCCAACACTTGTCTTCAACTATATTGAATTATTTGTTGAATCTTCAACCATATGGAAGTATGTGTTGAATCCTCCTAGCTAAGTATGATGACCAATTATGCATGAAAACCTATACAATACTTTAGAAACTAAACCATTAAGTTATCGCGGGTTAGCTTATTTCAAGTAATTTCAAAAAATAAAGATTATACACCTTTTCACAAAAAGAAAGCATTTTTTAATCCTAGAGACAATTAATTGGCAAGGTAAAGGCATCTGGAAAATTTGAGGAAAGGTATTTAGTTTAGTTATATTGATGAGGTTATTTTTACCTCGTCACAAGGTTTCTAAACCACCCTTTGAGCCCGACATTGACTTTTCTTTGTTTCTTCTACGTTCTTTTTTTTTTCATTATTTATTTCCTTCTTTTCTCTTTTGGAGTCTTAGCATGGTTTTGAAACCCTTTTCAGGACACAACAAAGGTTTTGAAACCATCTCTAAACTTTGATGCATTTTTTCTTCTTTCTTTCTTCCCTTCATCCTTTTGGATCTTTGAGCTTCCAGATGGACTTTTGGGCCTAAGGTCCAAATGTCTAAATCCATTCTTGATCTTTGATCCTGCATTCTAGCTTCCTTTCGATTTTTTTGGTCTCAAACAAACAATTGAAAATAAGGTCCAATGTTTGTTCCTGTTGCCAATCCCCGCTCTTTCTTTTCATCTAGTCAGGATTTCAAGTTACAGATAAAAAATTTTGAGTTTTTTTTCCAAATGGTCCAAGTCCACTCAAGATCTCGTCTCGATCATCTCATCCTATCTTATCCAATTGGGATGCCGGGTCTCAATTGGATTTTCAAGTCAATGGACTGGAATGTCCAAATCCATTTGGACTTCTGCTCCTGACGTCTTTTGCCTCCTTCTTTCCCTTCAGAATTTTGGGACCTGATTGGAATTTTGGACCTTAGTTCCAAAAGTCCAAATCTATTTTGGTTTCCCGAACCTAATCCCTTTCTTGGTCGAATTTCAAACTCATTTTTTACTAAGGTCCAAAAGTCTAGATCCATTTTCTTTTCTCGAAATTGACCTTCTTCCTTATTGAAACTTCAAACTTTTTTTTGGACTTTCCTAATTTTTCCCCAATAGTCCAAATCCAATTTTTGTTTCCACTCTAGTCCTCCTATTCTACTTTCTTAGCATCCTATCGGGGTTTTGAACCCTAATTGGACTTTTGGACTCTATGATATTTTCATGATCTTTCACCATTAATGCTGCAAAAACTTTCTTAGCTACCAGATTCAGATCTTCTCATTGTAGAGTTGAATTCTCATGGTTTTACATGCCACATTCAATGCAAAAGTGACACCTATAGTTATTTATGTATGGAAGATATTCCTTCTATGACAGACCATATTTTATGGTTGATTTTGTGAGATTTCTCCGCTTTAATTTGTAAAATCATAAATGCAGAAGTATGGTGGATGCGATTCAGGATTAGATCTCAAATATAATTGGATTGCTACAATATATTAACTCTAGTTGATTTAATGTTTGGTCTTTAGTCACTTTGGTTATGCCAGAACTATAAAGCTAACAATTATGTTCATTACAAGGGTTCTTCTTTTGGGCTCCTCTCACAACTTTATATAGTAAACTATGCATTTATTACATTCTACCATTGTAAATTTTGGCTTCTATGAATTTACATGAATTAAATAAGCTTCTTTACCTCTTCGCTTTGTAATATGTTGTGTAAAACCTTCTTACCTTCATGTTCAAATGATATTGTTTTTTTCCATTCATGTATGATTGTGGTTACTTTTTTTGTAGTTGTTTTGTGAATGTCTTTTCTTTGTAGCACCTATCAAACTTGAACCATTCATATTTCCTTTGGGATCCTACAAATCAGAGATATATGTAAGCCTTTTGGTCCCTTTCAATGGTGTCTTGTGTAATTTTAGGCAAGAAAAACACATTTTTATATTGGTGTATCACCTCCCATTTCCCTTTTATGCATTCCTTTTATCCCTTTTCTCTTGAGAACTGTTAGAGTAGAGTAGTGGTAGGATTTCATGTGTTGGATTAGACCAATACATTTCACTTGGATCAGAAGAGAAATCCGGCCTTCTCTGGAGACTTGACCTCAACTTGCAAGATCCCATACCTTGAGGTCAATTCCATTGTGTCATTAGAATGTTGAGCCTATGTTTAGCAAGGTGTAGTTTTATGTGACAACAAGAGTCACTACTTAGAATTCTATCATAGATGCCACCTTATGAATTATATTTGGATGAATTACCATCATAATATCATCATACTTATAACACAATGGTAGATGTATTGATTTGAATCACTTGAAAAATATGCCTTTGTTCCAAAAAACCTACATTTTTATATACAAGTGAATTGCTATGAAAAATAAGCTTTAACCCACTTTTAATATAATTTTAATCTAATACATAGAAAAAATATGAATCTAGCTAAGATTAAAAATATCATACTTGTCTCATGGAAAAAATAGATTTTCTACTCAAGCATGCCTAAGGTGTCATGTCTTACCTTTAGAGTATCCAATATTACTTCATGATCAACATTACTAATTGTAGACACCTAAATTTGACCACTTCCATATGGTCAAAATTCTATCATTTACTTGTCTAATTCGTCTATATTAATTAAATGACATTTAATTAATATTGTGCCATTCTCTAAGGTTCCTACAAGTATTTAATTAAATACTTTATCCTTCACCATTCCCTCTCTAAATTAAATAAATAAATCAATTTATTTAATTTAGTCAATTATCCTCTTCAATTTTAAATTATTTCTTTCTCTCTCCTTATCCCATCCTCCATAACCTTTTTACTAATCTAGGTTAATATAATTAATCTTTCATTAGGATGTGCATATCTTTAATTAGGATTAATGTCACATCCTCCATATCTAGCCACTTGCCTCTAATCCTCATTAATTTACCTAATCACATATTTGCACAACTTTAAACCTAATCACTTACCTTTTCTAGCATGTCCTTAGTTCAACCTTTCATGGTACTTACCTTATTTGGTTTGACCTCTTCCCCATGTGAATTAAAAATTGACACTTATTCCCCCCATGCATTTGTCTTCCCCATGACCTCTCAAAGGTCACATCAAGTACATGGGACAAGGACCTCATTTTGGAGGACCTTGTCTTATCCATGGGTTTCTTCCAAGTTTGTGAATTTTAAATTCACTTTAATTCCTCCAATGCCTTCTCCAATCCCCATGGTGGAGGACCTTGTCTTATCCATGGGTTTCTTCCAAGTTTGTAAATTTTAAATTCACTTTTATTCCTCCAATGCCTTCTCCAATCCCCATGGTGACAAGAGTGAACTTTCTAAAATTCCTCACTTGTCACTTTCAGCCCCACTTGGGGACAAGAAATACCTTTTTTAAGGAAATCCTCTTCAATCATAAAGTACTTGTAAGTACCTTGGGACCACATGGTCTTTTCCATGTCATCTTATACTTCTTCCATCTCACCCTCCACATGGCAAGATGTGAGGGCTTGTGAGTCCTCAACTCACCACAACCCTTCATCTTTTCCATGGTGGATCAATCTTAGCCATCCATTTTTCTTTCAATTGAGGGTCTTCGCCTCAAGTTAGAGGTTAAGTGTTGTTAATATTTTGAAGAATTTTTGCATTCTAGCCATTATTGCAACACTCCTGCATTCAAACATTTGCATTCAACGTAATTCTCACTCCCACCTACCACTTTCTATCATTCAATCACCATCAATATTGCAATATTTCCATCAAAGAGCACACATCAAGAACATCATCAAGGGCCAACCACTCCATCAAGCAAGACAAGAAAATGTATAACACTTCTTGTTGTTTTATTTCTATTTTGTTTAGTTTCAACTAGGCCTAATCCGAGGTGTTGTGTCCCTTTTTCATTGCATTCATTTAGTTTTGCATTTTTAGATTAAGGATTTTCACTGCATACATTTTTGGCACGCCCAGTGGGACCCACTTCATGGTTCTATTACTTTTACGTTTTCTATTTTTTGAAATCTTGCAGGTTCAGGAACATAGAGGAGACTCTACCCTAAAAGGAGTGACTCCACCCACAAAGGAACGACCTCACCCACAAACAGGCGACCCTGCCTTAAAAGGGGCAACCCTGCCCAAAAAGCCATATTTTTTGCATTTCTATTTTTCCTGTTTCTAACCTTTTGTAGGTTTAGGTTCACAAAGGGGTGACCCTTCCCATAAAGGGGTGACCCCGCCTAAAAGCTAGATTTTCTACATTTCTATTTTTCTTGTTTCTAACCATTTGTAGGTTCAGGTCCATAAACAGGCGACCCCGCCCAGAAAGGGGCAACCCTGCCCACGAAAAATGACCTCGTCCAAAACCCTTTTTTTTTTATTTCTATTTTTTTTTAGTTTTTCTGACTTTTCTGCAGGTTCTACACAAACAGGTGGCTCTGCCCAAAACATAGAGGCGACCACGCCCAAAACAGAGGTAAAATAGGTAAACAACCACTTAGATTTTTTCATTTTAGAATTTAGTTTATGACTGTTTTTCACCATTTTTGACCTGCTAACATTTGTTTCTTGTTGAGTGTGTTTCATTACTAATGTTTGTGCAACTCGAGCATCAAAGACATATAAACAAAACTATTAACGCTTTTGTTGTAGGGGGGAAAGCTTGTTTAGTTAATATCTTATTTTCTTTTCAAAACTAGGAACATAGGTTTAATTAAAGGGTCAATAAACTTGTTTGTCATGTTTTAAAGTGAGCTATTGACATATCCAATCCCCTTGTGCCATTTGGTGATCTTGGGGGAAGAGAAATCGTAGTCCACTTAGTCTTTTTTACCCATTTTTGTTTTCTTAGCAGGACCTGCTTGGGGATTTCATCACCCCAAGGGATGATTCCAACCATGCATATCAACAGGGTATATAAAGGGGGGAGGAAAAATTTGTACCTCAATCTAGTCACGTCGTGTCTGGCGGAGTGTCAAAGCTAGGGTGATACCTAGACAAGATGTGAAGAGTTGGTTCGAGCTCTCAATCTCTCGTTGGATGCTCTCGACTCACGCTTGTAGATGGGTTGGTGTTCATGGTTGTGCCCCACGTATCGTGTGTATATCAGGGAATCCCTTAGAAACCTTGTTAATCCTAGATAGAGGATCATTTTGACCATACCCTTAACACTAAAACTAGGATTGTGTTGTTTAAATTGTCTTCTTATGAAAAACCAGTGATTGTCAATTAGTTTTGGCCTTTTGCTTATCGATTTTTTCTTTTGCCTTAACTATTTTTGACTAAGTTAGGATCAGACCAATACACAAAGGCAACCCCACCCTAAAACGAGTGGCCTTGCCCTCAAAGGGGTGACCCTGCCCTTCCTATTTTAGTCATTTTTTCACCTAGACCAAGTCAAAAATCACCAAATTTCCTGAAATAGGTGGCCTTGCCCTCAAAGGGGTGACCCTACCCCTATCTCAACTATTGTTTATCCTGTCCAAGTCAAAATTTTAGTTTTTCCTATTTAGTCATCTTTTCCCCTTGTTTAGGTAACCTCACCCATTGTTTGGGTGAGCTTTCCCCAAGTTTGGGTGACCCTACCCTCAAAGGGGTGGCCTTTCCCTAAAAGGGCTGACCCTACCCTCCAAACAACCATTTTCAACCTTTATTCGCTAGCCGTTATCCCATTCTGGGAACCCATTTTTCAGTTATGAGTGTCTTTCCCTTGTCTCGAGTAATCGTTTAACCATTTTGACCATCCGCCTATCCATTCCAGATATCTATGTTCCTGTTTCGAATATCATTCCCTCGTTTCAGCCACCCATTCACCCATTTTGGGAAGCCGTTCACCCATTCTGGGTATTCATTTTCTCATTTCGACTGTCATTCTCCTGTTCTGAGCATCTGTTCACCCATTCCAAGTGATCATTTACCCATTCCGTCAACCCATTTTCTCTTTGGAAGTCCATTTATTGATATCACTTAACCATTTTTTGAACTAAGTCAAAATCAAGATCTGTTTGGGCGACCCTGCCCTAGTTTGGGCAGCCTTGTCCAGGGATAACTTTAAGAAACCCCCCTCAGTAAAGGTGTAAAATCCTGGCGAATCTTTCCTTTTATTTGAAAAAATTATTAATTTTCCCTAGCGAATCTTATGCACATTATTCAAAAATTTGTATAATCCTAGTGAATCTTAATGAATAATTGGTAAAAAATAATAATCACATTGGTGAATCCTATTGAATAATCACTAAAACAATTAATTACAATGGTGAATCTCTCCTTTAAAAATTTGCATAGTTGGTCGGTGCAGTTACCCCATATATTTTTTATTTTTTTTTAATATTGAAGTAGGGGCCTAGGGGCGACAACCACCGGCGAGGTCAAGGGGCAGCGCCCCTTACGGAGGTCACAGGGGCAGAGCCCCCTTGTGGGGGTCAAGGGGGTAATTCCCCCTCACGGGGTCCAAGGACAACGGCCCCGGCGCACTCCTCGCCACCAAGCGTAAATTGACTATTGAAAATGCATTGGAGCACACACAGATGAAGCGTTTTTTAAAAATCTCACTTGAAAAGTAAGTCTAAATGAAAATTTTAAATCAGACAGTTGCAAGTTTATTCCGTGAGTGAATATCAACGTGAGTTAACATCATCTATGGGACACTTAGGGATGTCCTGCCAATACAACGATTTTATATGCACTTAGTGAATTTCGTGACTTTATATGCACATTCCTTTTAAAAAGGTTATTGAGTCCCAAAAAATTTTTTGGGCCACATGATCAAATCTAATGATGTGGCCCAAAATAAATTTTGAGCCTCAACAACCTTTCTAAAAGGAATGTGCAAATAAAGTCACGAAATTCACTTACAGCCATTCGATTAAAAAAATAATCGATGGCAATAAATAATAAACCTATTCAAGGCTAAAATATCCCTAAAATGAAATGGTAAACTATTATTAGTGGTGATATTTCCCAAAAAATAATTGTAAGAATATAAAATTACTCATGAATATAAGTAATATTTTTATTTATAGTATAAACTACTAGCGAATCAGTTCCGGTGACGTGTCATTTAAAAAATAATGCATTGGCAAATTAGTCGAGACAATTTTTTTTTGTAAAAACCTCGCGATTCGACATCCTTTCTAGCTTGTATTATTCGCCATTTTTGGAGGTCCCGATTTCAAATATTCGCCAATTGGCAAAGATTTTCCGCTAAATTTTTCCCTGCCCCTATCCTAAAACTACATTTGTTCCATGAATCTGATCCAAAAAGCCAATTTCTTGTAGATTCCAAAAAAATTGTTGTTTCCCTAGTTGTTTGCACATCTCGTCCGCACATAGTCCTCACCTACATCATGATCCATTTGCATCCAAATAATCATATAGGTGCATTGATAATCATCCTTAGGTTATACATCCATTATCGTTTTCTCAATCTAAATCCTCTAAACTTCATTTGAGGGTGATCCCATAATATTGGTTTATAATTTTTGGGCAAACTTGGCAATGAACTAATTTTTTTTACTGAACCTTCAATTTCGGGCTCCTATAGCGGCTAAACTGTGAGGAATTTGAAGATGATGCAAACTAGTCATTTGTGAAGTTTTGTCTATAGATTCTAAATATATTTTTTTCAATTTTTTTGGAATTAGATTGCACATTTTTTTCATCTCCCTCGAAAACTAGTTTTTATCAGTAAACAACATTTTAAAGGAGTGATGCTCACCGTATACAACATAATTTTTTTTGGTATGAAGGATAAAATTCTACTTTTTTCAAATTTAGATTTGTAACTATGATATCTAACCAGTTCATTTGGTTTTGTAGTTTTTTATTAAATATTTTTTCCTTAATCAAGTTTCGAAGTCAAACTAATTATAATTCAAACATAAACAGACTGTATACAACATAAATTTTTCTGTATGTATCAAAATTCAAAAAAACAAAATTAATGGATCAAAGACATCAATACCTAGTCTAAAAATATCTTTTATTTTTTATTTATAATATTCTATTTTTCCACATGTGCAGAACAAAGAGCTTGATTTTTGGTGAAAAACCTACATTCACAAGAAATAAAAAATAAATTTAATAATCAAATTAAATTTAATTAAAATTATACTTTTTTGGAATCTTATATTAAGGAATGCATACTTACAAAAAGTAAATTTTAAATGAATTCATTTGATCCCCCAAAAGGTAAATCAAAAGTGGTTTTTTATCAGCATTTTGATAGGTGTAAAGGAGACTCCGCTATAGGTATGGTTTAAAACTAGCGAGGTTCTATCTAAGGGGGATTGGTCTAAGGTGGTTTGATCAAACCCTCTTCAATTGGAATCCTTTAAATAGAACTTTTCAAGGCTTAAATCATTATATTTTCTAAAAATATGTGATTTCAACAAAAATCAAGATCTTCCAGAAAGTGTAAACCACTATTGTGGAAACACCGTTGAAGTTGTTATTCGAATTGACCTAGATTCCTGAACTTGATCATCATTCTTCAACATATTCTTAGGATCACCATCTATCCTAATTCGATCATCATCCTTGGCCCTATCAATCCCCTTCCATCTCAAGGCAGATTCGGTGTCGTAGTCATCAGTTCATCCTTTAATATGATTAATCAACACCTTAAGTCACCTAAAGTGATTTCTGAACCCAACTTAGAAACCCTTCCAATCATCCAGTCAATCGATATTCAATCTGATTCCATCCAATCCTATCAATCATTTTATCGATCAATCCAATATAATCCAATCTTTATCCAACTATCCAATCAATCGATCTATCATCCAATCCAATCTTTATCCAACTATCCTATCCAATCCAATCATCATTTAGATTACATCTTAGAAGCTTAGTTACATTTTAGACCACCTAGTTGTTTTGCACCTTCATGCTCATTCAGACCCATTCACAAGCAAAAAATAAAATGGTAGACCAACAAGCCCAAGGTTCCAAACATAACATCCCATAAGATCCTAAAAATGTTCCAACTATCACACAAGATCCCCATAATGGTGTCTCATCACAATCCAACACCGACATTCAAAACACCACACCACTCGGTGACAAAAACATGGTTACCCAACCTGAAGTCACTATTGAGGAATACCTTAATGATCCTATCAATGTATAGATGATAGATCATCTCCTAAATGAACATGGGGATAAGATTATTTCCACTCTTCTCATGAGAGGTTTCAAACCACCATCTAATTTTGATGCATCAGAATATGTTGGTACCCACACTCTTCCCACACATGTCGATCTGAAAAAATTCACAAAACATCCATGGGAATTCATATGTCCTCGAAGGTGCACCCATGGAGAATTGGTATTATCCTGAGTTTGGAAATGTTGTGATACGCTAAGTTGTTAGCTATCCTTGTCTCCTAGTCATAACCTCTACAACACAACCCAAGCATCACGATCCCTATGCCTATGGCATTCCACCATACATCTCGTCTACTCCACCACTTCCAACTCAATATCCTAGTCAACCACCTATTAATACTGGGGGCATACCTACCCTTCCATTAATTCCACCTCCAAGATCTGCCTCCGCTAACAAATTTCCACCACCTTCTTTCCAGCAACCTCCTACTAATCCTCACCAATCCAATTCATTGCAAACACCACCACAACACACTAATAGTGCTATTGCTTCATCCCTACCACCTCATCAACAACCTTTGTAGCACAAAATCTCTATCCCACAACAAAACCTCTCGATTCCTATGCAACCACCACACTAGGTGACTCAAACAACATCCCAACAACCACAACCGCCACATGGCACTTCTATAGCAGTCCCACAACAACAACATATTCCATCTCGCCCATCTTACCAACAATAGCCACAACAACAACCTCCATCACAACATATAAATATTCCTACGTGAATTAAAAATAATCCTCTTATAAAATATCTTTATTATCCATCTAGCACATACATTGCTCCATCCCATCTCAATTCATATCCTCGTCAAGTTGTTTAGAACCAAACACGGACCCAACCACTACTTTACACCAATCCTCTGTAGTCACATACCAATCCCTACCAACAACCATCAAATCCACCCCTATATGTCATGCAGTAGCCCACCTTTTCACATCAATACCAATCTTATCCACCCTATCTCCAACAACAACAATCTTACAAGCAAGGTGCACCTTTCATCTCTTACTACCAACAACCCTTGTCATATCAACAAGGGGTTCTACCTCTTCATATTATCAAAATCCTACACAAAAATAAGGTGTTTCAGCCACTTCTTATTACCAGCAACAACCACCCTACCAACAAAAAAATTCCACTTCTCATCATCACAATCCATCATCCTCCTATCTACCATACATGAATTCTCAATCCGCTTGCACCAATCAGAACCAGCAAATTCCTTCTTATGTATCTCAACCCATCTATGATCCAACCTCTACAATGCCATCCTCATCATACCAACAATACTACCTGTACAATCAGCCTACTCTAACCCCTGCAACATCCATCAACAAAGACTTGGAAGAAGTCAAGGCTATGTTGAAGGACTTGCAAGTTGGTACGGGAAAAAAATCATTCAAGTTTGAGGACATTTGTCCCTATCCATTTGACCCCTCCATTTCCTTGGTTCCCTTCCTTAAACACTTAGAAATATTAAAATTCAATAAATACAAGGGAACCAAAGATCGCAAAGCTCATCTTCAAGATTTTTGTGCCCACTTCCAAGACGTCATGCACAATGACAACTACCTCTTTCGACTATTCCCTAAAAGCCTATAGGGAGTCACCCTTAACGGGTTCATGGGTCTTGAAAAGGGATCTATCAAATCCTTTGTGCAACTATCAAAACAATTCATCTCCCACTTCTCCTTTAATCTAGAAAAGGATATTGACATGCTTGATCTCCTAAAAGAAAAATAGTGCGATGGAGAAACCTTTTCCATCTATCTACAAAGATGGTGAACCTTAGCCAGCCGGATGAAATCCCCACTGCAGGAAAAATACATGGTTACATTGTTTATCAAAAATTCCCATCCGTACATGGCTCACAACTTTCGACTCCACTACATCACCACCTTTGCGGCAGTAGTGGAAAAGGGTCGTATCTTGAAACAAACCCTTGTTGCTAAAGGGCAAGTCAAAATTTTCAATTCTGATAAAGAGAGATCCTTTGGGGATAAACCTCGTTATTGGAATAAGAATAAGAATGTTGTTAATTATGGTGTCACTAAAACCAAACATATCCAGGTGGCTACCACCTCGCAAAATTATCCTCCTTAGCAGCAATATTCAATCCCAAATTCCATATTTTTGCCCCAAGGAGCACCTCGTCAACTATCAAATCAGAACAACCAAGGGGGAAATAAACACTAGTTTACTCGGTTGGGAGAACCCCTTAGCATCATGTTTAACAAGCTCCTCCAAGCTAACTATCCTATCACTTATCTTGTAACCAATCCCCTTGACGAGGCCAAGCCCAAGCCAACTTGGTTCAAAGAAAACGAGTATTGTGAATTTCACAAGATTAAGGGACACACAATGGATAAGTGTCAAAATATGAAAACATATGTCCAAAATCTCATAGATCGGGGTGAAATCCATGTGAATGATAAACACGAAATCTTCATCTAATGCTCAAATTCAAATATATCAAAATGATTTTCGCAAGCATAATTAGGGTCCTAGTACATCCAACTCCAATCATGGACCTAGCAACAACAACAACTAGAATAGCAGCACAAATAACATCAGTTATAAAAATGTGCCATACAATTACCAAGGTGTTGTCACATATGTAGAATAAGTGGAGCCACATGTATCCATGATACACATTTAAGGAAAAGATCCACAATGTTTTGTTACCACCTATCACACCCACATCATGGTCCCATCAACCCTTGCTTCTACCCAACTGTCATCTGTCAATTTGTAGAACAACATCCTTGATCACTTAGGCAAGACCTCAACTCAGATTTCTATCCTAGATCTTCTTAAGTCTTCCCTTATGCATCAGACATCCTGAATAAGGCCTTACAGAGCACTCAAGTCCCCAACGACATTGATCCCACATAATTCCAAGCATTAGTAGTAAATATGTCCGCAACCTACCAATTGGGTTTTAGTCAAAAAGATATGCCACACCTTGACTCAAGTCATAACTATCCCCTTCACCTTGAGGTTGGGGTGAATTGTCATAAACTAAAAAGGGTATTTGTAGATAATGGTTATTCCCTAAATCTTTGTACATTAAATTTTATACAATAGGTAGGATATACCCAGGTTGACCTAAATAAGCAAGTTATCACCATCAAAGCATATGATAATGCAGAACAAGATTTTGGGGGCACTATTTGTCTTCCTATTCAGGTGGGACCCATTGTGCAGTATACTATGTGTCATGTTTTGGACCTGGAACTTCCATATAACATCCTTCTTGGCCACCTGTGGATTCACTCTATGCAAGCCATCCCATCAACCTATCACCAATGTTTGAAATCCCCATTTCAAGGAATGGAAGTAACCATACAGGCTGACCGTCATCCATTTGAATATTGTCGTGCCCTAGAGGCTTCCTTTCCACATTCTCATTATTGACCTAGGGTAGAAATGGGGGCATCTCAAACATCAGATTATCATCCATCCACCAACACACTAAACACCACATCATCGACCCCTTCATCCACACTTGGTTCCACCATCACTAAGGTCCAGATCATTGACAAAGGATGTGGTGAGTAAGAAATGTGTATAGCCTTGAATGTGGAAACCATGCCACCTTGACCACATACATATGGTCAACCATCTTAGTCAGTTCCAAAAGATGAAGAGAAGACAATCACCCTCAACAGAAGGCTATGATACTAAGCAGAAGGGTCATGTAGAATCCTCTAGAACTTCTAACAATGTTATTTTCAATGACATTTCCCTTGAGGATATACTAGAGGAGGAGTCCATCATACATGTGTATGATGATGTTGATCACATCAACCTCCCTTCCATGTTTGAATTCCTATCTGTTTGCACCATCACCCTTCAAACACCTCGATCTTATAGACTATGACCTACAAGGTACCACACCTCCCAACACCTTTCCCTCAGTAGATCAATATGTGTATCTCATGGGATTGGGGGAAGATGAATGCCCCAACCACAAAAATAAAAAGAAACAAAATCAAAATGGGTCACCTAGTGAAAACCTCCCTGAGGCACTTTGTGACTTTGAAAAGGTAAAAACAAAGGGTGTATCTACTAATGAAAACCTCAACGAGGCACTAGAGTATGGGGACTTTCATCTTCCCCTTGTAGGGACTCAACTATTTGTTCGATCATCCATCTTGATTGAAGAAACACAAGCAGTAAACTTGGGAACCAAGGAGAACCCCAAGATCACCTATGTGGCTAAGGCACTATCAGAAGAGGAAACTCTACCATCACCAAGCTCCTTAAATAAGGAATCATCAAATTCACTTGGACATACTTAGACATTCCTAGCCTTGATCCAGCTTTGGTGGTACATCACCTAGACATCCATCGCAATGCAAAACATGTCAAGTAGTAACTTCACAAAATGCACCCTCAAGTGGCTCTCCTAGTTAAGAAAGAATTAGAAAAGTCGTTGGAGGAAAGTTTCATCTAACCAATTGACTACTCTGACTGGATCTCCAATATAGTCCCAGTTGCTAAACCCAACGGAGATATCATAATCTATACAAATTTTTGAGACCTTAACAAATCTTGTCCCAAGGATGACTTTCCTTTGTCAAATATTGATATGTTGGTTGACCTCACTGCAAGACATGAGATGTTTTCTCTCATGGATGGTTTCTCTAGGTATAACTAGATTAATATTTCCCCTGAGGATCAACACAAGACTGCCTTCACAACACCTTGGCGTACATTTTTTTATAATGTCATGCCTTTTGGCCTCAAGAATGTAGGGGAAACATATCAGCGCTCTATGACAGTTATCTTCCACGATCTCATCCACATAATAATGGAAGACTATGTGGATGACCTATTAGGAAAATCAAGAATGAGGGAAGAACATCCTGCAATCCTCAAAAAGATATTTCAACATTTGGAAAATTACAAGTTGCACCTCAATCCGAAGAAATGTGTCTTCGGTGTCACATCCAAAAATCTCTTAGGGTTCATTGTCTCCCATAGAGGAATTGAGGTTGATCCTGCTAAGGTCAAGGCAATCACAGAAATGCCTCCACCCTGTAATTTGAAACAACTAAGAAGTCTTCAAAATAAGCTCCAATCTATCTAAAGGTTCATTTCTCAACTAGCTGACAAGTATCAATCGTTCATGCACCTCCTAAAGAAAGATACTGCATTTAAGTGGAACCCACAATATCAACTCGACTTTGATCAAATAAAAGAATATTTTGTTCATCCACCTATTCTCATGCCGCCTATTATGGGAAAACCACTCCTCCTCTATATTTCAGCAACATTCGTGGCATTGGGGGCATTGTTAGCACATTATGATGATTCATCCAAAGAAAGAGAAATTTACTACAACAGTTAGAATTTGGTAGGTTATGAGCTCAATTATTCCTGAATGGAGAAGGCTTTCCTTTCCGTAGTCTTCATCTCATAGAAAATTAGACACTACATGCTTAGTCATCTGGTTAAGCTAATCTCTAAGGTTGATCCACTTAAATATATGTTATCAAGAACAACACTCACTAGCCACATGGCTAAATGGGTCATATTGCTAAGTTAATTCGACATATAGTATGTGGATCGAATCAAAGGACAATTAATTGTGGATCAACTAGTGGATGCCCCACTAGTAGATTCCTATCCTTTAGAAATAGAGTTTCTTGATGAAGGGGTCTTTGTAGTTTCAGAAGCCACCACATGGACACTATACTTTAATGGATCGCACACAAACAATGGATCAGGAGCAAGATTCTTTCTCATCACCCCTCAAGGGGACTACATACCAAAGTCATTAAGATTGGCCTTCCCTTGTACCAAAAAAATTGTTGAGTATGAAGCTCTTCTTACAGGGCTTAAGATTGTAGTCCAGTGGCGTATCTCTCACCTAAACGTCTTTGGTGACTCCCAACTGGTTATCAAGCAGGTTAATGATGAATTCCAAACAAAATATGATAAGTTTTTGCCTTAAAAATGAATGGTAGATGAATTCAAGAAGTATTTATCCTCCATCCAATTTGATCAAATAGCTAGAGTACAAAATAAAACAGCTGACGCCATGGCTGCCATTGGTTCCCTTTTGGACATGCCTAGAGATCGTATTGAATGTGAGTTCCTCGTGGAGAAACTGTTAATCCATGCATATGACATCTATGAGAGTGAAATGGTATGTGACATTGTAGGTCCTGAATCCCCCTGGTACGAAGACATCTACACTTATCTTCATGAAAAAACCTTACCATCTGACCTCACACGTAACCAACGAAAATATTTTATCAAATGCACAACCTATTACAAATTCATAGGTGATACGCTTTATCAACGTGGGTATGATGGAACCCTCCCTTCATTTTTAAATGAGACCGAATCCCACACCGCATTGGTAGAAGTGCATAGTGGTATGGCCTTATCCAAGAGGATTCTCAGAGCAAGATATTACTGGCCTACTATGGAACAAGCTTCCTGTGAGTTTGTCAAAAGGTATCTTCCCTGTCAACAACATGTGGATCTGATTCATGCCCCTGCACAAGAGTTACATCCCATCACAACACCATGGCCATTTTCACAATGGGGTTTTGATTTGGTCGACAAGATTTACCCTCCATCCTTTGATAGTCATACTTTCATCATCACAACCATTGAATAATTTACTAAGTGGATAGGATCCATACCACTCACCTAAATTACTTATGTTTAGATATCCAAATTCATCCTCTACCATATCCTCTACAGGTATGGAATCCCCTCCACCATCATTACTAACAATGGAAATCCATTCATAAACAAAAGCATGAAATTCCTCTGTGAGACTTATCATATCCAACATCGTTCATCTACCCCCTATTACCCCCAGGGTAATGGTCAAGCAGAAGAAACAAACAAAACCTTGATTAAAATAATTAAAAATAGTGTTAACAACACTGATCGAGATTGGAACCTCTACCTCCATCCTTCCCTTTAGGCCTACCACACTTCCATTCACACCCCCACCGGCACCACTCCATACTCACTATTCTATGGTGCTGAAGCTATCTTGTTGATCGAAGTCGAAATCCCATCACTTTGCATCTCTCTGAAGAATTTGATCACTGATGAAGACACTTAGGTTGCACAAATTGCTTAGTTGGAACTCTTGGATGAAAAATGGGTCAAAGCCTACAACCATCTACAAGCCTATCAACATCGGCTCAAGAGAAGCTACAATAAGAAGGTATGCCCTCATCAATTCAATGTTGGTGACTTAGTCCTCAAAGAAAATCAGAGGAATCAACAAGATCAAGATAAGAAGGGAGATTTTGAAGCTAATTGGTTAGGGACTTATGTTGTCACCACAAAATATGGTTCAGGAGCATACAAGTTATCTACACCTAAAGGAGAGCCCCTAGAATAATCCTATCAATATCATGCATCTGAAGAATTTTTATACTTAGGACAGCTAGGGTATCCTTCCTAGTAAAATCGAAAAAATACAAAAAAATCGAAAAAATTAGAAAAAAAAAAATCCAAAAATAGTAAAAAATAATTCATCCTATAGTGAAAACTACCCTTGTGTGGCACCTTGGATATGCATGATTGGTGAAAACCTGGCAACATGCACCATTCATAAAGAGCTTAATCATTAGCTACCTCATGTCATAGTTACTTTATGATTTATCCATCCAAATCCCAATATCCTCATCATCCTATCGATCCTATCCTTCCATCTTCTTACATCATCTGGCCGCTTGGTATATTTTTGGTTGAGCATTGGATGAACATAATCCACTATCTGAAATCCTGAACTTTTATCCTAATCTGAGCTTGTGTCACCTCGTCACTTTCGTCATCTCCATCTAGGATTATTCATCGTGTTGGTCTTCATCTAGATCCCATCTCGTCTTGGTGAACTACATTGCCCCTACGCTTTCACGTAGCCAAGGTCAATCACTTGATCCACCCACGAGGCTTTTTTGGTGTATTTTTTCATTTGTCTCATCATTGGCGAACTACGTTGCCCCTGCGCTTTCATGTAGGCAAGGTTGATCACTTGATCCGTCCCCAACATTGTTTTGGTGTCTTTTTCTATTTTTCTTGTCCTTGGTGAACTATGTTTCCCCTACGCTTTCACATAGGCAAGTTCGATCACTTGATCCACCCCCGAGGTTCTTTAGGTGTCTTTTTTCATCCATCTTGTCCTTGGCAGACTACGTTGCCCCTTTGCTTTCACGTAGGCAAGGTCAATCACTTGATCTGCCCTCGGGGCTTTGTTTGTTGTCATCTCCCTCTTGGTGTTTGTCTCATCTTTTTCGAACTATGTTGCCCCTGCTCTTGTACATAGGTAAGGTTGATCATGTGATCCACCCCCAGGGCATTTTTTCTATCTATTTTGTCCTTCATCTTCTATCCCCGTTGTCCTCTTTTTTATCTTATCCATCATTGGTCTTTCATTCTTTGCAAACTATGTTACCCTTGCACTTGCACGTAGGCAAGGTTGATCATTTGATCCACCCCTAAGGATTTCCTTTGATTTTCTTTTGTGTTTGGTCTATCTAATCATCATCCTCAATCATTTGTCTTCATCATACTTTTTCCTCTTTTATCCATGGTCTTTTCCTCAACTACAATGGCTCTGTGCTTTCACGTAGGCAAGGTTGATCTTTGATCAACCCCCGAGCCCCTAGGTCTTTAGGGTGAGTCAGTCTTGTGTCGTGTTGTCAAGGTATGTCCTTATCTGGCTAGTACTTCACAAATGGAATCCATTTTTGTCATGAGATTTAATTGTTTTTTGAATATCCTATGTATTTTTCGATTTTTTAGTTTAGCATCCATCTTTGGTCTCAACAAAATGTATCCTTCATAACATACTGCATCAACCCCATCCATCATCTTGATCCTAAGGCAAAGGAAATTTTGAAATTTATTGCAATATTTTGATGCTTTTGGTTTTTATTTATCATTTGATCTCCCTAGCATCACTCGTCAAGGCAACCATGATCTCTCATATTATGGTGTGTTTTGACTGGTTTACATATCTTGATTTTTTTTTTGTTTGTTTTTTCCTGGTTGTCCCACGTGGTATCCACCAAGACCCCTAAGGTCTTCCATTACACTGGGACATCATTCTGCACTAGTGGTTATCCCAATACCTGGCCTGACCGAAGTCATTGTGACTTTGGGGTATAAGGATAGCCTTCTTGTTTGTTGTGTTTTTTTATGCATTACACACTAATCTGCCTTGGTCCATATACCATGGTACCTAGTGTCTTATGCTATAGAAAAAATCAATTCTCTAAAGATGGAAACTTGCATTAGGATTGCATTTCCTTTTCTCCTCCATTGCATTCATGTATCCTTCATCCTTTTTTCCCATGACTTAGGATTTTGGTTGTGCAAACGGTGATTCCTTCCATCTTCCCCTTTCCCCTTAAGAATCGTATGGTTCTTGACAAGTGCGGTTACACACCCATAACCTTCTTCACTTTTATCATTATGCAGGCCCTTATTTACATTTACATCACATTACATTTTATTTACTTCTTAACATTCTTATTCTAGGTTCATTAAATGTCATTACATGTGCATGATGATTTTAAGTTGTGTAGGTTAATTTTAACTAATTATTCTATGCATCTTAAAATTCATAACTCATTTATTAGCATATTCACTTTAGTTCATATCATATCCTATCCTACATCATAAGTGTTAGATGCCATACATATCATAATAATCATCCACATAACAAAAATCATAATTCATCCATCACATCCTGCATCATAAACGTTAGGCATCAACATAATCATCATGCATCATAATCATACATCCATATACACATAAACATAAATCATTCTAGGCATATCCATGCATCATATAATAATAACCAAACCACAAACATACGTATGCATAAGTAAATCATCCATCACATGCACATCATATAATGTCAACAAGGGCTCTTGCATATCATATCCAAAATCACAAAAATACAATTTCCATCATATCATCCATAATACTGTCCATTACATACATCACAATACATATCCATCATTTGTCATCAAAAATAACATATGAGTATAGAGCTATGGCTCTGCTCTAATGTCTGTTGCTTTGTACTATATTTGTCTTGTACCTATCAATAGTCGGGATCTTGTCCCTCTGACCCTCTAAACCATGATCTTCTTGCATTCGATCTCTGTGGAGACTCTGGCACTGACCCCCTACATGGAGGTGTCTCTCTCATGCTACTATATCCCCAGGTATGCGCCCTTGTTGACTGGGATGGCGTTGGCATCTGTGGTGGTGCTCAAACATAGGTGGGTACTCATTGTACTAGATCAGACATTACCGAATAATAGGCACACATATAGTAGCTTGTCTCTCTCATATACTTGTCCTAATCTCTAATCTATTATCTGGTTGAGTCTTGCTCTACCCTGCACCTGTCTCGGTATCCACAAATGGACCTCCTCTCTTGTTTCTATGCACCCTATGCTAACAATAGCTAATCAATCTCTGATCCCATTTGTGACACCTACTCCAGGGCTCTATCCCTCTCCTCCTTCATATCCTATAAATGTGCCTATAGTATCTAACCTCCCTCCCCTATCTCACCACCCTCTGTTGCCTATGTATGCCCCTATGCTGCATCTCTCTCCATATCCTGTGCCTATGCCACTGCTGCATCTCTCTCCCCCTGTAATACCTACACCTTTGACTATAGGGCATCCCTCTCTATTTCCATCACCTTTACCTGAGCCCTCATGGTCTTCTCCCTCTCCAGCATCAACCCCATGTCTCCCATTGTCTCCTCTGCCACCTCAGCTCTATCACATAACTCATCTCACTCTTGTCTCAACTCCATCCTTTCCCTCAAAATTCCCTCTACCTGCCTCCACCAGCCTCTCTACCAATATCTTCCCTATCGATCCTCTAGAATCTCCTTGACCCAATGCTTGCAGTATCATCACCATCACATCTAGTTTTTCTCTCTCCCATTTTGTTGACTCCCATGCCTCATGCTCCCTTGCTACCTCTCCCTCCAAACAAATCACCTCCACCTGTAATCCCTCTCTCTTTGCTAGCTAGGCTTGCAACATGAGCACCTTCGCCTCCAGTCTACTCCTCGCTGCCTCTGAGTCTCTGAACCTCTGCTTGGCGATATGTGATCTTAGTTCCTCTCAATCGCGTGGCTAGATCCTCTGCTATCGATGGCATCATACCTAATGGGTGAATATTGTTTATCTTTGTGTCCATCTCATCTACCCCTCCCTCATCCCCTATGTCCATCGCCTCAGCCTCATCCCTCTCCCCTATCACCTCTACATCATGTCTCTCCTCCTTGGACTCAACCTGCGCCCTCCATATCCTCCTCCTCCTACCTAGCCTCTGTTGACCTCCCGTCTGATCCTCCTATTGCCCACCTGCTCTAACTACCTCTGGCACTCTCACCTTTTTCCCACCTACTCTGTCTACCTCTGGTACTCTATCCTACTACCCACCTGCTTTGGCTGCCTCTGACACTCTCCTCCACTATCCTTCAGCTTTGCCTACCTCTGACTCTCTCCTCTTTTGTCCTCCTGCTCTGCTTGCTTCTGACTCTCTCCTCTGTTGATCTCCCCCTACCCCCCCTGCCCCTGACTCTCTCCTCGGTTTTTCCCTCTCTCTACCTCTCCCCTATCCTTCCAATCTAACATCATCCTTAAGTCCAAATCCTAATGCCCCTACAATTAGCACCTTTGGTGTCATCTGTATAGGTCGATGTCGCGCAAACCATGCTACATGTCTCACAATAATCTCTGCATCTACCAACCCTCCAAACCTTCCAGGGTACACTAGTAGCTCTCACACTAGTGTCACCTAGTGCTCTCATGCAAAATATGCTAAAATTGACTCCCCCCATAGTCGCTCTTGTGTAATCCATCTGAACCTATCAAGTGCACCTGGAATACCCTGTATCAACCTATACTACCTCGTCACCCGGTCTGGCCTATGTGACTCTACTATCCAAGGCTCCCTCAACTATATAACATCGAATCATGAAGTATCCTTTGTATCTATCCTCATCCTTCCTGCACTTGGTGAAGCATCATGTCATATACGACCTCCACACTATATCCTTCTCCTCCAAATCATCAAATAATCTCCTCCTTCCATCTAAATCTCCTGAACCCTGATACCACCATACTCAATCATACTCTACCTCATACCAATAATCTATTGGAAGTGTCATATCTTGCTGACCCACTCTCACCACATCTGGCTTGGACACACTAATGTTCTCCCAGGCCCATACTTGAAGCAATGTCACATGACACACAATGAGTCCCTCCTGATAGCAGACCACTTGCATATCTCTATACAACTACGTTAGGACGCATGGCCCCCATGCAAAATCTTCATCCCTCCCCTTGACAATGTGTTAGATAACCTCCATGTAGCTGAGGCTGTAGAATCTACCACTCCTATCTAGTATGATTATCCCACTAATCAACCCACATAGGTACAATGGAAGTGGTGGTAATCTCAATCCTAAGCAGCTGTCCACATCTAGCCCCTTCTTCTACATAGTTAGGTCTTCTCGCCCAAATAGGACCCACATGGTCTGATCCAACACCTCTCCCTCTAATCTCATCTCAATCACCATACACCCTTCTATGGGCAGCCTCAATATCCGCCAGACATTCTCCAGCTTCACAATCATCTCCCCTGTCGGGAGATGGAACATCAAATTCGTTGAATCCCAGCGCTCAATCAAAGTTATCAACATCACTCGATGCTTCTTGATGGATGGATACCCCAATATGTGCAAAAGCCCCACATGGGCCAGCGCATGGTGATCCAATCCCATCATCATCTGTCGTGTCACCTCAATCACCTCAAATCTCCTCTCTTGAGCATGCAAACTATCGAACCACTGCAGCCATACCACACAATCTGTCAATCACCAAAACCTTGCTCCGAGTTCCTTTTCACACAAAACTTCTCCTAACACTCCTCCCTAGGATAATTTTCCTAAGTTATCCCACTTCTCTTTCTTTTTCTACACACTTTAACTCTTTTTCCTATAGCCCTCCTTCTTTACCCTCGACGGAGCCGCCCTTGTTGGGGCGGGGCCTCTTTTGTCAGGTGCAACTGCCCCTCCTAGGGTGGGGCCGCCTCTTTCGAGTACGACCTCCCCTACACGGGGTGGGGTCGCCCCTTCCTGAGGTAGATCCGCCCTTTCAAGCACAACCACCCCTGTGTGAGGTGGGGTCACCCCTTCTGGGCACGAGCACCCCTACTTAGGGTAGGGCTACCTGTTTGGGCACAGTCACCCCTGCATAGGGTGAGGCCACCCCTTGCGAGTGTGACCACCCCTACGTGGGGCGGGGCCTCCCGTTTGGGCGTGACCACCCCTTCCGTGCACGCTCACCCCTACGTGGGTCAAGGTCACCCCTTCTGAGGCGAGGTCGCCCCTGTGCAGGGTAGGGCTACCCCTTCCAGGAACGGTTGTCCTTGTGCAGTGCAAGGTCGCCCCTGTTGGGCCCAAAATTCAATTTCTTTCGAATAAACCTGTTGGTTTTCTTCTACATCACTATTTTTCCCTCCACATCACTTTTTGACATTTTTTCAAACCCGCTAGACAAAATTAATTTTTTCCCTCTGCCCATTTTCCTAACCTACCCCTATTCCCAAACCCAAATTTTCAAATTGCATTTTAACTCAATAATAAATTATAAAATGCTAAAAATCACAAAGAGGGTTTGAACCTAACCTAGCATAGGACCATGTGCTCATGGTAGAAGCTCCACACCTCATCCCCGCGGTGGATGATGTCGTCGTCATAGTCCTCTGACATCTTCTCTCTCCTTCTCTTTCCTCTTCTCTCATCTCTCTCTCAACTGCCAACTATGCAAATGAGGAATAGTAATTATAAAATTACTATTTAAACCTTCCCTCCTTTTCTCATTTTTAAAATAGAGGGTATTTTTTTCCTCTATTTAACTTTTTCTCCTCCGATTAATCCTCCAACTTCCTAGATCCACCATTTACGCCTCGTGTGTCCGTTTGACTCCGTTCAAAATCCATTCTTCATGGTTTTTTGAGTTCTATCCAACGATGCCTTTTGTTTCTTCATATTAAGAAGTCACTTGAGGCCCCTTTTTCTTCCCATACCACCCTCTTGAGGTGGCATACCCTGCCAAATCCATCCATACCTCATTCTTCATCATTTTCCTGTGTGATTGGGGCATCTCCCTTCACTCCCCTCCATTTGAGAAGCTCACGTAACCTCTCCCGCACTGGGGCATCCTTTTCTAGTCACTTCCTCTATAGATTCATCTGCATTTATTTTTCTTCGAAACATTGTTATTCTAACAATATTTTGAAAGAGGGGAAGAATGTAGACACCTAAATTTGACCACTTCCATATGGTCAAAATTCTATCATTTACTTGTCTAATTTGTCTATATTAATTAAATGACATATTTAATTAATATTGTCCCATTCTCTAAGGTTCCTAAACATATTTAATCAAATATTTAATTCTTCACCATTTCCTCTCTAAATTAAATAAATAAATCAATTTATTTAATTTAGTCAATTATCCTCTTCAATTTTAAATTCATTATTTCTCTCTCCTTGTCCTATCCTCCATAACCTTTTTACTAATCTAAGTTAATCTAATTAGTCCTTCATTAGGATGTGCATATCTTTAAACAGGATTAATGTCACATCCTCCATATCTAGCCACTTGCCTCTAATCCTCATTAATTTACCTAATCACCTATTTGTACAACTTTAATCCTAATAGCTTACCTTTTTTAGCATGTCTTTAGGTCAACCTTTCATGGTACTTACCTTATTTGGTTTGACCTCTTCCCCATGTGAATTAAAAATTGACACTTATTCCCCCATGCATTTGTCTTCCCCATGACCTCTCAAAGGTCACATCAAGTACATGGGACAAGGACCTCCTTTTGGAGGACCTTGTCTTATCCATGGGTTTCTTCCAAGTTTGTGAATTTTAAATTCACTTTTATTCCTCCAATGACTTCTCCAATCCCCATGGTGACAAGAGTGGAGTTTCTAAAAGTCCTCACTTGTCACTTTCAGCCCCACTTAGGGACAAGGAGTACCTTTTTAAGGAAATCCTCTTCAATCCCAAGGTACTTGCAAGTACCTTGGGACCACGTGGTCTTTTCCATGTCATCCTATACTTCTTCCATATCACCCTCCACATGACAAGATGTGAGGGCTTGTGAGTCCTTAACTTACCATAACCCTTCATCTTGTCCATTTTTGAATCAATCTCAGCCATCCATTTTTCTTTAAATGGAGGGTCTTGGCCTCAAGTTAGAGGTTAAGTGTTAATATTTTAAGACTTTTGCATTCTAGCCATTATTGCAACACTCTTGCATTCAAGCATTTGCATTCAAAGTCATTTGCACTCCCACCTACCACTTTCCATCATTCAATCACCATCATTATTTCAAGTTTTCCATCAAGGAGCACACATCAAGAACATCATCAAGGGCCAACCACTCCATCAAGCTCGATAAGAAAAGGTATAACACTTCTTGTTTTTTTGTTTAGTTTCAACTAGGCCTAATTTGAGGTGTTGTTGTGTCCCTTTTTCATTGCATTCATTTAGTTTTGCATTTTTAGATTAAGGATTTTCATTGCACTCACTAATCATCCATAGTTTCTTTTTCTTAGTTTTGCATGATACTCAATAGCTTAAATTCATTACTACAACTAGGTGTGCATACATGACTATGGTTTTGTGCTTCTCAAAGTACTCAAATGAAAGAATTCCATTCTTTCTAATTATATATGTTTGCAACCAAGTTCCAACAATAATAATTGATCTCTTAGGATATGTGAATCCATCATCATCTATTACAAGTTGTATTAGGTTGTATTAGGTAGAGAGAGAGATACGTAGTGTGGGAGAGAGAGGTAGTGTGGTAGAGAGAGGGAGAGGGAATATAGAGATAAGTAGAGAGGGAGAGAGAGAGGGGGGGTTGGAAGGACATAGGGAGCGGGGATATATAGAGAAGTAGAGAGGATTGGAGGGACATACAGAGAGGGGGTATAAATAAAATTAGAGAGGGATGGAGGTATGAAGGGAGATGTAGAGAGAGGGGGGAAGGAGGGAGGGATAAAGGAATGGATAGGTGGAGAGAGGTAGGGTTGGAGAGATGAAGGGAGAGGGGAGATAGAGAGAAGTAGAGTGGGGGGGAGAGAGAGATAGATGGGGGAGTGAGGGAGAGATGGGGTGGTAGAGATAGAGGGAAGGAAAGAGAGAGGGAAGGATGGAGATAGGGAGAGGTAGGTAGAGAGGTAAGGTGGAAGGAATATAGGGAGAGGTAAGTAGAGAGAGTGAGGGGAGATAGAGAGAAGTAGAAATGGAAGGGGAGAGAGACATAGAGAGAGGGGGAAGATGGGAGGGAGGGAGAGGTAGGTAGGTAGAAAGAGAGGTATGGTGGAATGGATTTAGGGAAAGTTAGGTAGAGAATGAGGGTGAGTGGAGATAGAAAGAGGTAGAGAGGGAAGGTGGGGGGAGAGAGAGAGATTGCTCCTAGCTCCTTGTAGTTTCATTTATTATTTTATTATAATAAATACGATATTTAATACTCCCTTACAAAAATCCATCAAATAATATTTTTATAATATATTATATTAGTATATAAGTTATATTTATATAATATAATATAAATAGTATATAATATTTATATTATATAATTCATATTATAATAATATTAATATATGCTAGTATATATTAAATATTACATATTAATTTATTATCTATTAATATTTTAAATATATTAATATTTATATTAATAATATTATAACATATTTTAAATTTCAATCTACAGTCAACCAAAAAAAATTCAAGAAAAAAATATCTATTTCTTAACTCTAATAAACAGATATTTATTTTTTATGACAATTTTTTTGCCTCGGTTACTACATCAGGATTGCTTTGGGATTTGTCTTGAGGATGCCAGACTTCAAAATTTGACTACCCCAACATGTTTAGAAGGATTCCAATGGTTTTTCGGACTTCACCCTCCATGTTGATGACTTTTTTTAATCTAAATTTGATGAAACGAAAATGGTATATTCAATATTGTCAACATTATACTAATACATCTATAAGTGTAGCATTAAAAAACATTAAAGCTAGTATAGTTCAACATTATTTTTTTAGTGAGGAAATGGAGCAGACCATTGGGGAGAAGACTGATGCAGTGGCAGACTCGAATAATTTGAATTTGAACTCAATCCCTAGAAATCATGGTGACTTTCAGTTTGGTCAGCCTATGAATTTGGGGATTTATGTTGATGCTATTGGGAAGGATGGATCATGTGGTGTAGATGTATTGGTGCTCTCTCATGATGTTGTTGGGAAGGACGGGTTGTGCGGTGAGGATGTGGTCAAAGATGCATTTTCTAAGGGTAAGTGTATAGTTGGGGATTTCAAGGAGTCTTATGTTGGTTTTCCTTCAACAAAGGTACTTCCAAAGGATCATGGGGGTCATGTGGTTGCTAGTGATAATGGGTGGGCCCCAACTAGTAAATCATCTATGGCTAATCTGAGAAATCCCTAGATTGACTATGTTTCAATGGCAATTATCTAATCAACAAGTCAGAAATATTTGTTGGGGCAGAGATGAGTTGACCTTTTTTCCTTAAAAATTAAAGGAAAAGGCATTACAGTTGAATTAGTGTCTTCTTCTAACATTGAAGGTGGCTTTGCCTTGTCCATTTCAAATTCTCTTGTAGACAAAAATATAGCTAGAATGGACTTTTCTCTTGCATGAAAGTTTTTAGGTCCTCAACCTAATATTGAGGAGCTCCACACATGGGTTCACAAGAACTGGGATTTGAAGGGCTAGGTTGAATTTGCGGCTATGGCTAAAGGATTCTTTTTCTTTGCCTTTTCCTGTGATGAATACCTAAATTGGTTTTTGCAAAAGGACCTTGGTCTTTTGGGTGTCTTACTTTGGTTTTGTGCCCTTGGGAGCCTAGGATGGATCTCTCCAAGTGCCTTTTTCATTCAACCCTTGTGTGGGTAAAGTTTTCAAACCTACCTTTGGAATATTGGGATGAAAAAGTGTTTAAGGAAGTGGCTAACTCTTTTGGGTGGTTAGTCTTTATTGACGATACTACTCTCTCTAGAAGGTGGCTAGTTGCAACAAGATTTTATATCACGATTGATGAAGATGTTGTGATGCCTAAATTTTTCACCTTAACTCAAAGGTGGGTTCTTGGAAGCAACATAATGTCTTTGAAAACCTGTCATTTGCATGCTTCAAGTGCAAAAAAGTGAGTCACTAGGGCAAGGATTGCCTGGCTAAGGTGGATCCGTTGAAGGTTGTTCCTCAAACTAAGGTTTGGAAGGTCAAGGAGGCCAAGGGTAATTAGGATCCACTGAAGTAGGGTGAGTCAATGGTTGGAAATGGTTTGAAGGGTGAAGTTAATACTAAAGTTCAATCCATCCCTCATCCTAAGGTTGACAAGGTGACATAAATCTATGGACGAGGCTTCTGGCCAGCCGGTGGAACAAAATGTGGACCATGTATCAAATACTTTATGCTCCCTTAAATGTACCATTTTGGACCCTATTGTAGCCCCATCTCCCCCACTAGATAGTGTGTCTGGGCTAGTTGTTGGAGATGGCGCTCTAGTGGTTGTAGATACAAGAATCAAGGGTGAAGAAGGTTATACTCCGGTGAGGGGAAGAAGAAGAATTCTTCTGCTTCTCCTCCTCCTCAACCCCACAAAGGTGTTACCATGAGAAGGCAAAAAATAAATTGTGGATCTGAACAGAGGGGTCAGGGAGACCCTCTCTGCAAAAATGTAGGGAGAGGGATTGCAAGCGAGATATTGCAAAAGGGATTCATAAAACCCTCTTTGAACTATGCTCGAAGAGTACCCCCTCATCGTGCAAATGAATATTATCTCTTGCAACATCAGGGGGTTGAACAATATGCATAAACAAGACCTCTTGAAGAACTTGGTCTATGAGCATAAGTCATACATCTTGTTGATTCAAGAAATGAAAATACAAATTCATAAGTTGGAAGCTTTAAAGAATCTCTTTTTTAAGGACTATGGTTTTCATGGGGTTATCTCTGAGGGAGCTTTGGGTGGCATTTCTACCTTTTGGAATGCTAGTCTGATTAAAATTTTCCTGATTGCGGAAGGTTTTAATCATGTGGAGATGAAGTTTGTTTTGATTAGGGATTATTTCTCGTGGATTATCTCCAATGCTTATGCTCCTAATCTAAAGAAAGCTAGGAATAATTTATGGGATGATCTTGGGTGTCTTTGGACTAATTTTTTGGATAGACCCTAGATAGTTATGGGAGATTTCAACACTCCTCTTTGTGATAATGAGAAAGTGGGTGGTTCGCAAGCCAATATTGATAGCCAATTGGATTTAAGAATGTTCATTGATGATAATGCTCTTATTGATGTGAAGATGACTGGGGCGAAGTTTACTTGGTCCAACAGATGTGTCGGTGCACATAATATTCAAGTTAGGTTGGACAGAGCTTTGACATTTGCATCCTAGTTCATGGATTTTTCTTGTTCCCTATCCACTATTACAAGATTCGGGTCTTACCATTTCCCTATCTCTTTTGTGGTTGATAGGCTTGGGGGTAAGAAGCATTTTCCTTTTTAGTTTGAAGCTATGTGGTTGAGGGATCTAAGGTTTATGGATTTTATTAAGAAATAGTAGCAAGTGAATATTGATGGTAGTGTGATGTTCAGAGTAGCCAAAAGTTGACTTTTGTCAAGAGAAATATCAAGAAATGGAATAGAGATTTGTTTGGTCATATTATTGATTCTAATAATTTTGTTACTCAAAGGCTGGATAGTTTTTAGGAGGCCATTTAGTCGAAGGATTTACCGGAGGATCTTGAATTGTAGGAGGATGGCCTTCTCAAACAATTGCATGACATTGTTACAAAAGGAATATTTTTGGAGGTAGAGGTCTCATGCAATTTGGTTAAAATTTGGGGACCACAACACCAAGTTCTTTCACCTTACTACCCTCAGACATGAGTTGTCTAATAGAATTTCCTCGGTTATGGCTAATGGTTTGTTGTTGGAGGATGATGAGGCTATTAGAAGAGAGGCTGCCAATTTCTTTGAGAAAATTCAAGCAAAGATGATCTTGTGTGGGACAAAAATAGCATGGAGGCTTCTTTGGAATTTATCCCCCACCTAGTTTTGAAGGACCTGAATAAGGAGATCACTGCTATCCCTTTTGCTTTGGAAATAAAGGATGCATTCTTTTCTTTTGAAGGGAATAAGGCCCCTGGGCTTTATTTTTTTTCATTTCTATTCTTTCAATTATGTTGGGAGATTTTTGCAAAATATGTGATTAATACCACCAAGGAATTATTTGGCTCCAAAAGATTACTTAGAGAGATGAACATTACCTTCATTGTCCTGATTCCAAAATTTGATGATGCTAATAGCTTTGGTGAGTATCACCCAATCAACCTCTGTAACTCTATTTAAAAAAACATTTCAAAGGTGCTTGCCACCAGACTGCAAAAGTTTCTCTCAGATCTTATCTCTATTCAAAAAAGTGGCTTTGTTAAGGGTCATCAGATCCTAGACTCTATCATAATTGCTCATGAACTTGCTCATTCTATTAATGCTTCTAAGAAGTTGAGATTCTTCTTCAAACCAGACCTTCTCAAAGCTTATGATAGGGAAAATTGGAGATTTATGTTGAAGGTGTTGGAATGCTTTGGTTTCTATCAAAAATTTCTTCAACTTATTGATCAACTCATCTCCACTCCATATTTTGTTGTGATGGTGAATGGTTCTCCTTCCCCTTTTTTTGGAGTTTGCATGGTTTGAGGCAAGGACATCCTATTTATTTGTTTTCTTTTCACCTTGATAGTGGAGGCCCTTGGTAGAGATATCCAAAAGGCTTTGTTGACCGGGTTACTAAAGGGCCTCTCTCCCTCTTCTAGATATGATCTTGTCACCCATCAACAATTTGTTGATGACACTATTATGATGGGTGAATCCTCTATTCCTGAAGTCAGAACTATGAAGGGTTTGATTAAGGCTTATCAGAAGGCATTTGGTCAGTGTATTAATCTCCCTAAGAGTTAAGTTTTTTTCCTTAACACCCCTGAAGCAATGTAGTTAAATCTTGTTAGGATTCTTTCGTGTAATAGGGTGAGCTCCCATCTACTTACTTGGGGCTTCTTTTGTGTATTTCTAAGATCCTAGAGTCCTTCTAGCTGGGTTTGCTGGATAAATTCAGTAGAAAGCTAGCGGGTTGGAAAGGGGTGCTTCTCAGTCAGGAGGGGAAGGTACAACTCATTTCTTCTACTCTTTAGAATTTGCCTTTGTATGAAATGAGTCTTTTTAAAATTCCAATCAAATTTTAAGAAAAATGGAACAAATAATGAGAATATTTTTGTGGTTAGGTGTTGTCACCAAAGCTAGAATTCCTCTTGTGGCTTGGGATTTGGTCTGTAAACCAAAGAAATGGGGTGGTCTTGGCATCATAAATTTAAAATCTTTCAATAAGGCTCTTTTGTCAAAGAATGCTTGGAGGCTTCTTAATGGGTAAGTAGGGTGGGCTACTCTGGATAATAACAAGTATTTGCATGGCTTTGGGAGATCCTCGAATATGTTGACTTCTAATGATATTCCTTCTAGTTCTTATTTTTGAAGGAATATTGTTCCTTGCAGGGATTTTATTGCTAATGGTGTTAGGTGGTTGTTGGATGTTGGTATCGGAATTCTTTTTCGGGATGATGTTTGGTGTGAATTTAAACCTTTGATCAATTTCCCTTGAGCTCCTCCCATTTTTCCTATTTGCAAACACCTCTTTGGCATAAGGGTGGAAAATTATTTTCAAAATGGGGAGTGGAAAAACTCCTAGGATTGGTACCCATCTTTGAAGGTTCTTAAGGACTTCTTGTGCAACATTCATAACCCCATTTTTCCTAAGTTGGACAGGGTTGTTTGGGCTCCCTGTGCTAATGGTAATTTTTCAGTGGTTTTTGCCCTTGTGAATTCACTAGAAATTCTTGATTCTTTTCCTTTCCAGGGAAATTTATGGAACAAGAAGTTGATCCCCAAGGTGAGTGTCTTCTTCAAGTTGCTTACATAAGGTAAAGTATTAACACAGGATAATCTCGGTAAAAGGGGATTTGCAATTCCTAATAGATGTGTTAATTGTGAAGTTGATGCTGAAGGTGTTTTTCATATCTTCCTTGGGTGTGATTTTTCATCTATCCTTTAGAGTCAACTTCTTGGTCTTTGGAGACTGGATTAGGTCTTCCCGGACACCCTTGTTAAATTTTTTGACCAGTGGAAGTGTCCATCCACCTCCCCTATTCTTCATTAGATTTGGGATCTTATGGCTCTACATATTGCATGGGGGATATGGAAAGAATGAAATAACGAAATATTTTGTGATTCCAACCTCAAAGTTGGCAGTCTTTTCATCAAAATTCGTCAGGTTGTTTTGGAGAATTTTTCTATCATTGGTTCTGAGGCTCCTCGATGTTCTCCTATTGCTTGTTTGGTTGGGTATGACCTTTTGGTGATTTCTCATTGGAAGGTCCCCTCTATTCCTTCTACAAACTCTAAGTCCAATTTAAATGCTAGATTGAGTACTAAGTGGATGCCACCTCATTTAGGGTGGGTCAAGGTTAATTTTGATGGGGCAGCGAAGGTTAAACCTAGGCCTATAGGATGTGGGGGGGTGTTGAGGAATGAGGATTCCAGACTCTTAGGTGTGGTGACACTCTTGCTGGGAAATCGGACTAATCACTATGTTGAGGCGAAGGCTACGTTTATTAGCATAAAGTATGTTGTGGACAGGGGTTACTCCAAAATATGGGTTGAAGGTGATTCCTTAAATATCATCAATTATATGTGTGGCACACACAAGCCTATTTAGAATGTGGATCAGTTAATAAAAGATACTATAATCATGTTAAGTTCTTGTGAAGAGACTCACGTCTCTCACATTTTCTGAGAAGGAAATGCACTGGCCAATTTCTTTGCCAATGAGGCTATCAAGTTAAATGAGTATCATGCATGGGAGGATGGATCTCTCCTTCCTAAGAAATCTAGGATCTCAATTAAAATGATGGAATTGACTAAGTTGATGCGGTGGCATCATTTAATCTTTAGTACCAATTCTCGACTCACACACTTTGTGGGTTTTGTTTGGCTTGTTGGCTATCAGTTGAGTGATTATCACAAGATTTTTCTTCTTCTGGTGTTTGAGGAGATGGGTGGTGACAAAAGGACAATTGAGCTGCACTCTTGTGTGAGCCTGGGGAAGAATAAGAAGCTATGGAAGATTTTCAGCCATGAGAATTTTACATCATTTTTAGAAAGATTGCATGGGCATGACCCAAATGCCTCGGCAGAATTTGTATCCTGCTAGCATAATCGCAAGCTCTAGAAAAAGGACCTGGTAGTGGATGTAAATGAGGAGCTGATTTCTACTGTGATTGGGTTGTCAATGGTTGGTCATAAGTTCTATAAGGACAAAAAGATCAATGAGGAAGTGATGGCCCAATTCTTCAAAGATGACAAATGGAATAAACTGGTTAAGATGGAAAGTTGGTGCTATGAGTGCAAGTCCCTCAAGAAGATATGGATGAATGTTACAGAGGTAATAATGCACTATGTGACTTTGGAAGGAAGGTTCACTACAATCCTTGGTCACCATTTCACTCTTTTAAACCATTTCAGGCATGGGTTGTTTATCTCCTTTTTATTTTTTCTATTATCTTCCATGGAGGTTTCTATTTATGCACATTTAAAAATAGGAGGGATCTTGTCCTCCATGAGGGTCTCATTCTTTTAATCATGGAGCATGTTAAATCTCTTCTCCCTACCCTTGTTATCAAAGACAAGGAGAAGATTCTGAGTGAAGCTTCTAGTGCGTCTAGCTCAGATACTAGTAGTGTTGAAGAAGAGGAGTCGAATGAAGATGATGATGAAGGATCCTTGTCCCTTGTGAATACCTCCTCAAAAAATAGGAAGAAGGGTAACCTTAAAAGTAATTGGGTAGCTAAGCACCTTGTTCTATCTAACAATGAGGATACAAAGGTGGGCTCGAGTGAGTCCTCTCCCAAGAATGTGGAGTTGGTTTTTGACTAGGGAGAAGCCAAAGGTGGAGGTAATGATGAGGGTTTTCGGGAGAATGTGTTTTCAACGGAGGCCAAGGATAAGCCGAGGAGGGCATCCAAATGCATTGCCAAATTGAAGATTTAGGCCTCAAAATATTTAGCAAAGGACACCAAGGTGATCTATGAGGAGAAGGTTTCTGGTGAAAAGGTGGTGAAAATTGATAACTCCCCAGTTCATAACACACCCAATGTGGAGCTAGAGGATGAGGTTAAGGGTCAAGATGAGGAGGATCCTGAGAAGAAGAGTGCTAAGTTGGAGCCTCTAAAGGTAAATCCCCTTTCTAAGGACTTTCCCTATCTCAATGATGATTCTACCTCAATTTTTGAGCTGCTGGACATGGCTAGGGATGGGGCCACTGGAAATTTTAAGTTAGCTAAGTTGACTCTTCAGGAGTTTAATAAGGTTAACATTGAAATAAGGGTTTTGAAAGAGAACTTGAAGAATATTTTGAAAGGCTCGGTGTCGGATATTTTGATCAACATAATTGTGGACCTTGAGGGTTCCTTCCATGACTTCAAATCTCTATGTGAAGAATTATTGGCTGGTTTAGAAGCCAAGATATTGGATAATAATGTGGATATAAAGAAGCTTCTCCATGGGTGTCACATTTTAGTGAAGAATAGTGCAGACTCTTTGGAAGTCCTATTCTCTAAAATTAGTGAGCTCAGGGAGGACCAAATGTATTTTTCTGAATCGATGGAGAAAGATCACTCAGACAAAGGTAAAGGAAAAAATGTGTGAAAGATGATGGTAAAGGCCCTACTGTTACAGGGTTTGATGAATGGAAGAAGTCCTTTGAAGCTGAGAAGAAAGAATTGTTGGACATGATTGAAGTACATAGGAACTAGGAGCTTGAGGTGGCCAACACCTTAAGCAATATGAAATAGTATCTCTCTCTCTCTCTCTCTCTCTCTCTCTCTCTCTCTCTCTCTCTCTCTCTCTCTCTCTCTCTCTCTCTCTCTCTCTCTTTTGTTTGTTGTTTGTTTCCTGTTGGGTCGGATTTTTTTCCTATTGGTTTGTTGTTTTGTTGTTGTTGGGTGTTGCTAATATTAGTTGTTTTATCTCTCGTACAACACTCCCTTTGTTTTGTTATTTTGGATTCTGGTCTATTGTTGTTAACTTACTAGAGTATATTTTTAGAAACATTTTGTATCTTAGGCTGTAAAGGGTTTTGGGTCCCTTCAAAAATTGTTTTTCCCGTATAATCAAAACATTCTACCAATACAAGATATGCTTTATTTTGAATTTAATAGATAATGAGTATTGATTTTATACATGCACTACATGCAAAGTCTTGATTTATAATTTGATTGAAAAATATCTTAACTTTTAAATGATTACACATTTTGCAAATCCAAAAGATGCATGACACTCTATGCTTCAATAGGCTGAAAAAAAAAGAATTTCATATATTTTTGACCAATTTAGGGTGGCTGAGCAAATAGTTTTTAATATTTTTAAAATTCTTATTAAGAAATTTTTAACTAGAATTATTTACTTGCAAAAAAATTACAAAAAATATGCATCACATCTAAGCATGTGTCCTCTACTTATATTGAAATATTTTTTTTGGTCATACTTAGGTTGGTCAAACAAACACATGCTTTTTTATTTTTTTCAAAAATTAAAGTACCACTACATTAAAATTTCAAATTTTCATAAAATAAAATTACTCTTTTCCAAAAAAAATCCTAGTAGCCTACAAACTACATTCAATTTGCTACAAATTCTATTCCTACACATTTTCCAAATTATGTTAATACCTATCCAATTTTTTATGTGGAGTTTCTTAAGTCTTCTTTCTATATTTTCATTACCACTTAGAGGCATAGTTTGGCCCATCATGATCATGCACTCACCCTAAGTTAAATTAATTTTATTTCATAGCACTAGATTTTGGTTATAAATTTGATCACAAATTATAATAGGAAGTTGTTTTTGCACACATTTATTCCTTACATTTTTTTTATAACTAGAAGAAATTGTGTCCCCTTAATCAAAATTTATTAGGAAAGGGATGAAAAGATGAAAATAATGTTCGTTTCATCCAAAATTCTACCACTTCTTTTGGGCATAGTTCCCAAATAGCCAATTTCAAGGACTTACCAAACTATGTGGAGATTATGGGCAAGCCTCATGATTCTCTACTCCATCTCATGTAGTGATCCCATAGAAGCCACAACTCTAAATTCATCTTTGATCACTGTTAAATTCTCCCATGGGATTCACTAGTTCATCACTCCCACTACATCCAACCAAAGCCTAAATTGTGGTTGCATAGATATTTCTTCCACCATTACTATTGCCAGCATGGATTAATTAAGTCACAATAAATTAGATAAGAAATATGAAGATACCTTAGAATTTACATGAGTACTTGTACGATGTTCTAGGTATTCAATGCTAATGACTTCTTTAATGGCCTTCATTATCTAGTGTAGGAGAGAATTAAAAACAATGCTCAAGCATTTCCAGTACACGGGTCCATAGAAATCCACCTATTTATGAAGAGCATGCAAGAAGAGAGGCTCCATGATCTTGATAAATTGTTGAAGGCCAAGATTTGTAGAGTGCTACTTGTTATTTTTAGATAACCTAGTAAAGAGAATAGATGTAGAACAAGATTATAATGGTTGGCCAACATGCATTGAGTTAAATCACCATAATGTTATTTGTAGTCGAATTAAAAATATATATTTAGGATGATGACTAAGGCCATCTTGTCACTCAAAGTATCACATGGATGTTATTTAAGATATGAAAAAATATTATTATTATTACTAAGACAATGTTATTAAATAAATATTTCTTATAATTGATTTGTAGAGTATTTATTGTTCAAAGGTCTCAAATCTAGGAAAGCTCATTAATGCCCATAGTTTTCAATTATTGTCATAGTTGTAATTTTATTTATTATGCACTTTTACTAATCATTATAAAAAAATATATATTCTCATTTTCTACCTTGACTATAATTGCACGAGAATTTTTAGTTCTAATTTTCCACCTAACACATTTATATTAATTTAGGCTTAATTTGTTTGTTAAGTTGCAAATTTGTTGAAATTTAGACTTACCTTGCTATCTCAATTAAAAAATGAATGAGCATTTTGGGCTTAATTTTCAACCTTAGTTAAATATTTTATGAATAATTTGTCTACTTAATTGACCACCTTAATTAAAAATTTATGGAAAAAATAGGTTTAATTTGTCGCCTCAATAAAAAAATTATAGAAAATTTAGCCTCAATTTGCCACCTAAATAAAAAAAATTATAGAAATTTAGTCTCAATTCACCACTTTAATTAGTATTTTATAGAATATTTAGATCCTAATTAACCAAATTGATTGAAAACAAGAATGAATTTTGGTTTCTTGGTCACTAATAATTTATTTTTAAAATTATACATTTTACTATAAAATAGCCGACCCACTCTATCATTTCAAGTAAATTTTAGAAAAAAAATACTATGAGTTATGTCTCAACATAGGGGATTTGCTAGGGTTTCTATATAATTTTCTATGGGCCAATTATTTAAGTATACCTTGATCAATATTATCTTGATCTTACTTATCCTATTGATTCTAGCTTATATATGTTCATGCTCACAATTGCCACATTGGGCCTTTTATTATACTATCATGGATACTTTTGGCCATTTAAGGTTGCACCATCATTATTTTTCCTATGCTAGAGGCAATGATCCTTTCTTTGATTATATCTCTAGTCCATTATTATTCTTCACACAATGTACTCTTTTAGTTGTAATTATTTTAATTTAATGATTGGATGGTTGTATGTGCTTGTTCATGCTTATTATTTGTTATTTCAATTTATCACATGATTATCTCACAATGCATTATATTGTCAATCTATTATTGAATGCTCATGTTTATTGATGTATGTAATAAGATCCTCCTTCAATTAGTTGCACCCTATTGAGGCAATCAATTGAAGGGAGGACATGCGCGATCAATGGCATTCTTAATTTTGTATGCAATCCATCTTGTCAATCATAAGCTACTCAAGAAATCTTTCATCCCTTGTCTTGTAGAATTCAAGATATGAACAAAAACAATATGGAAGGAAAATCTTCATCCTTCATGGTCCCAAAGTTCATCTATCAATTGCATTTACTTTATTTATGTTTAAGAATACTACATATGTACAGATGTATGATTCATACTTGGAGATCCACATGCACCTCAAATTGGGGAAAAATATAATGGTAAAAAAATTCATCCTTGATGCATTTTTAATTTAGTTTTGTGCCTAATTTGGGGCAATGTCTCAATGCATTTATATACTACAAACGACATGTTTTTGTGCATAGTTAGGCCCACATTCCTAGCCTTATTTGCACTTAGTTCTATGCTTATGTGCATGTGATTCTAGTCCAACTAGCTTATTTGTCTTATTCTAATAATAAATCCAATCTTGATCCATAATCCAACCTAGTTGTCTAGTTGTCTAGCCCAGGTTGTGTTCATAGACTTGCAAGGGCACCCTTGTAGCTGTGATCTTGATTCTCTTACATGCAAAATCAAAATCAAACATTTTAGCTAAATGCCCCAATCTTACACTTAAGTGATATGCTGACTTTGCATATATCATCACAATTTAGTGTTATATTTATGCATAAAAAGGCATTCATTACCTTCATTCTAATCATGGAACATGCATCAAATCATCTACCATCTAAACAATAATTCAAGAATCTCTCAATACAAAAACATTCAAGAACTATCATTCACATTTGTCATATCTAATCACATACTCATTCTACCATGCATGTGAATCACCTATCAACCATTCTAGAATTGATGTGCATGTCTAAACCTTGTTGTTTGTAAAGGTTTTCTGATAACACCAGCTTGATAGAGATCTTTGGCTGTGAATTGCTGGTGGTAAATTTTACTTTTGGTGAATTTATCATGACAGTGAATTTTCCGAGTGAAAATTTGCCATATACCCTACAATTGACACAAAACATCTAATATAATTTAAATTACTTAATTACCCTAAATTACTCCCCTAAAATACATATTTTCACTACTAATTTTTTATTAAATGTATATTACAATCAAATTTAACTCCTGTTGCAGAGGCCTGTAACATCTGTGGCTCTGCCCATATTACAGCACACAGTTCCTTAATTATAAGACATCGCCAACACAACACTCAGATTCTCGTCCTAAAGAAACAATGCCAAAATCAAACCTGTAACAGGTACCTACCTATACATAATCAAAATAGTCAAAACACACAAAATTTTCTTGCCCTGAAATTTCATTTCCAACTGCCCTTGAGATTTTCCAGAACTACTTATTATATTATGTAGGCAAACAGAAAAAAAGTACATTGTATGTGTAGCAGAGGCCTAGAAAGGCCTACATAAACAAGGAAAAAAACAATCCATTCCACAATTGTGAAGGCCTCAGTGGAAAATACAGGCGAAAACAGCAACAAGTGAACCCACAAGAGCAGTAGCCAGAGATGGCACAATCGCCATTGAAGCAGCGCCCGTCACCAGTGAAGGACTGGGGGCCTCTGCCTCCTCCTCAGCGCACACTGCGGTTATCATCATTATTGCACCCAACACTGCTACAAATCTGATCTTATCTGCTCCTGTCATTTTCACACTGTTAACAAATACCCAAATCAACAGCAGAAAAGAATTGCTGTCGCTACACAGGTCTACAAGCTGCAAGGTTATAGAGAAGGGGGTTTTTTCGGCAGATGTCACAGGGAACACCCAACAGAACAAAGGCCAATGATTGAGAAAAACTATGGAGGAAGAGGGGTTGGGATGGGCTATTTATACAACTTTAATTGACCGACCTCCTCCATGAGTGAGTGACTCCAACCAAAGAAGCTTCTTGGTGGAATGGGTCCCACAGAGGTGGCCGCCATTCCAATTCATTCTGTGCAGGCGGTCCCATGATGAAATTTTCATTAGTGAGAAAAAAAGATTCTTCATGGAAAGTAGAGCGGCCTGTTTTAGGAGGAAAATGAATCAGATTGAAGAGAGAGTTTAAGGTCTGGTCTTAATAATTTAAGACAGAAGGATTTGAGAAGTTTAGATGTTCAATTAGTAACTAATATTATATAATTTTTTGAACAATCACATGAGTTAACAGGTTGTAGTTTACAGGACGTGCTAATGGTCTATCATGTCATGGGGCCATGTTTCAGAAATGACAGACTTTGTTTCATTGTTAAAGTCATTTTTTTCAAAGCTGTGCTGTATGCACGGATAGAAAAATCTGTTTGAAAAATGTGGCGCAGGCTTTGACAGGAAAGGGCATAAAGAAATGGGTAGACATGATTCTTTGACAATCTAAGCCAGAGTATCATCCGTCAGCCAGCCAGTGTGATGGTGATTGTGATATTAACAAAAGTAATGACACACTAGATGTGGATTTGATTCCAGATTTTTAAAATTTTAAATTGGTTGGAAGCTTTTTTTTCTACTTAGGATGAACTAATTATATGTTTGTCTCAATTATTTTCTTGTATTTAAAGATATTTAGTTCTCATTTTTATCATCAAATAGTATTGACTATCATGTGCATTTACAAAAAGATCATGTTAAGAATATTTGGATTGATCTGGTTCTCTATCACATCATTCTAGAGTATTTGTATGATTGAAGTTTGTTGTTTTTTGATTTGTTGTGAAGGATGGTCAGGATATACCTATACCCTCCCTCCATTACTATGGATGACATTATTTCATGAGGATACACTTCACCTACTCATGACATTCTTTCACCTTGTGATGATAATCTTTATACATGTCATAATAATTCTATTATTTATTTGGCTCACAATTCTTGATGTCTTACATCTCATGCCAAGCCTAGCTCTATTCCTACCTTTCTACTCTAGGGTAAGTGCAAAAATATGGGAGACCAAAAAGGGGGTCTTAAGTGGCCACTTTTTCTTTTTTTGAAATCAACAAAGATTGGCCTTGGATGAGAAATTGAAGATATCTAGTTAACACTCAAAATTCTAAGATGCAACAAAAACAAGAGTTATACTGCTCCGAATTTACTTTCTAAACTTCTATTTTTTTTAAGATGGTAGAGATTAAGGGGTTTAAAAAGGGGGGCCACACAAACTGGTATTGTTTTAGAAAAAACATAACATAGTTTCTGGTGCGGCCCCTTAAAATGTTAACTTTTTTTTTTAGTATTTCAAAAATCGCTTCAATAATAAATTAGCTAAAAACATGTAGTTTATGCTCGATTTTTATGCTAATTTTGTAGTGAACATATGATTTTTTACTAATTTTCGAAGTGTACAAATCCTAAAAAATAGAAAATTGAGCATGTTCTCCCCTAAATTTTTTGAAAACTGATCAAAAATCATTTTATTGAATGTGTACAATGGAGTCTAGTTTCTAAAAATACAATTTATTTTAAATTTTGATGATCAATGAAAAATTACAGTAAAAAATACCGCTTTGGTTTTTGACAAAAAATGGATACACTGACAAAAGAAATTAAAGATGAAAACCTTAACATACTCAAAACATGAAAAATAAATACATGATTATCTATGAGACATCTTAACATTATTGTGGTATTTTTTGACTTGGCATTGAAACACATGCAAACTTGATGGATAGGATGCTAGAGATTATGTTATTTTTTTTACTATTTATAAAAACACATCTTTGGATGTTGAAAAGTCACTCCAAACCTTTGGGTTGGAAGCCCAAGGAAAATCCAAGTCAAAGACTTGGAAATTTCCAAAACAAAACATAATGCAAGAACATTATAACACACTCATGTTATGTTTTGCTTTAGAAGTTTCTCTTTCTCTTTCTCTTTCTCTTTCTCTTTCTCTTTCTCTTTCAATGAAACTATATACATAAAATAAAAATTTAATGAAATTTTAATGAAAGTGAAGGGAAAACAAGGATGGATCTATCGACCCAACAATACGGAATACATTCCCTTAACACTAATACAATAGAGGAGAAGAGAAAAAAATGGTTATAATAACTTCTAAAATTACTGAGATGAATACAAGCAGCATGAAAGAGACAACAAAAAATAAGCATTCACAAATTTGACACAGTATGTACGTGGGAAAACCTTTTTAGGTAAAAAACCCACTACACCAAGCAAGAACAATTGTATTACAGTAATAATCAATTTCATACAATATCAACCCTTACTCTCTGATCAGCTCATAGCAGCTTCAAGTTAAAACTCATTGTTACAATACTTCCTCACAAAGCATTCAATGAATTCCCACATTACATCGACTTGCAACCTCTTACCACCCTCACCTTTTTGGTTTTTTTAAATATGATAATGCATTCTGCTTACAAAGTCATACATCCCAATTAAATGTTCCAACCAATCATTGACTTCAGGTTCATGCAATGATCACCCAATCATGCAATCGATCCGATATGCAGATCTCTTTTGCATCAAGCCACCCAGGCATTAATCCCTTGCCTTAATCGGGTTCATTCTACTAGTCGCACAAGTCATGTAATAACTGCTTTTACACTGTTTTAGCTTTTAGCCAATCAAACTGTTGTCAACCTGCCATGTGTCCATCTACCATTCGTTGGACACTCTTGAATTTTTGTTCAAACTGGTCAAGCTCGGTTGACCGAGCTCTGAGCTCATACCACACAACCGTTGAGCTCAACCGACCCAGCCATGGTGCAGTGGTGAGCTCATCTAAGCTCGCCCAAGACTACACCATGTTACCGTTTCCCGGACCAAATCACCTCGCAATATGGTGGTAAGGTCATTTGAGCTCGTCATCGAATTCTTTGAGCCCAATCTTACCTTCCCCGCGCTACCGCTGACTTCATCAAGGCTTACCGTGGTGCAACAGTAATTGCTAAGCAGACCTTTGGCGATCATACCACGCTATCATGGGGGCCAACAGGCCACCCCACTGTAGGGTGGTAACCGCTAGACCAATCGCTTGCAGTCTCACCACGGTGAGGGGACTCACCATTCACGGTGGGGTGGTAACCGCAAGGCTCACCGCTGGCGACCACCGTGGTGAGTTGGCTAATTGCTCGCGATGGGGTGGTAAACTGCCAGGCACACTGCTAATGGTTTACCACAGCCACCGCAAATAGAATGACCACTGCCTACAATATAGCAGTGAATGGCAAGGTAGGCCGCAATTCGCCTACCGCGCGCAGTAAGGCGATAACTGCCAAGCCAGTCACCGCGGCACCGCCAAGGTAGAGCCAAGCCGCCGCGGTAAAGTGGTTAAAACTGAAACTTGAACTTTTTTCCACCAAGTCCTAAGAATGAAGAGGCCCAAAATTGGAAATTCAGACATGATTTCCCAACAAGCTCCCACTTGGCAAAGATTTCCAGCCTCCTCTTGACTTCAAAAAAATCACTGATGGTCATAGGCCCTAAGGCCCATCAATTCTATGCACCATCTAAACTTGTTTGTGCTCACAGGCTTTGTCAATGCATCTGCAAAATTCCTCAAAGTGTCGACCTTCTCAAGACAGACTCTTTCATCTTCAACCATGTCTCTCACGAAGTGATACTGCACATCAATGTGCTTCGTCTTGGCATGAAAAATTGGATTCTTTGCCAAACAAATGGCACTTTGACTGTCACAATAAATAGTGATCTACCCTACATTAAAACCAATGTCTGAACACAAATGCCTTAGCCAAAATGCTTCCTTGTAGGCATGAGTTGTTGCCATGTACTCTGCCTCTGTCATGGATAAAGTAACTACAGCCTGCCGCTTGCTCATCCAACTGATTGCTCCACCATAATGCATGAACGCATATCCATTGGTGGATCTTCTGTTGTCAATGTCCCCTGCCCAATCAGAATCAACATATCCCTGAATGCTGAGAGTCCTATGTGATGCAACCAAACTGCCATGGTAACACAAAGCATAACTGAAGTCCCCTTGAAATACTTGAATACTCTCTTCACAACATCCCAATGTGATCTTCCCAAATTTTCCATAAAACGGCATAGAAATCCCATTGCTTGGGTAATGTCTGGTCTTGTACAGACCATTGCATACATCAAACTGCCAACAACACTTGCATAGGGTACACTGGTCATGTCCTCCATCTCAATAGAAGATTTTGGACAATCTTCAACAAATACTTTCATTCCTTGCATGAATGGAACAACTAGTTGCTTGCAATTGTTCATCCCAAATCTCTCTAGAAATGTGTTCACATACTTACTCTGACTTACCCAGAGCTTTCTGCTTGTTCTATCCTTGGTTATCTCCATTCCCAGAATATACCTTGTTGCACCAATATCTTTCATTTTGAACTTTGCAGACGGTTGAGATTTAAGATCAAAAATCATAGACTTGTTATTCCCTATGAATAACATATCATCCATGTATAGGGTTATAACAAGCACACGATCATTTTCAGATTTATAATAAACACAATGATCAGATTTTGATCTCACAAATCCCATAGACAACACAAATGTGTCAAATTTCTGGTACCACATTCTAGGAGACTGCTTCAAACCATACAAAGATTTATTTAACTTACATACCAGATTTTGTTTACCTTTTTCAACAAAATGCTCAGGCTAGGACATATAAATTTCTTCTTCTAGCTCACCATGGAGAAATGTTGTCTTCACATGCTTCTGCTTAATTTCAAATTCATACACAACTGCCAATGACAATAAAATCTAATGGATGTCAGCTTTGCTATGGGGGAAAAAATCTCTCCATAATCAATTCCCTCAATTTGGGAAAATCCCTTTGCAACTAGTTGTGCCTTATACTTCTCAACACTGCCATCAAGGCATGTCTTCTTTTTGAATATCCACTTACAACCAATAGACTTTCGCCCTTTTGGCAATGGTACCAAATCCCAGGTTTCATTCTTCTTCAATGAATCCATCTCTTCATTCATGGCTTCCAGCCAAGAATTCGAATCAATCATGTTGATTTGTTCTTTTACAGTCCTAGGCTCATTAGTGCTAGTAATTAAGGCATAGGCACAGTTTGAATTTAATAGTGAGAAACTATACCTTTCAAGTTGTCTTTTTTCTCATGTAGACCTCCTTACAGGCTGAGGTTGTGGTTCTTCATCATCAGAACTCTCAGAGTTGCTTGAACTCTCCTCAGTCTCGGGTACAACATGCAACTCTTCCTTTTCTGGAGTTTGGGGAATCTCAATTGCATCCTTTTTCTTGTCACTCTGATTTTTCTCAAGTTTTTGATCACTTATTGAAGGTTTCAGCTCAATTAATATCATGCTTCTATTGTACAAAACCTTCTCAATAACAGGGTTCCAAAGCTTGTATCCCTTCACACCAACTCTATAGCCGATGAGAATACATTTAATAGCCTTGTTATTCAACTTTGATCTTTTCTCATTTGACACATAAAAATATGCCTCACAACCAAAGACATGGACATGCCTCAGAGAGGGCTTCTTACCAGACCATGCTTCCAAAGGCATCTTATCAACAAGAGCAGAGCAAGGAGATCGGTTTACCAGATAACATGTTGTAGCCACAGCCTCAGCCCAGAACTTTTGCTCCAGACCAGCACTGCTCAACATACTCCTTGTATTTTCCATCAACGTCTTGTTCAACCTCTCAGCAACTCCATTTTTCTATGGAGTGTAAGGTGTATTTTTATTCCTTTTAATTCCACGATCTGTGCAATACCTTTCAAAATCTGCAAAACAAGATTCACCGCCATTGTCTGTCCTCAAACATTTAATTTTCCTTCCAATCTGATTCTCTACCAAAGATTTAAATTCTTTAAACTGACTGAACACTTTTGATTTACTTTTAAGAAAGTATACAAATGCTCTTCTTGAACAGTCATCAATAAAAAAACATAATACCTAGACTTCGATAACGAAGGAACATTAACTAGACCAAACACATCAGAATGAACATAATCCAGTATACCAGAAGATTTATGAGGACTCGAGTAAAATGAAACACGGTGTTGTTTTCCATAAATACAGTGTTTGCAAAAATCGAACTCAAGGTTACAATCATCAAGCCCTTCTACAAGATTTTTACTCTTCAAGGTTTTTAAACCTTTTTCATCTATGTGACCAATTCTATGATGCCATAGCATAGTCTTCTTTGCTAGGATTTTTACCTCCAAAGCATTTGCAAACATAGAAGTGTCTTCATCCTCCTCTATAGGAGCAGCATTGCTTGACTTTATAGAAGCACTATCACATTGAACAAGACATGCATCTAGCTTGTACAGAGTGCCACTACAGACACCCTTAGCCAGCACCATTGCACCTCTAGCCATTTTACATCCTCTACTAGAGATAGAAACTTCTACACCAACATCGTTTAACTTACTGATAGAAAGAAGATTTCGAGCCAGACCTGGAATGTGCAATACGCCACCAATCCCTTTGACTTTTTCATCAGGAAACTAAATTCTCACTCTTCCTCTGCCAACTATCTCCAGCATTGAAACACTTGCCAGGTACACCTTCACCGTCATACTTCTCATACTTGGAGAACCATTCTCTATGGGACATCATGTGAAAATATGCACCTAATTCAACCAGCCAAACATCATTTGATGCCTGAGTTGTCAAGGTTGTTGTAATGAAGGCATTTTATTCACTTTGAGAAGACTAATTGTCAGAAGCATTCTTCTTCTTCTTCTCCTTCCAGTCCTTCCATATATGACCAGGTTGCCCACAGTTCTAGCACCTCACCTTAAAAATTTTACCAGGAGATTTTGATCTCCCTGCAGATTTGGATTTTGACTTCTTGTCTTTCTTCTTGCCTTTTTCTTTTGGTCTACCTCAAACATCAAGAGCCTCTTTGGCCATCTCAGAAGACTTCCTTCGCATTTCTTCAGACATAAGAGAAGCAACCACGTCATCCATCTTGAATGCCATGGTTGTGCTTCCAATAGAAATCACCGGATGATCCCAACTGTCAAGTAATGAACACAATAGGAGCATGCAACTATCCTCCTCCTCAGTCTTTACACCTACAGACACCAGCTGAGTAACTCTCATATTAAACGAGTTCAAATGGTCTGCAATAGATGCACCTTCTTTCATCTTCAAGGAGTACAACTTATTCCTTAGGAATAACTTATTTACCAAAGACTTTCCCTGATAAATATCACCAAGCTTCTTCCACAATGAAGCTGTAGAATGCTCCTCATGGATGTTCAGGAGTACACAATCAGCTAGACTCAGTCTTATCAGACCTCTTGCTTTTCTATCAACAAGATCCCAAGCCTCTTGCGTCATAATTTGTGGCTTAGTTCTAAACACTGCTAACTAGAGGTCTCTATCCATCAGCAAGTCTTCCATTTTGAGTTTCCATAACTCAAAGTCGTTGCCATTAAACTTTTCAATATCTACTCTACCTGTTGTACTCACCATCTCAAATAGAAACAAGTTTTAATAATGAAAGACTCCCACTGAAACAGTATTAGCACAAAAAATTAACCTTTTCTCTCAAAGATAACACAATTGGCCAAACTTTGATACCACTTGAGGGAAAACGAGGATGGATCTATCAACCCAGCAGTGCGGAATACATTCCCTTAACACTAATACAAAAGAGGATAAGAGAAAAAAATGGTTCTAATAACTTCTAAAATTACTGAGATGAATACAAGAAGCATGAAAGAGATAACAAAAAATAAGCATTCACAGATTTGACATAGTATTTACATGGGAAAAACTTTTCAGGTAAAAAAACCACCACACCAAGCAAGAACAATTGTATTACAGTAATAATCAATTACATACAATATCAACCCTTACTCTCTGATCATCTCACAATAGCTTCAGGTTAAAACTCACTGTTACAATACTTCCTCACAAAGAATTCAATGAATTCACACCTTACATCGATTTGCAACCTCTTACCACCATCACCTTTTTGGTTTTTTTAAATATAATAATGTATTCTACTTACAAAGTCATACATCCCAATTAAATGTTCCAACCAACCAATCACCGACTTCAGGTTCATGTGCTGATCACCCAATCATGCAATTGATCCGATCTGCAGATCTCTTTTGCATCGAGCCACCTAGGAATTAATCCCTTGCCTTAATCGGGTTCATTCTACTAGTCGCAAAATTCATGCAATAACTACTTTTACACTGTTTTGGCTATTAGCCAATCAAACTTCTATCAACCTACCACATGTCCATCTTCCATTCGTTGGACACTCTTGACTTTCTATTCAAACTGGTCAAGCTCGACTGACTGAGCTTCGAGCTCATACCGTGCAACCGTAGAGCTCAACCGATCCAGCCTCAGTGAGCTCATCCAAGCTCACCCAAGACTACACCACACTACTACTTCCTAGACCAACTCGCCTCGCAGTATGGTGGTAAGGTCATTCGAGCTCGTCGCCAACTTCTCCGAGCTCTATCTTACCTTCCTTGCGCTATTGCTGACTACATCAAGGCTTACTGTGGTGCAACTGTAACCGCTAAGAAGACCTCTGGTAGTCATAGTGCACTACCATAGGGGCCGCCAGGCCACCCCGTGGTAGGGCGGTAACTGCCATGCCGATCGCTGGCAATCTCACCATAGCCACTATGGTGACGGGACTCACTGTTCACGGTGGGGCGGTAACCGTTAGGCTCATGGTTGGTAGTTTCAACGCGTCCACCACGGTGAGTTGTCTCACTACCCGTGGTAGGGTGGTAAACCACTAGACACACTACTGATGGTTTACCACAGCTTGCGGTACAACGGTGAATGGTGAGGCAAGCCACAATCCACCTACCGTGTTCACCACGGTGAGTAAAATCATTACACGTGTTAAGGCAATAACTACCAATCCAGTCATCATGGCACCGCCAAGGCAGAGCTAGGCTGTTGTGGTAAAGCTTTTTTCCACCAAGTCCTAAGAATGAAGAGGCTCGAAATTGGAAATTGAGACATGATTTCCCAACATAAAGTATAAGTGGAATTTATATATGGACATTTACTTTGTTATACTTTAAGTTATATTTCATTTATATAGTTTCAAGATTTTTGAGAATGGTTTCAAATCTCTAGGAGTTATAATGCAAATTCTAGGTTTTGAAAGATCTTACAATTTTTTACATAGTCAAACTTCAATAATTAGTTGGCTCTCATCATATTTCTTTCTCTCTCCCTATATCCATCCCTTTGTCTATCTCTCTTCCTTGAGATCAAGATCTACTTTGTAGTCCTCTCAGCTCGCTCCCTCTCTAATTCTTTCTCACCTCTCTCTCTATTTATCTCTATCTCACCTCTCCCTACCTCTCCCTCCCTTTCTGTCTCCCCTCTCCCTCCATAACTCCCTACCTCTCTCTCTCTCTCTCCCTCATTCCCTCTCTATTTCTCTCTATCTCCCCTCTCCCCCTCTCTACCTACCTCTCCCTCTCTCTACCTCTCCTTCCCTCTCTACTTATCTCTATCTCTCCTCTCCCTCTCTCTACCTACCTCTCCCTCCATCACTCCATACCACTCTCTCTTTATCTACCTCCTCCTCTCTCTCTCTCTAAACCTCTTTCTCCTTCCCTACCTCTCCCTCCATCCCTCCTTCCCTTCTTACTTCTCTATGTCTATGTCTTTGTCTTTGTCTCTATCTCTCGACTCTCTCTATATCTCTCCCCTCTTTCCCTTCCCTCTCTAATTCTATATCTCACCCCTCTCTCTCTCTCTCTCTCTCTCTCTCTCTCTCTCTCTCAGGTGATCCCACAATACTGGTTTACAATTTTTGGCCAAACTATACATTGAACTAATTTTTTCTAAATAAATCTTCACTTTCAGGCACCTATAACGGCTAAACCATGAGGAATTTGAAGATGATGGAAACTAGTGATTTGTGGCATTTTGTTTGTAGATTCTAAATATTTTTTTTCATTTTTTTTGGAATCAGAGTGCACTTATTTTTCCATCTCATTCGAAAACTATTTTTTAATAGTAAACACCATTCTTAAAGAGTGATGTCACTGGCTAACACATAACTTTTTTCTATGAAGGATAAAATTCTTTTTTTTTTGAATTTAGATTCATAACTACGATATCTAGTGCATGGAATTGGTTTCATATCATTTCATTGGATAATTTTTTCTTAATTAAGTTTCAAAGTCAAATCTTTTTACAATTTAGACATGATTCACTAGCTAGAGCATAAATTTTTTTATATATATCAAAATTCATTTGTTTTTGTTGGATTAAAGACATCAATATCTAGTGCACTTGTTGCAAGTATGGATGTGTTTGGTGGTGTTTTAATTAATGTTTTCATTGATGTCAACATAGTTTAGGTTGACTACAAATGGTACTTCTATAGTTGAGATATTGTAGAAGTGCTTAGAGCACATGGAGCTATATTTTATGAAGTTGTAGTTGTGTTTCTGCCAAGTGCTTTTTAGAAAATTTAAAGAATAATGAAGGGAATGTTGAGTGTGTGTTTTGAATTTTCTATGGTATTGTACTCTTCATTTGCTCTGTGTTGATCCTATGCCTGCTCGGATCTATAGTTATGTTCATAAGCTTCAATGGATAATATATCTCAAGTTTTAGCTTCTGGATCGATGGAGAGTGGAAGATGTGTTCACCGATGTGTAAACTGGTTTGACATAACTATGTGTCTGTGGACTGGGAGAATTTTTTTGGCTCCGCAATCTTCTAGATTTTGGTTTAAGATATTGTGGATTTGGGAGATGATTCATTTTGATATTTTCTATGTTCTAACAAACCTTTTTCTGATTTGGTGCTCTAGAAGACTTGCTCCAAAGCTCCTGTGTGTTTCCAGTTGGTTCAATTGGACTACTAAACAAGTATTCTATGAATGAAGGTTGTTGCAGTTGCTGAAAATGTACCTGAAGGTTTCTTACAAATGGTAATTTTTTTGGTGAATCATGTTGAGTGATCCACATGTGATCATCTTGTTGGAGATGTGTGTACTTCAAAGATCATTGGTGTTTTCATTAGGTTTGGCCGACCTGGTGTCTACACATTATATTAAGTTTTTGCATCAAATTAAGGAAGCATTTGATTGATCCAAGATGTTGTTTGGGTCCTAATGGAATGTGAAATTGGCCCTATCTCATTCTTATCCATCATGGGAATGTTGAGTAGCCAACCTAATTTGAATTTATAATTTGAAGAATGTATAGCCAACCTTGGAGAATGTTTCTAGGGTTGAAGATGGTATAAAAGAAAACCAAGTTGTTGTTAATTCAATATCCATCCATCCATGAATCAAGAAAGAAAGTGAAGTGTGTGAACAAGTGTGAAAAATAGAGTGTGCAAGAGTGAATTAAGGCAGCGATACTTTAATGTGTTAGATTCTTGAAAGCAGTGAGCTAATTGTGTCTACAATCTTCTGATCAAGCTGTGAATGTGTGGAATCTTTGTGGTGGATCTTCATTTATCTTTTTTTTTTGTAAGCGTTGAGCCTCCTTCTGGATAGTGAGTCCTTTGTTGGCAGTGAGCTAATCCTCACTGTGGTTTTTCCCTCATTGGGTTTTCCATGTAAATCTAGTGTCTCTGGTGTTTACTTTTTGTTATTCGCTTTCATGTTTACACTTAATAACAAATCGGATTAAAGTGGAATTAATCAAGGTTAGAAATAAATTGATTTGATACAACTAATTCACCCCCCCTCTCAATTGTCTTGTGCTTTTCAACAACATTGATATTTTTCAGAATTTTTTTTGATAATTTGTTGTTTTTCCACATGTGCAGATAAAGAGCTTGATTTTCAGTGAAAAATATATGTTTAATCAAACTTAAAAATATAAGATATAATAAAACCAAAACATATTAAAATTATATTCGATGGATATCTCATTTTGAGAACTACCATCATCTAGTTGGGGCTATGAATTCTCCTTCATTTTCATCCTCAACCTGAGCTTCGAAGGGCAAGATTTATAGAAAATTAGTGCAAAAGAGAGAGAAGGGTGAAAAATGGGGGTTCACTCGAATCCCCCAATGAGCGAACCCCCTTTACCTTTCAACGAATATGGATTTTCTCAAAGGGGGGTTCGAACAAACCCTCCTTTTCTCAAAATTTATCTTTGTTTTTATTTTGGAAAATGTGAAAAATGAGGGAACCATGATTTAATAGGGTTCATTCAAAGGGGTGTTCAAGTGAACTCTCTTTGGTTTCGTTTGTACCCTAAGTTCATTCAAACCCCCCCAAAACCCAATTTTTTCTTCATGGGGGCATTTTTTGCAATTTTGCTTCCCCAACAAAATTGTAAACCAGTTTTGTAGGATTGCCCTCCCTCTCTCTCTATCTCCTATCCCTCTTTGCCTCTCCCTCCCTCCCCTCTCTCTACTTCTCTCTATCTCACCTAACCCTCTCTCTCTATTCCTCCCCTCCCTCCCCTCTTTCTCTCTCACTCTCTCCTTCCCTCTCTACTTCTCTTTATCTCACCATTCTCTCTCTTTATTTGTCTCCACTTATCTATATCTCACCTATCTCTCTCTCTCATTCTCTCCTTCCATCTCTAATTTTTTCTATCTCACCACTCTCTTTCCATCTCTCCCTCCATCCCTCTCTATCTCCCTCCTTCCCTCTTTACTTCTCTCAATATCACCTACCCTCCTTTTTCTCTACTTCTCTGTCTCTCTCTTTCCTTCCCTACCTCTCCATCCCTCGCTCCTTCCATCTCTACTTCTTTATATATCTCCTCTCCCCCCATCTCTCTCCAAATCTACTTCTCTCCATCTCCAGTCCCCATCCCTCTATACATCTCTCTCTTCAAGTAGGAAGAAGTAAGTAGAGAGAGATAGGGAGAAGTATGGAAGGAGGAAGGGGTACATAAAGAGGGAGAAGGGAGATAGAGAGTATATAGGGAAGGATGGAGGGAGGTAGGGAGAGAGATAGAGGGAAGGGGAGGTAGGTAGAGAGAGAGAAGGAGAGGAGTGATATAGAGAAGTAGAGAGATGATGGAGGGAGGGAGGGAGAGAGAGGTGAGATAGATAGAAGTAGAGGAGAGAGAGAGAGAGAGGGGTAAGGAGGAAGAGGGAGATATTTAGAGAGAGCTAGAATAAGGGGTAGAGAGAGAGGGGAGGTGAGATAGAGAGAAGGGGAGAGAGAGAGAGAGAGAGAGAGAGAGAGAGAGAGAGAGAGAGAGAGAGAGAGAGAGAGAGAGAGAGAGAGAGAGAGGTGGGAGAGGGGAAAGGGGGAGGGAGAGATAGATAGGGATAGGAGATATACAGATAAGAAAAGAGGGAAGGAGAGAGTGTGAGAGAGAGGGGGGAGAGAGAGGGAAGGTGGGAGGGAGGGAGGAATAGACAGAGAGGGGGGAGAGAGGGGGAGATAGAGAAAAGTAGAGGGGTAAGTGCAGAAAGATGGGGGTCCAAAAAGGGGCCTTAAGTGGCCACATTTTTTTGAAATCAGGAAATACTGACCTTGGATGAAAAATTGAGGATAGTTACACTCAAAATTTTAAGATGCAACAAAAAAAAAGGTTGTAGTGCTCCCATTCTACTTTCTAAACTACTATTTTTTTAAAAATGATAGGTATTAAGGGATTCAAAAAAGGTAGACACAAAAATTGGTGTTGTTTTTGTCAAAAAAAATATAACATAGTATCTGTCGTGGCTCCCTCAAAAGGTTAACTTTTTTTTAAATCAATTTAGTGAGAAATTAGCTAACAACATGTAGTTTATGCCCAATTTTTTTGATAATGTTTTACTAGTTTTCAAAGTGGACACATCCTGAAAAACAAAAATTTCGTCGTGGTACCCCTATAATTTTTGGAAACTAATCATAAATCATTTTTTTTTAATATGTGTAGAATGGATTCTAGTTTATAAAAATAGAATTTAGTTGAAATTTCAATGAATGGTTAAAAAAGAAAGTAAAAAGTACCAAACATTGGTTTTTGACAAAAAAATTAGACACACAAACAAAAGAAATTAAAGATGAAAGTCTTAACATAGTCAAAATGTGAAAAAGAATTACAATTAAATAGCTAAGAGAGATCCCAACATTACCCAGGTGTTTTATTTACATGACCTTGAAACACGTGCAAAAATTACGGTTAGCACAAATAAGATCATGTGAAATTTTGTAGAATATGCAAAACACGTCTTTGGACGTTGGGAAGGCACTCTAAGATTTTGGGTTAGAAATCCAAAGCAAATCCAAGCCAAAGGTATGGGGATTCCCAAAGAAAGACATAACGTGAGTGTGGTATAACACACTCATGTTATTTGAATGCATTGAAAAAATATGAGTGTGTTATAACACGCTTGCTCTCATGTTATAACATGCTCGTATTTTGTGAATGCATTAACAAAATGTGAGCAACTTGTAACATGCTTGCCTTATAGCGTGTTCACATTTTGTGAATACATTGAAAAAATGTGAGCACATTATAACATGCTTTCATAAATTGTCAATGCATAAAAAAACATGAGTGTGTTATAATGTTTGTGCATTTTGTGAATTCATTGACAAAACGTGAGTGTTATAACACGCTCATGTTTTGGTCAGCATTAAAAAAAATCCTCTTTTTTCCTCTTTCTTCTTGTTATCTTTCAAGGAAACTATGTACATGACATTTACATATAAAAATTTACTTTCTAATAATTTAAGTTATGTTTCAGGATGTTTGAGAGTGGTTTGAGATCTCTAGGAGTTATAATGCAAATTCTAGTTTTTGGAAGATCTTATAATTTTTCAGACAGTCAAATTTTAGTAATCAGCATGTCAAATTTCAATAATTAGAAGGTCAAATTTTAGTAATCAGAAAGTTGTATCATTTATCTCTCTCTCATTGTTTATCCCTTACACTCTAGACCTCTCTCGAACTATCTCCATCCCTTTATATGAATCTCTCTCCCTTGAGCTCAATAACTACCTCTCTCTCTCTCTCTCTCTCCATCCATCCTTCCCTCTCTACTTCTCTATATCTCCCCTCTCTCTCTCTACCTACCTCTCCCTCCATCACTCCCTACCACTCTCTCTATTTATCTATATCCCACATCTCTCTCACCTCACTCTCTCTTCCTCCATACTTTTCCCTGCCTCTCTTCTTCCCTATCTACTCCCTATCTCCCAATCCCTCTCTCTACCTACCTCTCCATCCACACCCTACAACTCTCTCTCTACACCTCTTTATCTCACCTCTCTCTCCCTCCCTACCTCTCCCTCCCTCCCTTATTCCCTCTCTACTTCTCTTTATCTATCCTCTCTCTCTACCCCTCCTTCCCTCTCTACTTATCTTTATCTACCCTCTCCCTCTCTCTACCTACCTCTCTCGATTACTCTCTCTTTTTTTATCTATATCTCACCTCTCTCCCTCCCTCTCCCCCTCCCTCTCTACTTATCTATATCTCCCCTCTCCCTCTCTACCTATCTTTCCATCCATCATTTCCTACCACTCTCTCTTTATTTCTCTCTATCAAACCTCTCTATCACTTCCCACTCTCTCCCTCCATACCTCTCCCTCTCCTTCCCTCAGTACCTACCTCTCCATCCATCACTCCCTTCTCTACAACTCTATCTCACCCCTCTCCCTCCCTCCTGCATTCCCTCTCTCTCTCCCCCCCTCTCTCTCCCCCTTTCTCTCTCACTCTCTCCTCTCTATCTCACCATTCCCTCTTTCCCTCTCTCTCACTCTTTCCTTCTCTCTATCTCACCATTCTCTCTCTAATTATCTATATCTCACCTATCCATTTTCTCCCTTCCTCCTATCTCTCTCCCACCCTCCCTCATCCCCCCTATTATTATCTCTCTCTCTACTTCACTCTATCTCACTTATCCCTCTCTACTTGCCTCTCCCTCCATCACTCCCTACCACAATCTCTATTGCTCTCTATCTCACCTCTCTCTCCCTCTATACCTCTCCATCCCTCTCTCCTTCCTTAGCTACTCTCTATTTCTCCTCTCTCTAGATACCTATCCCTCCCTCTCTAATTTATCTCCCCTTTCCCTCTCTACCTACTTCTCCATAACTCTATTTTTGTGTCTCTTTGCCTCTCTCTATCTCACCCCCCTCTCTTTCTCTCTCCCCCTATTCTCTCTCTCTCTCTCTCTCCTTCCCTCTCTACTCTCTCTCTCTATCTCCCTTCCTCCCTCCCCCTATGAGATTTGAGGGTGTAAGGTATAGGGTTGAGGTTATAAGGTTAAGTGTATAGGGTATAGGGATTAGGGTTTATGATATTAGGTATAAGGTTGAGGGTATATGGTATAGGAATGAGGTTTGAGGATGTAGGGTTTAAGTTTTAAGGTATATGGTTAAGGTTTGAGGGATAGTGTTAAGGGTTGAGAGTATAGGGTTAAGTGTATAGATTATAGGGATTAGGGTTTGAGATATTGAGTATAGGGTTGAGGGTTGAGGTTTGAGGGATAATATTTATGGTTTAGGGTATATATTTGAAGGTATAGGGTATAGGGATGAAGGTTGAGGGTGTAGGGTTTATGGTTTAAGGTATAGAGTTGAGGGTTAAGGGATAGTGTTCAAGGTTGAGGGTATAGGGTTAAGTGTATAGGGTATAGGGATTAGGGTTTATGATATTGTGTATAGGGTTGAGGGTATTGGGTTTAGGGTACAAGGTTGAATGTAAGGTTTAGGGTTTAAGTATAAGGGTTAGGTTTGAGGGTTGAGGGACAATGTTCAGAGTTGAGGGTATAAGGTTAAGTGTATAGGGTATAGGGATTAGGGTTTTGGATATTGGGTATAGGATTTAGGGTGTAGGGTTTAGAGTATAAATTATAGGGTTAAGGGTTGAGAGCCTAGGGTTTAAAGTTTAATTATAGGGTTTTGGGATAATGTCCGGGGTTTAGGGTATAAGGCTTAGCGTATAGGGTATAGGGATGAGGGTTGAGGGTTGAGGTTTGAGGGATTGTGTTGAGGGTTGAGGGTATAGGGTTAAGTGTATAGGGTTTAGGATATTGGGTATAGGGTTGAGGGTGTAGGGTTTATGGTTTAAGGTATAGGGTTGAGGGTTGAGGGTATAGGGTTAAGTGTGTAGGGTATAGGGATTAGGGTTTAGGATATTTGGAATAGGTTTTAGGGTATAGATTTGAGGGTATTGGGTTGTGTATAGGGTATGTGGATTAGGGTAAGATATTTGGTATAGGGTTTAGGGAATAGGTTTGAGGGTATAAGGTATAGGGTTAAGGGTTTAGAGTGTAGGGTTTAGGGTTTAAGTATAGGGTTGAGGGTATAGATTTGAGGGATATTTTTTAGGGTTTATGGTATAAGATTGAGGGTATAGGGTATAGGGATGCGATTTGAGGGTGTATAGTTGAGGGATAGTGTTCAAGGTTAAGGGAATAGGTTTTTAAATGTATATGTTATAGGGATTAGGGTTTAAAATATTAGGTATATGTTTGAGAGTATTGGGTTTAGGGTATAGAGTACAAGGTTGAATGTAGGGTTTAGGGTTTAAGTATAGGGTCGAGGGATAATGTTCAAGGTTTTGGTTGAGAGATAATTTTGAACTTTAATGTATAGATTAGTATTTTCATTACCTTTATTGAATCCTTGTTAAAGTAGGTACTTATCCAATATAGCATACCAAGCTCTATGAGCTTGCTTGAGACCATATAGAGATTTCTTGAGTCTACAAACACTGTTTGAATTCTTTAATAACTGAAAACCATCTGGTTGCTCAATATATACTTCTTCTAAATCACCATTCAAGAAAGTTGTTCAATTGGCATTCATTTGATATACCTTGAAGTTATTATGAGCAGCAAGAGCAAGAATCATCCTTATTACTTCCATTCTAGCTATCAGAGAAATGTTTTCCTCAAAATCAATTCCTTCAACTTGTGAATAGCCTTTATGTAAACCAATTTGGCTTTGTTCCTTACTATTTCACCATATTCATTCAGTTTATTTTGGAACACCCACTTTGTTCCTATCACATTTGTATCAGCTGGTTTGGGAACTAATTCCCAAGTCTGATTCTTCTCTATCAAATCCATTTCTTCCTCCATTTCCTTTATCCAATTTTCATCTTTGTTAGCATCAACAATTTTTTTGGGTTCTACATTTGATAGTAAGCACAAAATAACTTGCTCATTTTCTCTTGCAAGTTATTTCTCTTGGTTAGTTGACACACCTTCATCTTTATCCCCCAATGATATGATTTGTATAATGATTCATTTGGATAGACTTTGCTAGAGTTTTGAGAGTCTTCACTGGTTTCAGTTCCTTTCCTTCTTTCTCCTTTATTTATTCTTCTTCTTCTCCTTCAATCCAGGGAAGCATATAATATCCAAAAAAATTTAGGTTCATGTGAGATCTAACACAATTCTTCATCTACCTTGACATTTTTACTTTCAATCATCATTCCCATTCTCTTATTGTAGAATTTGTATGCCTTGCTTCTAGTTGAGTAACCAAGAAAGATTCCTTCATCACACCTTGCATCAAACTTTCTAAGGTCTCCTTCATCTCTTTTGATGTAGCATCTATTGCTAAAGATTCTAAAATATCTAACAATAGGAGGCCTTCCATACCACAATTCATAAGGGGTCATATTGTTGTTGACCCTCAACTGCACTTTTTTAAGTGAATAGACAACAGTATGTGTTGGTTCCTTCTAATACATATCTGATAGGTCAACATCTTTCATCATTATCCTATCCATTTCTTGCATTGTTCTATTCTTCCTTTCTTCTACCCCATTCTTTTGATGGGTTCTAGGAGCAAATAGATGTATCCTAACCCTATGATCTTCATATAAAATTTCAAACTCATATGAAATGAATTCACCTCCTCTATCTGACCTTAAATTTTTTATCTTAACATCCATTTCATTTTCCACTTTTACTGTAAAAATCTTGAATTTATCAAAGGCTTATAATTTCTCTCTTAAGAATGTAACCCAAGTCATTCTAGTGTAAGATCATCTACAAGAAACATAAAATACCTTTCACCTCGTCAGCTCCTTATCCTTGTAGGTCCACATAGATTAGTGTGGATCAACTCCAATGGCATTGAAATAGAGCACTCCTTTCTTTTGAAATTGGTCTTTGTTTGCTTTCACATTTGACATCCTTTGCATAAAGTGTTTGCAAACTGTTATTCTAGGCACATCTCTCACTGCATGAGAATAACTAATCTTCACCATGGTGTCAAACTTTATGTGCCCCATAATTTTATGCCACAAACAACATTATCTAAATTGAGCCAGTAAAAATATTCTTCCATTAGCCTCCTTTAGATGATAAACATTCCCATTTGTCCTTGTTCCTACAACAACAAGCCTCCCAGAACCTTCCTTTCTAATCTCACATCCATTTTCATGAAGAGTAAGATTATATCCTATGTTGCACATTTGAATGACACTCAAAATATTATGTTTCAAACCCTTGAAATAAAGGACATCTTCAATTGGGTTGTTTCTATCAATTATTATATCACCTTTTTCACATATTTGTTTTGAATTTTCATCACCAAATTTAATAGCTACACCATTGACCTTCTTAAGACTAATGAACTTACTTCTATCACCCATCATGTGGTGATAACACCCACTATCAATCACCCAAGCGTTTTCCTCTTCCTTTGCATGAAAGGTAGTCCATATTGTCATTGATCTTTCATTAACCTTACTATTATGCAAGGTACAAACCTTTTACATTGTTCAATGTTGATCTCTTTTCCTTCTAGAACTATGAATAGATTTTCATCATCTGAATCATTATCCTCATCTTTAAAGGAGTAGTTTATTTCCTTAGAATAGAATCCTCTTTTGATTTTCTCTCTTTTTTTATCATCAACATATTCTTTATAAGGGCATCTAGATGCAAAATGACCAGTCCTTCCACAATTGAAACATTTTAAATGTAACTTACCTTTGTACTTGCCAGTGCATTTATTCAATATTCTTACAAAGTTAGCTTCAACTTCATCAAGGTCATAATTTTGATTAGAAACTTCATCTTCAATATTTTTATTAGCTTTGAATGCAACTTCCCTTTTTGGAACATCTTGATCAAATTCTATAATTTCAAAGGAAATAAGAGCACCAAATGTTTCATCAACATAGTACTGATCCAAGTCTTTAGATTCTTCAATGGAAGACACCTTATGACTATAAATATTAGGGAGAGATCTCAAAACCTTCATTACAATCTCACTTTATTTAAATTCTCCACCAGGACTAGTGATGGCAGAGACAACATCTTATACCATGAGCATGTAATTTGTAATGTTTTCATCTGCTGCATCTTTAGAGTCTCAAATATACTTTCTAAAATATGAATATTAACAGGCGATTTGATTTAGTATCACCTTCATAGATACTGCTAATATTTTCCTAGACGTCCTTACTAGAGCTTCAAAAATCTTTGAATCAGCCAATCCACATAAGAGAACATTCTTAGCTTTGGCATTACATTCATCTAATCTAATTTTAACAAGACATGTTGGAGGAGTAGTAGGAGCAGTATAACCATCTTTGATTGATTACCAAACACAAAATCCTAGGGAGTTTCTAGGTGTCATTCCATCCTCAATTTTCAGAAAACATAATTAGTCTCATCAAACCTAGGACCCTTGTATGAACCATCATGTGCCATCTCAGATCTTTACCTCAAGTTGTTAGTCCTCTTCAAAGGAACTTGGCTTTGATACCAATTATTTAAGACACCTAAAGACTGAGAGGGGGAGCGAATTAGTCTACACAAAAAAACTTCCAAAACAAGATTTATTTAGCAAAATACAAATTTTAAATCCTTAAGCATATCAATAGCAAAGAAGATGTATTTTAAACCTTTAACCAATTCAACAACTATCAACAATGAGAGATACAAAAATCCTAACCTTTACCAAAAAAAATGATAAAAGAGACAAGAACACACATCCACAAGATGACACCAGATTTGTGTGGAAAACCCAATGAGAGAAAAAAATACAATGAGAGCTAACTCACAATATAAAGGCTCACTGCCAAAAAAGACTTGCAAACTAAGGCTCACTACCTTAACACAAGATATAGAGGACTTATAGGACTGAAGCAAACACAACTCTAGATGCAAGATACAAAAACCTAATGAGATTCACTATCTCAGAGTAGGATACAAAAAGTTTATGAGAGAATTATAATATTTTTCAACATAACACTATGTTGACTGAGGCATTATAGAACATCTGATCTTTCCTCTTCATAAGCTAGCACTAACTAGATGCTATATGTTCAATACATTCCACACACTTTCTTTGTCATACTTGTACACTTCTCCATCATGTTGCATCCAAAATGATCTTGCATTTATATTCACCACAACATATCAAATATTCAATTAGGTTGGCCAAGAAGAGGATAAACAATGAATTCAACAAGTCAGGGACCACCAAAGCATAATGTGGTCCTACCCTGATGATAGAGAGAAAAAAATCAACCTTATTACATCTTCTAATATGATCCAAAATAATTCACATGCTAGCACACATCGATCTAAGTCGACATCAAAGGAAACGTGTAGATGAAACGTGAATCACATAACCATTCAACTCTAAAACATTCCTTCAATTAAAATTTCTCAAGGAAGTTATAACCACTATAGGCTAGGACCTGTAGTGTAGGAAAATGCATACCCTTACATTTTCACACTTGTTTGGGACCGACTTGCTTTAGTTATCCCTATTTATGACTTAATTGGTCCTATTTTACATCCACAAGCCTAATAAATTATATCTTTTTATGGCTAATCCTGAAAAAAATCAAAGGATAAATGATAATTTAATGATTTTGGTCAAGCGTGTCCTTGATTTTTTGGACTGAGACTAAGATGCCACCTAGGGAATCTTTTCCCTCCAAAGGTCTTGGGACCCTCTTTTTAAAAGCACCTTAAATTGGCCCCCTTTTGGAGTCTATGCCCCAAGTTTCAAGCCTTAGGACTAAGATGTTGGGTATGTGCAGGATCATCATGGAAAAAATAGGCCCTTAAGTGGCGATGAAAATTCAAAAAAATCAGAGTTAGGCAACTTGACATAAAAATTTGAATAAGTTATCTAAATTTTTTGGGAAAAATAAGAAGTAGGTGTTTGTCTGACCACCCTAACCATAATAAAATGATAATATTTTAGATATAAGTAGAGGACTCATGTCTGGATGTGATGCATATTTTTTTGTAATTTGTTTTCAAGTAAATAATTAATTATGAATTTTTTATTACAACTTTTAAAAAATATAAAAACTCGTATGTCTAACCACCTTCAATTGGTCAAAACTTCATGAAATTCATTTTTTTTAATCCTATAGTATGCCAAGCATAGAATGTGACGCATGTTTTGGATTCAAAAAATGTGATACCGTTTGAAAGTTATAGATGTTTTTCTATTAGACTATCAATCAGGACTTTAGTCGTAATTCTAATAAAAATGAATAATAATTATTTATTAGATTCAAAGTAAAGTATAATTTATATTAGTCGAAAGCTGAGAAGCTCTTTTACAAACCCTTTTCGTTTCATCAATTTTGGGTAAAATAAAAGTTGTCAACCACATGGGTGAAGTCTGGAAAAGCAATGTAAGTTGTTAAACACATTTTTTGTGTTGACTTCTTAGGATTGGTAGGTCTGAACCAAATTACAAAGCAAGCCTGAGCCTAATCCCTAGGCATTAAATTTTGTTTCATCATATCGGATATCTAATTTGAATCCGATATCTGATATGTTTTAGATATGAGTTTTAAAAAATTTATACAGTTTTTAATATATTATTTCAAAAATGCAATAAAGTTTATATTTTAGTATATATAATATACAATATAGTTTATAATGTAATATATAATATATTATATTATTATGTATAATATTTAAATATTATTTGAATATTTTAGTTAATCTATAAATATTTAAATATATATATATATATTACTAATATATAAAATATTTAAATATTATCTCTTTCCCTCTCTCTCTCTCTCCACCTCTATCTCTCCCAAGTCTCTCACTCAATGACTCTTATCTCTCTCCCCTCTACCCCCTCTCTCTCTCTCTCCCACTCTCACACTCTCAATATCCCACTCTCTATCTCTCTCACTGTCTCTCTCTCTCCCTCTCTCCTTCCCACTCTCCCACTCTCCCTCTACCTCTCCCCCTCTCCCTCTCTCCCTCAACCCTAAAACCTCTCTCTATTCCTCTCTCCCTCTCCCTCTCCCACTCTCACTCTCTCTCTCTCTCTCTCTCTCTCTTGGTCTCCTCTCCTCTCCTCTCTCTCTCTCTCTCTCTCTCTCTCTCTCTCTCTCTCTCTCAATCTCCTCTCTCCTCTCTCTCCTCCCTCCCTCTCTCTCTCATCCCTCCTCCTCTCTCTCTCTCCTCCTACTCTCCTCCCTCTCTCTCCATCTCCTCTCCCTCAACCCTGCACCCTCTCTCCCTCATCCTCTCCCCTCTCCTCTCTCCTCAAGCCTCAGCCCTAAGCCCCTCTCTTCCTTTCCCTTTCTCCTCTCCTCTCCTCTCCCTTCCACTCTCACTATCCTCTCACTCTCTCACTCTCCCTCTGTCCCTTTGTCCCTCTCCCACTCTCCCTTTCTCCCTCTCCCTCTCACTCTCCTTCTCACTCTATCACTCTCCCACTCTCCATATCCATCTCCCTCTCTCTCCCTATCCTTCCCTCTTTCTATATCTCTCTCTCCATCCCTCCCACTCTCCCTCTCTCCTTCCAAATATCCCTCTCCTCTCAATCTCCCACTCTCCATCTCTCCCTCTC
>CM021106.1:111210282-111249362 GCA_007115665.2 Sequoiadendron giganteum | reverse complement strand
CTCTCTCCCCTCTACCCCCTCTCTCTCTCTCTCCCACTCTCACACTCTCAATATCCCACTCTCTATCTCTCTCACTGTCTCTCTCTCTCCCTCTCTCCTTCCCACTCTCCCACTCTCCCTCTACCTCTCCCCCTCTCCCTCTCTCCCTCAACCCTAAAACCTCTCTCTATTCCTCTCTCCCTCTCCCTCTCCCACTCTCACTCTCTCTCTCTCTCTCTCTCTCTCTCTTAGTCTCCCTCTCACTCTCCCACTCTCTCTCTCTCTCTTCTCTCTCTCTCTCTCTCTCTCTCTCTAATCTCCTCTCTCCTCTCTCTCTCCCTCCCTCCTCTCTCTCTATCCCTCCACTCCTCTCTCTCTCTCTCCCTCCCTGCTCTCCCTCCTCTCCTCTCTCCTCTCCCTCCAGCCCTACACCCTCTCCTCATCCTCTCTCCCCCTCCTCCCTCTCTCCCTCAGCCCTCAACCCTGCAGCCCTCTCCCTTTCCTTTCTCTCTCTCCCTCTCCCTCTCCCTTCCTCTCTCCCACTTTCCCTCTAACTCTCTCACTCTCCCACCCTCCCACTCTCCCTCCCTCTATCTCTCCCTCCCACTCTCCCTCCCTCTCTCTATCTCCCTGTCTCCCAATCTCCCTCTCTATCTCTCAATCTCCCACTCTCCTATCTCCCTCTCCCTCTTCTTCTTCCTTCTCTTTCTTCTTCTTCTTAACTTCTTCTCTCTCTCTCTCTCTCTCTCTCTCTCTCTCTCTCTCACATATATATATATATATATATATATATATATTTCTCCCTCCTCCCTCCTCCCAATATCCTCCATCTCTCTCTCTCTCTCTCCTCCCTCTCCTCTCCTCTCTCCCGATCTCCCACTCCTCTCTCCTCTCTCCGCTCTCCTCCTTTCTCCTCTCCTCTCCTCTCCCTCTCCTCTCCTCTCCCCAGTATCCTCTCTCTCTCTCCTCTCTCCTCTCCCCTCTCCTCCCTCTATCTCTCCTCCTCGGCCTCTTCTTCTCTCCTCCCATCCTCCTCACTCTGCTAGCTCTCCTCTCTCCTCAGCCCTAAACCCTCTCTCTCCTCCTCTCCTCTCAGCCTCTCCCTCTCTCCTCTCCTCTCCTCTCCCTCTCTCCTCTCTCTCTCAATCTCCCTCTCTCCCCTCTCTCTCCTCTCCCACTCTCTCTCCCTCCCCACTCGCCCTCTCTCCCTCTCCCTCTCTCAATATCCCACTCTCCCTGTCTCCCTCTCCCTCTCTCAATCTCCCATTCTCCCTCTCTTCCTCAACCCTAAACCCTCTCTCTCTCCCTCTCTCCCTCCCCCTCTCTCAATCTCCCACTCTCTACCATTAACCCTAAGGTCTATGTGGGCACAAATTGGATATCCGATTTTAAAAAATCTGATGTGTAAGCTAAAATCTTACCATTGCAAAAAAAATTGAATTTTTTTCCAAATCAGATATCCAATTATATCGGATATCAGATTTGTAGGCCATAGAAAAACCCCATGTGGGCCATTTTTGTGCATTCCAACAGACCCTACATTCTATTTGTAGCACTTTTCAGGCGACAAACGTGTGGTTTCAAATAGGAAGAGACAAAGATAAAAAACATTGGAGCATCTTGTACTCAAATTTGTCATAAGGAATGTTTTTTAGCATCTTTTATGAGGTATAATGGGGAGCATCAGTTGTCGGATACAAAAATGTAAGAGAAAGCTAACAAAAGAACAAATTGAAGAATATAGACAAAGAGATAGAGAAGGTCATAGGAAGAAAAGATAAGGTATGCTAAATATTGGTGAACCTGAGCCCTATGGTCTTTCAAGTGAAGAGGAAATTGATTATGTTCAAGGTGAAAATGTAGAACATGATATTGAAATTGGGAATGAAAATGTTCAAATTGATATTGAAAATGTTCAAGGAGAAAAATGTTGGAATTGAAGATGTTGAACATGATATTCAAATTGGGAATGAAAATATTGAAATTGATAATGAAAATGTTCAAGGTGAAAATGTTGGAATTGAAGATGTTGAACATGATATTCAAATGGGGAATGAAAATATTGAAATTGATAATGAAAATGTTCAAGGTGAAAATGTTGGAATTGAAGATGTTGAACATGATATTGAAATTGGGAATGAAATTATTCAAATTGATATTGAAAATGTTGGAAATGAAGATGTTGAACATAATATTGAAGCAAGTGTAAATTATGTTTCACCAAATTACATGAGAAATGAAGAACCTTGTGTGGAAGAAACACATATTCCAAATTCAAGACCTTCAAGGACCCATAAATGGTTAGTTGAAATTGATGATAACATTATAAACAATTTTGAAGGCAAGAGGTCAACACGAATTGTTCGATTGTGGGCTAGAAGAATTTCCAACCAATATTTTAGTGATAAGACATTGACCGAGCAATGCCAATTTTTTGTGCAATTGCTAAAGATGCAAAAGATGAGACCTTTTCTAGCCAAATTGAAGATTCGTGTGAAGAAGAAGACCAAAAAAAAATCTATTATTGTCAAAAGTCTTTTTAATGCTCTCAAGTCTATTGGAAAAAATAACAAGGAAAAATATAAGAGAGCTACTCGAAGAGTCATTACAACCGCCCTAGTAAGCCATCAATTGAAAATGGATTGCTTTATGAGACAAACTTGTATTCATTTTGACATAAATCGTAAAACTTTGGATAGAGAACTTGCAAGAAGAGAAAGAATAGATGATCCTCTTCAAAATGATACATGGGATTTTGTCGGGAGGCTTCCACATGTTGATAAGAAGCTAACTGATAATGTAAAGCAGGTAATTCAACAATTTTGGCATGATAACTCTAGAGTATCACCCAATGCAAAGGATGTTTTAAAGTTAAGAATTGGAAATCAAGACCGTACACCGCATCTTAAACATTTTTTGGAATCAAGCCAAACAATGTTGTTCAACAAATTTATTGAAACACATCCAAATATGGAAATCTCGCAAAGGAATTTTGAAGGTTTGAAGCCATTTTATTGTGTTCCTCTTAAGATTCGTAATACTTGTTGTAAATACCATGTGGATTTTTCAATGTACCATGAACTATTATGCTATATATGTTCTACTATGCATACTAATGAAATTTTGCAGGAGTGTGGTGCAATGCATTTTCCAAAATCATCAAGGGAATTTCTAGATCTATTTTTATGTTCTAGAGATGATGGTTCCTTTTTCTATAGAAATGATTGTTTAAATGCGAAGTGCTCGCAATGTGTTGGCTTGTCAAAGTTTTTTCAATGTTTTCATGAGGGTTCTGAACATGAATTTGGAAAGAATCTTGTTGAGAAAAAGAGATATGAGATAGTCAAATATACTTTGCAGAGTGGAAGTGAAGGTTCTAGAGGCGAGTTGGTTACAAAAGAATGGAGTGTTGCTGATTTTATTTAAGATTTTAAGGACAATATTTTCTACAAATATGCAAAGCATAGTCATAGGTCTCAATGGTTGGATCAAAAATTCAGGATATGTAAGGACTCTTTTCCAATTGGCACTATTATATCAGTGGTTGACTTTGCAGAAAACTACACATTGCAACTACAAAATGAGGTATAATCTCAGTATTATAATTCCATTCAGATTGCTATTTTTGTCCACATAATCTTTAGACATGCACCTGATAGTACAAAGGAGGATCGAAAGATAATCAAAGAGTATCATTTTTATCTGAGTGATGATAGATCTCACTCGTCCAAGTATGCCCAACATTGTTTCAAGATTTTTTTTAAGTTCTTGCAGGAGCATGATATAGCACTGGGCTGACATCTCATTTGGTCGGATAACTGCATAGGTTAGTTCAAGAATGCTCGTATGTTTTATTGGTTGAGTAGAATGCATGTAGAGAGGGGTGTACCTAATATTTGGAGTTTTTTTGAAGTTGGGCATGGGAAAGGGGAGCATGATGGAGCAGGTGCATGTGTAAGAAGAGCTCTAGTTAAGGAGCAATTAAATATTTCATTAGAAAAATTCAATGATGCACGTTCTATTGTTGATTGGTGTGGTTCAACATTGTCATAAGGAGGGACACTTGATTCAACAGTGCACAGGTTCTTTTGGTTGGTTGAGGGTACAATGGGAGGCAAATTGAATTTTTATACACTCAAAGATTCTTCAAAGATGCATATGTTTCAAAGCTCAGATGCAAGCACATGGACCATTTAGACATGACAGTTGGCTTGTTTTTGTTAGAGTTGTATTTAGTGTGAGTGGGATCAATCCGAGTCAAGTGAGTGGTTGGATACATGGGTTCCACAATATTTAACTCCTTTATCTCAAACTATATCCATGACAAATGAAACAATGGAAAGTTCACTTGATTACGACTGCCTTTCAGATCTACTACAGTTAGGACATGTTTTTACAGTTGTTGCACTGCAGGGGAATGAAGAGAGATCTGAATATTGGTTGGCTCGATGTGTACGGGTAAAGCACAAGCTAACACAATTGATGGAAGATGATGATGGGTTCGTGTATCCTACAGGTTCAGTTGTGGTTGCAGGAACTTGGTTGCAAACATACATGATTAGAAAGAATGGCATACCTGCATTTGAAGACTACGAGAAACACACAACCATTCTCATGTATTCAAACCTTTTTATAGCAACAAATGTTAAGTTGTTGAAGCATCATGCCAAACCAAAGACAAAAAAACTATGGACACTTAGTAATGTTGGTCATGAAGCAATATTGAATACTCTTAAGCAAAGAGATGACCCTTTAGGCACACTTGAATAGCATATTCAAGAATGGAAGGTACAATGCTTAGGTTCATTATGCTTAAGTTCATTAGTGTTCTTTATTTAATACTGATATATTTTATACTATTGCAATGCAAGTGTCTTTAATAGTGATATTTTGTATGTAATTTTGGGATATTTTTGGCACGATTGATCATGGACATATTGCAACAATAGACAACTCTGATCCTTTCAGAGAGGTATGCAAATAATTACAATAATATAGATTGGTTATTCAAAGCATCTTTTATAGTTTGCATTACCATCTCATCATCAATTAGGTCATTTAGAATAATATAGATTGGTTATTCTAAGCATCTTTTATAGTTTGCATTACCAATTCATCATCATTCAGGTTGTTTAGATTAATATAGACTTGTTAGTCTAAGCATATTTTTTGTTGTGACAATATAGATTTATCACTTGACAACTTTTGCGATATTCCTGGCATGATTGATCATGGACCTGCTGCAACAATAGGCAACTCTAATCCTTTCAGAGAGGTATGTGACATATTACAATAATATAGATTGGTTATTCTAAGCATCTTTTCTATTGTATGTAGTTTAACTGCTACCTTAATGGTTTGTACAGATGCTTGTCACTCCAGAACATCAACATACTACCCTTGTGGAAGATTGTTCCCTTAATGCCTCCAATAGGAAAATTTTGTAAAATTTGAATTTTGAAATGTGAGACAATGTAAAAAGGTCATAACTGTGTATAGGCATAATGTATATCTAGTGATGTTTTTTGAAATACGGGTCAAATGTCTGGCATTGTATAAAGGGTATGTTTAAAATGTAAAGAGCTTTTTGTAGTTAATCGAGCTACAACCAGATATTTTCTTCTTAGTTCTTTCCTGTCGGTATGCTTGTTTGAACCACGTTTTGTAATATCTCCTGTTTATATATAATTACAATTAAAGATGATTTAAACTCCAATTTGATCGTCAAAACCAAACTTGGGTGCAACTTCACTCCCCAAACCTTTCCACACCCTATAAACTCATCAAACACGTCTATTAGGACTTGCATAAGCTTGATCCAACCTTAAATATTTCTACACCCATATTTCATTGATATTATCATATTCTAACCTTCATGGTTTCCAAGAAATATCCCTTCAAAGATTGTTGCCTTTTAGCACTTTTGACTCTTAGGGGAAATCGTCGGTCCAATGTAGCTCAGAGTGATTCGACATATTTGGGTGCAAAAGAGGACCATGCCTAGTGTAAATGTACCCATTTGGACATGTTGGAACAATCCGTTTGGTCGTACGAGTTGGAAAATGAAAGTTGCACCACTTTGCAACTTTACACTGCTTGCATTTGTCAACTTTTCCCTCAACTGTAAACTCATCACCACGGGAAAATACCTCCGAGATACAAAAAACTAAGAGAGGTTATTGTAGATGTTCTCAACATAATCCCATATCTTCAGATGAAGAGTCTGTAAGCATCACATTTTTCAATAAATAACCCTTCCAAGATTGTTGTCTTTTAGCACTTTAGACTCTTAAGGGAAATCATCGGTCCAATGTAGCTCAGAGTGATTTGGCATATTTGGGTGCAAAAGAGGACCATACCTAGTGTAAACGTACCCATACGGACGTGTTGGAATAGTCTATTTGGTCGTACGAGTTAGAGAATGAAAGTTGCACCACTTTACAACTTTACACTACTTGCATTTGGCAACTTTTCCCTCAACTGAAAACTCATCACCACGGGAAAACGCCTCCAAGATAGAAAAAACCGAGAGAGGTTATTGTAGATGGTCCCAACACAATGCTATATCCTCAGACGGAGAGTTTTTAAGTATCATGGTTTTTGAGAAATAGCCCTTCAGAAATTGTTGTCTTTTAGCACTTTGGACTCTTAAGGGAAATCGTCGGTCCAATGTAGATCAAAGTGATTCAGCGTATTTGGGTGAAAAAGAGGACCATACCTAGCGTAAACGTACCCATCTGGTCATTTTGGAACAGTTTTTTTGGTCGTACAAGTTACAAGATGAAAGTTGCACCACTTTGCAACTTTACACTACTTGCATTTGACAACTTTTCCCTCAACTAAAAACTCATCACCACGGGAAAATTCCTCTGAGATAGCAAAATCCGAGAGATCTTATTATAGATGGTTGCAACATGATCCCATATCCTCAGACAGAGAGTTTGTAAGAATCATGGTTTTCGAGAAATAGCCCTTCCAAGATTGTTGTCTTTTAGCACTTTGAACTCTTAAGGGAAATCACCAGTTCAATGTAGCTAAGAGTGATTCAGTGTATTTGGGTGCAAAACAGGACCATACGTAACGTAAACGTACCCATCTAGACATGTTGGAACAATCTGTTTGGTCATATGACTTAGAGAATGAAATTTGCACCACTTTGCAACTTTACACTGCTTGCATTTGGAAACTTTTCCCTCAACTGAAAATTCATCACCACGGGAAAACGCCTCTGAGATAGAAAAAACTGAGAGAGGTTATTGTAGATGGTCCCAACACAATCCCATGTCCTTAGATGGAGAGTTTTTAATCATCATGATTTCTAAGAAATAGCCCGATTGTTGCCTTTTAGCACTTTGGACTCTCAAGGGAAATCGTTAGTCCAATGTAGCTCAGAGTGATTCAACATATTTGGGTGGAAAAGAGGACCATACCTAGTGTAAAAATACCCATCCCAATGTGTTGGAACAGTCTGTTGGTTGTATGATTTAGAGAATGAAAGTTGCACCACTTTGCAACTTTACACTGCTTGCATTTGACAACTTTTCCTTCAACTGAAAACTCATCACCACGAGAAAACGCCTCTAAGATAGCAAAAATTGAGAGAGGTTATTGTTGATGGTCCCAACACGATCCCATATCCTCAGACGGATAGTTTTTAAGCATCACTATTTCTAAGAAATATCCCTTCAAAGATTGTTGTCTTTGAGCACTTTGGACTCTTAAGGGAAATCATTGGTCCAATGTAGCTCAGAGTGATTCTGCGTATTTGGATGCAAAAGATGATCATACCTAACATAAACGTACCCATCCAGATGTGTTAGAATAGTCTATTTAGTTGTATGACTTAGAGAATGAAAGTTGCACCACTTTGCAACTTTACACTGCTTGCATTTGGCAACTTTTCCCTCAATTGAAAACTCATCACCACAGGAAAATGCCTCTGAGAAAGCAAAAACCGAGAGAGGTTATTGTAGATGGTCCAAAAAGGATCCCATATCTTCATATGAAGAGTCTATAAGCATCACGGTTTCCAATAAATAGCCCTTCCAAGATTATTTCCTTTTAACACTTTGGACTCTTAAGTTAAATCGTCGGTCCAATGTAGCTCAGAGTGATTCGACGTATTTGGATGCAAAAGAGGACCAAACCTAGTGTAAAAGTATCCATCTGGACGTGTTGGAATATTTTTTTTGGTCGTATGAGTTAGAGAATAAAAGTTGCACCACTTTGCAACTTTACACTGCTTGCATTTGACAACTTTTCCCTCAACTGAAAACTCATCACCACGGGAAAACGCTTTTGAAATAGAAAAAACCGAGAGAGGTTATTGTAGATGGTACCAAAATAATCTCATATCCTTAGATGAAGAGTTTGTAAGCATCATGGTTTCAGAGAAATAGCCCTTCAAATATTGTTGTCTTTTAGCACTTTGGACTCTTAAGGGAAATCACCGGTCCAATGTAGCTTGAAGTGATTCAGCATAGTTGGGTGCAAAAGAGGACCATACCTAGTGTAAAAATACCCATACAGACGTGTTGGAATAGTTTGTTTGGTCATATGAATTAGAGAATGAAATTTGCACCACTTTGCAAATTTACACTGCTTGCATTTGACAACTTTTCCTTCAACTGGAAACTCATCACCACAGGAAAATGCCTGCGAGATAGCAAAACATTGAGATATTTTATTGTAAATGGTCCCAACATGACCCCATATCCGCAAACGAAGAGTTTGTAAGCATCACGATTTCTGAGAAATAGCCCTTCCAAGATTGCTTCATTTTAGCACTTTGGATTCATAAAGGAAATAATTGATCCAATGTAGCTCGAAGTGATTCGACATATTTGGGTGCAAAAAAGGACCATCCCTATTGTAAACGTACCCATCTAGATGTTTTGGAACAGTCTATTTGGTCACACGAGTTGGAGAATGAAATTTGCACCACTTTGCAACTTTACATTGCTTGCATTTGACAACTTTTCCCTCAACTAAAAAACTCATCACCATGGAAAAATTCCTCTGAGATAGCAAAACCCGAGAGTGTTTATTGTAGATGGTCCCAAAATGATCCCATAGCCTTAGACGAAGAGTCTATAAGCATCATGGTTTTTGAGTAACAGTCTGTCAAAGATTGATGCCCTTCTACAGTTTGGACTCTTAAGGAATTTCACCGATTGATCATAGCCTGGACTGCTTCGGTTTGTTTGGGTGAGAAAGGGAACCATACCTAACTTAAAATTACCCATCCAGACGTGATGGAACAGTCGGTTTGGTCATACGAGTTGTAGAACAAAATTTATTGATGTCCTTACAAGTAGTTTTCAACCTCCAATCAAACTCCAATGTTTTTTGTGCGAAAAAAAAGCCATGAGACCATAGCTTGTTGCGAAAAACTAGTCAAACACCTTTATTTCAACCCTACCACAACTTCTAGACTCCTATCTTGCACTTCCCTTTACAATTCTAATAATTTTCCTTCAAAAGACTACATGACAATTTTGACAATTTTGAAGCAAGAATGCATTGGCATATTGGACCCTTAGACTCAAAAATTCAACTTAATACACCTTAAATGGTCTTCATTGACCTTATTTAGCATAAATATATCATAACTAACCTCTCAACCTTCAAATGTGTAATCTTGCAAATAGTAGATTAGGTGGGAAACTAGAGATGAAGAGTTGATGGTGAGTGGCTTAGTGAAGGCTAGAGAAGAAGAGTTTGAGGAATATGGTGTTAGGAAAGGGGATTTTCCTTGGTTGTCATATTTGGTTGTGTGGAAAATGTATGCTACTATGGGGATGGTTCTAATCATAAAGAACCTGAGAGATATTGTGAAGAGAAGAGTTGAAGGGCATATATACATGTCTAGTTGGCAAAAGCTTATGGAAGAGCATGAAATAGAGATACTAATGTATGGATGTTTAGCTTTGTGTATTGAATTTTTGTGTGCAGGTGTCAAAGCTTGGGAAACACCATTTGCAAGTGTCAATGAAGATAAATAGCAGCAAGAAGATCCATTTGAGAAGGATCAAGCATGGCAAGACCAAGACAACGCAAAGCATGAAGGGTACAAAATCCCTCGGATGAAGATTTCCATGCAAGTAACTTGGAGCGAGTTTGAAGGGATCGTGAAGAAGATAGGAGTAGACCTATTGAGTGATTTATGGGGCATAAATCTTTTTTACCTAGGGAGTATGGTGTAGGAGCACCTAAAACATGTAAGATTTCATGAATTGACAAGGCCATTCCTCCTTCTGTATAGGTTGTACCTCAAAGGAATGGGCATGAATTAGATAGGGGTAGGCATAGGAACAATTTTTTAGGGGTGATAAAGGAATTGGAGTGGTTTGAGAAGGCTACCTTGTTAAGAAACACAATTTTTTGTGCCTTTTGAGTAAGGCTAGAGAGCGAGTTTTTGAGAAGTTGAATGAAAATAGGTTGGAACTTGCTGGAAACTATTGGAACAGGTTTATTTAATGGTGTTTAAGAGGTTTGAATGATTAATAGTAACTTAAGAAGAGTAAAAGTGTGAAACCCTAGTTGGAAGGGGCAAAAACAAGGGAAAATTGGTGATTTTACAAAGAAAGTGTAAGCCAAATTATGGGGTAACATAATACAATGATATTTTAATTTTAAACAAACAAAATTAAGAGGGAATGAAGTGGGTTTAGGATTGAGTGAGGCCAGAGTGTACAAATTCCAATAAGCCCTACCAACACACCAGTGAACTGTTTAATAAAAAGCTTTGGTAGAAATGTATGAAAAATGTGGTAGCATAGACAAGGTAGTGGACTATTTAAAATAAAGCCTCAAAGAAATGTGGTCTCATAGAATTCCATGACAAGAAAATGCAATTGACAACTATTGGACTAGTTTTTAGTAATGCAATGTGAAGTAATTGCTTAACTGCTTAGGTTGACTTTGTAAAAACTATATTTTAATTGAAAAAATTTCATCTATCAACATCTAGTTGTTAGTTATAAAATGTGAAGTAATGCTTTGAGTTTGAAAGATGTGCAATGCAATGTAATCAGCGATATAAATATAAACTACATAATATAACCATTTTTTTATGCTATTGTACATTGATATTTAACCATTTCTCAAGATAAAATTTTCAAAGAGTTTAATCATGCATATGAGGAACAAATTAATTTCGATTGACAACTTCAATATATCAAATTATCAAATAATCAAGTGTATGTCCATATACAAAAATGGCATTGACGCCAACTCAAACAAAGTTTTACAAAATGTAGCATATGCCATCTCAATATCTATTCAAAATTTACATGCCAAAATGTCTATCTCATTCTAAACTACTAGTGGATCATCAAAATGGAGCCTCTTTGAAGCACTTTTTGGCTCTGAAGGTAGCTGCACAGGAAAAATTCAAACCACAATTGAGATTAGTTATACTATATAATTTAAAATTGAATAATTAACATCAAAATCAATATACAATGAATTTTAATTGAACTCTAAAATTGAAATCTTGATTACCTGAAATATACATCTCTTAAAAGGGTCAAGAGTCTTAGAATACCAAACCAACTTTTGAAATGCCAATCTATATATGTGAACAAAAACATAAAATTGATCCAAGCTAGCATACGATTATTGGTAATAGGAACATATTTACCAAACATAAAATAAAATAAACACATACCTCTTTAGGCTGATCTTTTTCTTTATCTCCTTCAGGTGTTTCGACACCTCCTCCTTGAGGTGTTTCAACACCTACTCCTTTAGACGGTGTGTCACTTGTCAACAATGATGTATAGCTCATAATTTCTTGTACATAAAAATGACAAGTACATATGAAACTACCAATCTATGTCGATGTATGTATAATCAATATAAGATCTTAAAAATCTTAATTCAATCCAATTTGAGTTCAATTACCTTCCCCTTATCTAAATTTGCGCCTCCATAGTCTGGATGAGGCTACACCTCACTCACACTAGGTATTTCCTACAAGAGGAAAATAAGATAAACATATAAGCTATTATATAATTTAATTAATGACAATTAAAATGACAAGCAAGTATATAATAAAAAATGTAAACGAGTGAGTGCGAAAATATATATTGTGTGCATGTCGAAGCCAAATGAAATGGCCCTAAGGGTGCTATCAGTCACCTGTGTGAGCTCCTCCTCAGACATCAATTGTTAAATAGACCATGTAAATAAATATTAGTACTTGATACTATCTCTTATTAATATTCATTTACAAAAAAATGCAAGTTATGAATTTACAACTTAAATCTTACTTGTGTCACTATTCCAATATCCCCCTCTCTAGGAGGAGATGACTCTATAGGGTATGCTCCACTCTCCTACGACTGATCTATAATTTCCACATCATGGAGGTCATAATCAGAAGTGTCCAAGGGATGCTCAACGAGCTGTACAAGAGGGCACAAGAATATCTGGTGGCACATAGTGCAAGTATGTGGCACACAAATATGTGGACCTAAGGAGGATGATGCAACAACACTCAAGCCTTCGCCAACATCACCAAAATGTGGTTAAGCTATTGTAGAAGCATGTGAAACCAAATGACCACTCAAAGAGTAAATATCCTGAATAGTATGTGTGGTTGCATCATGGATAATCTCTGGATGATATACTGGAGGTGGTGGAGGAAGGGGAGGAGGGGGAACATATGGGCATGGGACTACTCTAATTGCCCCTGGTCTATCCTGGGGCATACCTCCACCGATGCTCTAGAAGGGTTTAATATCAAAGTAATTGACATGATGCCCTAACACAAACTCAACATATAATTTTTTAATATAGTAAAATGGTATATCATAATTGTTGTTTGGTGGTTTATCTAAAACTATACACCAACGATCCCAAAAGTTATCTACAATGTGCACCATTTTATAGAAATTTTTGGTTTATTAACATTCTCTGGCAAACCGGTGCGGGGGTTAGTGAATAAAGAGGCTATATGGACTTTGGTTATTTGGAGATCTTTCACATCATCGTAAGACAATCCACATGCATAATATTCCCTCGTGTCTTCTCGCCATGAATGAAAGGGATTATGTTGGGTGGAGAGGGTTTTTATATTTTTAATTATTTCCTTCAATGTGTTTGTCATATCTCTCAATCGAGGGATTGTCTTATAAACTTCACAAATGCCCCTCAATTACCCCAATTTTTCACCAATTAAGTCTTCAATTGGTGAAAACGGAGGTGGTGGAGCGTTTGGCTGCGGAGGTGGTGGAGCATTTAACATTTTTGTATTTTCATTCTCAGCCATAATACCTTATTAAAACTAAAAACTAATTAATCTAATTGAAATTACACAATATAAATGAAATTATTGTAAAAAAACCCTAGTTTTTAATAAAAATCCAAAAAAACCCCTACTTTTTCACAAAAATCCATAACAAACTCTAGTTTTTGATAAAAATACATCAACAACACTAGTTTTAAATCAACATATATTTAAAACATTAATGTTTAATAAAAATTCATTGTAAACTCTATTTTTTAATAAAAATCAATAAAAAACCCTACTTTTGAAAAAAAAATCATAAAAACTACTTAAAATTACAAGAATCTAATTGAAAAATCTATTACAACATAATTAGAAAAACCAAAATCTTACCTTTGAAATCGGATATTTGGTGAAAACGGATATCGGATTTCGACTTCTCCTTGTGCGCCCATGTTCAAAGTGTGTAAAATGACTTTTAGAGTCAGTTATTTTTTATTTATATTGTTTACACAAATCGGATATCCGATTTGTAAAAATAGGTTTGGACATTGCTTTGGCAGAATTTACTGACACTCGAGCCTAAAAAAAGTCAACTCAGCGTTTCCGCGTTTTTGAGTTGATCCAAAACGTAATTTTTTTCCCATTGCCACTTTTTGGCCCATCATGATCTTGCAAATACCCCACTACCTAGGGTGTCTCAGTCCCCCTCAAGTTATTTTCGAGATTTAATTTTAAATCTTGGTGAGATTTAGCCTCCTTTAATTAATGATTTCATATGCCGGCTTGTTGTGGTGTAATTTCAGGATATTAAGCATGGATACATATAAATACAAGGTTATTTCACTCATTTTCTACTACTAAGCATTCATGAGATCAACCTAATACTTTTGTGAGAGCATTCAAGAGCATTCAAGAGCAATTCATCAAGAATTTGAAGCCATCATCATGTCAAAGATATTCTTGCATCATGTGTGTTTTTGAGCTAACATTTGTGATGTAGGGTTTTGATTCAAGAAATCAATTCAAGTCTAGACCTATCGAGCATTCATTCAATTCAAGATCTACATTCAAGCTAGCCACTTCACACAAGTTTGTTGATTTCATAACAAGGGTTTGATGAGTTGCAACATAGCACTTTGTTCATTCATTATTTCCCTTCATTATTCCATTTCATTCCAAGGTTTAATTACCAACAAGGGGTTTGACCAAGGAAAACCCCCATTTACTAACAATCAACAAGTTTTTCCTCTCTTTTGTGTTTATGTTTACAGATTTAGGTTGAAGATCATTTGAAGTGCAAAGTTGTAAAGTTGCAAAGTTGCATTACAAAGTTGTCATCTTCACGGAAAGTTACCTACAGGTTCAATCTAGAAGTTTCAATACCTGAGATCTAAGAAGAAGGAAGTGAAGACATTAAACCTCAGGATTACATTTTGAAATTGCAAAAATTTAGATCAAGACTAAGTCAGTAGTAAGGGTATCTTAGTCCTCCAAGTGGTATTTGCAGAGATTCTTTGAGATTATATTTTGACATCCGAAGATTTTGTATCTTCCCCAAAAACTAGCGGTGGGACTAAGACAACAGTAAGGGAATCTCTGTCCTCCCTAGCACATTTTGACAACATTTTTGCATTTCTAGAATCCTTATCACATTTCCAGACTTCCTAGGTACATACATCCTAGCTTGTTGTTACTTAATTTTGTCATTTGCACTCATTATTTGGCTTGCATTACTAGATTTTGTGAGTTGAATATCAAGTTGTTTTTTCCAATATTTTTCTTGGTGGTGAACCCTTCAAAGCCTAAGGAATATTCTTAGGTCTCCTTTGTTGAGAATTGACTCACCTTTGTGTCGATAGTGAATCCAATGTGGGATCCTAGGTTTCCTTGAATGAACCATTCCCCCTATAAGGAAAAATGAAGGATTAGGGATTAATCCTTTCATGTATTGAGATTCCCTTCTCCTCCAAATCATCATCATTTTTTCTAATGATTCAGGACCCAAATATATCATAACATGTCTTTAATTATTGGTGCACAGACCCCCAAGCACATGGTGTAAGGAAAAGAACAAGCCCTATCATCTAGATATCTACAAATAACCCAAAGCATCTAGTCATGAACTTCAACAACTCTTCTTAGATAAGGCATGTAATCCAACCATGAAATTCAACAACCCTTCCATACATCAATGTTAGCCCATACTAAATGTTGTCAACAATGACAACCAACTACCAACAATCTCACACAAATCTCCTCAAGTGTTAACATCAATGACAACCCAAAATTAGTGTTGACATCAATGACAACAACTACCAACAAGAGATGCATGATTCATAGAGATTTACATGTACCTCAAAGTAGGGGTAACATGCAATGGTGAAAATTGATGCATTTTCTATTTAGTTTTATACATAGTTTGATACAATGCGTTAATGCATTTATATAGCTACAAATGACACAATTTTGTACATATCTAGACTTGCATACCTAAACTTTTTTGTACCTTTCCTTATGCTTATCACTTACCCCTATGCTTATGTACACACAATCCTATTCCAATTGGTTTATTTATCCCATTTTGATCATTATTCCAACCTTGATCCATAATCCCATCCAACCAAACATTTATCTAATCTAGTTATTTAACCTGTCATATCTACAGGTGTGAGGTTGTCCTCATAGATGTGATCTTGATTCACTTAAATGAAAAGTCAAAATCAAATATTTTAATTGACTAGCCCCATCTAACACTTTGGCCCTGGGCTAAATTTATATAAACCTTTGCAATTTTGTGTTATTTATATACATGAAAAGATGTTTGTTCTAATCATGAAATATGCATAATATCATTTACCATCTAAAGAATAATTCAGGAACCTCTCAATACAGGTACCTTTAAGAACTATCATCCACATTTGTGATATATAATCATACACTCATCATAATGCATGTGAATCGCTTGCAATAATTCTAGAATTCATTTGCATGTTTGAAGCTTGTTATCCATTTAACTATTTTTGAATACCACTAGCCTGATAGAGAAACCCCTCGATTGTGATAGCAATTATCATTTTTTAGCAATCTATTTTCTAAGAGTTCATAAATCAAAATCTAAAGATAGTTCAAGGTTTCATAGACACAAAGTGAGTTCATAGTCATGAACTAGATCTAAAACTATAAATGAAGTTTGATAAAGAGAAAAAAAGGAAGACTTTGATTTTGATTTGAACATATGATTGTCTTAAGCATTTATAAATTTTGAGACACCTAAATCTCACTATCTTCATCAATTGACACGATCTTCATTTACAAGACCAAATAATCTCTCTTTAATAATTACTATTTATGACATAATTATTATATTTGCTATCTAATATTAAATGATCCAAAGTATTGGATTACTATTTACTTAATTAACCTAGATTAATCCTTGGCAAAGCATATTTTTAATTTTCTCTATCAAAGAAAATTTAAATGTCGTCATTCTACCATCAAATAACTCTCGTCGCCAGAGGCCTGTAACCTCTGCGGCTCTGCCCTGTATTACAGCTCACACTTCCTCGATAAACATCGCCAACGCAACGCTTAGATTCTCCTCCGAAAGAAACAATACACCAGTGTTCCACGGGGTTTTGGGGACGGGGACGGGGGGACGGCAGGGGACGCGTTTCCGAGACGTGGGGACGGGGGGCCTAAGTTTGGGGACGGCAAGGGGACGGCGGCGAGGGGGCGGTAGGGTGCTGAAATACATATAGTACTTGAAAAAAAAGTTATTAAAAGATGTATAAGTATAAGAATTATACATCTTGGAGACAACTAGGAGTCCCCTAGATGTCTTGAGAACACCCCAACGTCCTCAAAGTCCTAGCAGCATCTTGGAGACAGCGACACTGGTGGTGGGATGGTGGCGCTGGTGGTGGCTTGGTGGGGGGATGTCTCCCCCAAGTCCCCAAGTCTCCGAGACGTCCCCCTCTAGGAAACGCGAGGTTTTTTCGGGGGGACGCGTCCCCGTGGAACACTGCAATACACAAAATCAAACCTGTAACAGCTACCTACCTATACATAATTAAAATTGTCAAAAGGCTAAAAAATTTCTTGCCCCAAAACGTTCGTTTCCAATTGCCAATGAAATTTTCTAGAACCACTTATTATATTAAGCAGGCAAACACAAAAAAGTACATTGCATGTGCTACAGAGGCCTGGAAAGGTCTACATAAACAAGGAAATCAACAATCCCTTCCATGATTGTGAAGGCCTCAGTGTAAAATAGAGGCGAAAACAGCAATGATTGATCCGACAAGAGCGGCAGCCAGAGATGGCACAATCGCCATTGAAGCAGCGCCCGTCACCAGTGATGGACTGGGTGCTTCTGCCTCCTCCGCAGCGTACACCGCAGTCATCATCATTATTACACCCAACACTGCTACAAATCTGAACTTATCTGCTCCTGTCATTTTCACACTGTAATTTACTGATAACAAATGCCCAAACGAACAACAGAAAAGAACTATTGCTGCTACAGAGGTCTACAAGCTGCAAGGCTATAGAGAATGGGACTTATTTAGCAGATGGTACAACGATAAAAAAAAAACAGAACAAAGGCCAATGATAAAGAGAGACTATGGTGTGGGGGAGCTTGGAATGGGATATTTATTCAACTTTACTTGGCCAAGCTCTTCCATGAGTGAGGCCAACTAAAGTGGAATGGGTCCCACGGAGGTGGCTGCCATTCCAGTTCATTCTGTGCAGGCGGTCCCAAAATGAAATTTTAAGCAGTGTAAAAGAAGAATCTTGACAGGAATGCGCCTATGGGAATAGGTACACATGATTCCTTTACAATCTAAGCCAGGGTATCATCCCTAGGCCAGCCCATGTGATGGGGAGAATGTCTCCTCAATGACGTTGGAGAATCATAAAGTTGATACGGTAAATGGTTGATTGGAATGTCGTAAAAAACATTATTGATACGTTTTTTTATTAGAGAAAGAGGGAAAACAAGATGGATACAAAATAGTTGTTCACTAATATCACTGCACAAAAGTTTCTTAGTTCACAAATAGTTAAAAAAATAATAGTTGTTCACAAACAACAAAAATAGTGTTAAATCATATAAATCCATCTAATTTTTTATTTATCTATGAAGCGAAGGTTCAATTAGAGGGGTGCCACGTCAACTCTTATAGACCACGGTCCAAAAATTAGATGTGTCAAGGGGCTATTCTTAATAGTGAGAGGATTGTCCAAATCATTAAAAACACACAAAGTCGCATCAACAAGAACAATAACAACAATCACCACAAGAATGGTTAAGAGCAACAAGAACACCAAGAACCAATAGTACTAGTGCCTTACCCAACTCCACTAGAGAATACACAACAATTGTAGCATTAGAAACAAAGAATACAAAAGGCACTACTTGAGTGTCCATAGCTAAAGGCGAATCTAGTTGTGACTCCACACGAGGAATGGTGAAGTCCTTGGGCATAACACGCTACCACCAAGAGCCTAAGTAAGACATAAGCTTAAAGCAGTCACAATGATCAATCAAACTTGTATATTTATGTTATTTTCTATTGAGTTTTGTGTTTATTTTGAGAAAATGACTTAATATATTTACATATTGACAAATTGTGTAAATTTGTAGAGTTAGGTTCTTTCTTCTATATTGCTACTTATCTCTTTACCTATGTTTATGTATGTCTATCTCCCACCTTATCTATATAGGTATACATTCTAGAATATTTATTCAAATTATACATTTATTGCATTTATGTATACACCTAACCATATGCATTATGCTATCCACTTGACTTGACCATTTTCATGACCTTTATCATTTGTGCGATGATGGGGTTGACCCTACAACCATTGATTTGACCCCAACTTTTTGCAAAATTAAATTCAAATTTTGATTGATTGTCACCAATTATTTTCTTACCTTAGGTCAACCAAACATATATTTGTGTGATTTATAACTATGTACTTGTATTTTAAGTCACTTTATTGCACTCATGTTTATCATCAAATAACATTGAATATCATTTGCAATTAAAAAACAACATGCTAAGAACATTTTGATTGGAGGACCCAAAAAGAACATAGTTATACATCTACCACTCTAGACCATTTGTAGGACTATATTTTATTATTTTCAATCCTTTACACAAGATTTTTGGGGGCTAATGTAGAACATGTCCCAAGTGATATAATAATATCCCTCTAAATATATTCTAAATAGCACTAATCTTCAAATCAAAGAAAAGGGTGGAGAAGAAAGAGGTAAACCATGCCAACAAAAGAGTAGAAGTACACATTTAGTTAGATTAGATCCACATGGAAAAGGACAAACTTGTGGGCACAAAAAAGACTTTAAGGTGTGCACTTGATCTCAAATAGAGCAAATTTCTTCACAAAACTTAGGATATTGCATAGATAGAGAGGTATCATTTCCAATGTAGTGACATACTAGATTCTAGAATCTTTGTCAAAAGCATGCATTCTTTAGACATCAAGCTGAGAACCGATCTTTTCTTTGCATTTACTTTCTTAAAATATTAGTTAATTTAGAATTGTATTTTCCCAGATATCAACATTAATCAATCTAGGTTATAATGTGTTTAGTTATAAAAATTTCATGGATTGGCTTAGACTATTTGTATAGAAAAATATTATTTTCCTTTTACATTTTTCTTGGTGAACACATCGACTCTTACATGAGTTAAAATCCTCCTAGATATTTTCATAAATATTATGATTTTAAGATCTATATTTTTTTAAGTTTACATCTTATTTTTTATCTACATCCTCATACTTCATTTATACATTTTAAATCTAGGTTTTGGTGTGCTTATGCATATAACTAATCATCAACCACCCTACTCGCCCTTGACTTTACTTTAGGGTTTACAATTTACATCTATTGTATACCAAGTATTTAAGACTAATTTATTGATCTACAATAGGTTGTACCTCATCAATACCACTAGATTACTCTTATCAAGGTTTGGACCTTTAGTATATTTTTTTGAACCCTAGCCCATCCACCCTTAGATAGAGCTCCATTATTTTCAAATAATATATTATCATTATCCTTTATCCTTGTAATTTATGCATTCTCCACTTAATAATTTTTACATGTTTACTTAGTTTGTGACATGTCATCCATTTTCCCTTGATTCAATTGTGACATTTTGTTACATAAATGAGATCACTTTACTCATGTAGAAGCATTATATCACCACATATATTCATTTGATTAAAGTTTAAGGATTTGATCATAAATTTTCCTTTTCTATATCACACCCTTACTCTACTCCTCCATGTTTACCATTTTTTACATATACCTTATATCTAGAGAGTGATAGTAGTGTGCTTAATCATATTTACATTATATAGATTTGATCACCTTTCCTTTATATTATTCACTTCATGCTATGTTTAGTCTGAAGGATAGCCATGATATACTTATACCCTCCATTTCTATGAATGATATATATTGTGATGAGGTTACACTTGATTCACCTACTCACAACATTGTTGCACCTTATGATGATAATATTTAGATACATGTTAAGTCTACTGTCATTTGGCTTATGGATTTTCATATCTTATAGCTTATAGTAAGATTAACTCTATTCTTATATTTCATACCTTTATTATACCTTAGAATCCTCCAATAACTAGACATGAAACTATGGGGTATCATGCTTAATCTAAAGAAACATTTCCAAGGATTCGATATATGTTCCTCAAAAGTACATAAGAATATATCTTATTGAAAATACAACACAAAAGAGAGCTAGAGGCTCCAACACAACAATCAATAATTCATCTCCAACACACACTAACTTTAATTACCATCAAACGGATTTATAAATCTTTTCTTCTTTCTAACTACTCCAACCACCACATAACTAATACTTAATAGATTAACAATAATATGTTAATTTATTATTTAGTATATATGTTGGGGATCTCAAGTAGGACTTGAGCAATAAATTACGTGAACTTAAACAATTATAATGTAGATTAAATTATCAAAGAACATAAGAATGAATTCAAAGACAATGACAACTAGTGAACTAGTGATGAACTAGTAAACTATCTTTATAATTTAAAATTGGACTCAACTATGATCAAACCCTCCATCTTAGATAGAGGTCCCATTTCAAAAATATTTGATAGCTAACCATCAATATTCTTGTGTCAACAAGAGACTAGACCCAACACCAATTGAAAATATTCCAAACAACAAATGAAACCCACAACAAAAGTCACACAAAGCAAACCTACATACCCAAGCAAAGAAAACACAAAATAATGATAATATGAGGCCACATAGAATGTTTTAATGTGCTAAAACCAACAGTGGAAGTTATTAAATTCCAACCCTTCATGTGCCTTCTAATTTACCACCTTGAAGCATAATAGATGTAACCACATGTGTTACTAGTAGAAAAAATCATTATTGCCATAAAAGAATAAGAAAGCCACCATGTGTTGAAGGCAACAAAAATAAAGAACTAAGGAGGCTTAAAAGCCAATTAGTCTTACCAACTTCCTCAAGAATTAGGTTGAATATTGTATAATGTCATCAACGACCACTAATCCACACCTAAATTGACAAAAGAATTAGCCAACAATTCACTTTCCTAAAACAATAAAAGAAACTGATTTCATTAGAGGAGAAGTAAAGAGCTCAATCTTTGTACAAAAAATGATCAAGTTTCCAATTAAGATAATCACCTTTACAAAGACCCTTAATAATATTTTTAAACTCTCCTCCAACCACCAACTTCTCAAAACTTAGAACAAAGACAACAAAAAATCTAAACAATTACTCTTTTTCGATTTTATTTCATTATTTAAACACCCAAAAAATATGAAACCTTCTCTATAAATAAAGTGATATTAAGCATCCCTATATACAATACCAACTCTAATCAAACAATTATTATCTTTTTTTTTAGACTGTAGGAATCGGTTGGGTATTCGTCCCCCTATAAACTACAATGCGCTTGGCAAACTTTTTTCACGTGACCGGTGACACACGTGACATGCCCTCCAATACCACAAGGACAGTGGGGAGACTAGACCTCGTGACCTCTTCCCTGCAACATGATAGCCAATCGAATTAGACCCACCGCCACATCAAACAATTATTATCTAAAACAACCCCTAAAAAATAAATTTCTAAATAATTACTAAAACTATCAAACAAACCAATTATTTTCTCACACTATTTTTCTCTCACCCCATTAACACAAGTAAGTGTTATTAAGTTTGTGAAGTATGAGGAAACGACCACAAAAAGCCATAGTTGAGCATTCAGAGTTGTATACAACCAAAATAAAAGGTGAGACTGAACCTTCACCCACTCACTCATTAAGGTTCGATATTTTCAAACAATAAAAACATTTTTGGGATCAACCATGATTACGTTTTATCTCTGAAAAAGCATCTCAAAAGCTGAAAAGACAGACAACCTTTCATGATTTGTCGTTCCCCTATGGATTGTTCACACAACCTCACTCCTTAGCCAGCTAAACATGGTTTGTCCGCGTTAATAATCCACGCACAAGAATACAAACATAATATTACGAGATCATCTGAAAAGATACGGAAAAATGTTTTCTTGTCCTCTTGACACGTTGCCTTCAAATATGGAGCCCGCGGTAGTCGTCGTTTATGTATTTGTGGATCTGTCCTCTGCAATAAATGTCTCATTGTGATAGATGGACCTTTTTGTTCTCTAATTCAACGACTCTGTTATTTGGATTAGTGATATTTAAGAATATTCTTTTATAGGGTTGTCGAAATTGTTAGATGACATTATATAAAATATCAGTAGATAAAAGTAATGTTGATATAAATTGATTTGTTTGTGTACCAAATTTAAGTGTTTTTGTACTCTAGAATGAGAATATTGAAATATGTGAGATACTTAAATGAATACAAATGAATGTATGTAAATGTTTCGATATAACAATAATTTGGATAAATGTATATTTATTCATTTTATTACAATTAGTGAAATAAGAGGGAATTGGATACATATGAATTTGAATTTCGCAAATTTTAAATCTACTTTGTGGATAGGAACCCATGCTTGTATAATCCAAGATGATTGAACAATAAGATCTATGTATAAAATGATTATATAATTATGGAGGAGGTCAAATTTGTGGATGCAAGATTTGGTCCCCATGCTAATAAGAATGACTCAAAATGATGGAGACGTAAGATCTTTGTGTAGAGAATGAATGTGTGATCATGAAGGGTGCAACAAATTTGTATTTATTACAAAAAAGATGTGTAGAAGTGGTCACAGAGTAAATATGTAAGTAGAAATGGGGTGGGGGTCTTAGCTCAATTGACTAAAGCATCCTATTGCAGGCAAGAGGTCACGAGGTCTAGTCTCCACCCATCCCCGTGGTATCGAAGGGCGTGTTGTGCTAGCGCCATTGAATATTAATCTTGAAGTGTTTATAGATTGGTCACAAAGAACAATCTTCCCCATGTGAGACGGAGAGTGTGTCACACCATCACCAATCACAAAAAAATAAATTTACCAAAACACTTAAATTAGAAAAGACTACCCAATTCATGCATTCTAAAAAAAATAAAAATAAAAATACACCTTTACTACATTGAAAATAATCCAACTTAATATTCAAATATTTTACGCCGAAGGCGTATCCAAGTTGAAAGAGGCCGAGCTAAAATGCATAATCAACGGTTGACTCTTTCCTGGAGACCATTGAAATCATCGTAACCGTTAATTTTTACGGTCGTATTTATCTCGTGTTTTATTACGCCAAAGGCGTTCCTTGACGATGTACAGATTCATAAAACGCTTGCACGATGATCATTTAGATCATGACCATTGAAATTTGCCTCAAAATCATCGGGAGTAAGCCGCCGTTGTTCCCATAACTTAACTCCACCTCGCCATTGCTTTTCGTCTTCTCAGGCGGCGACAAAGCTCTATACTCCATAGCACTCTTCACCAACACGACAATGCCATTTCTTTTCAATGACTTTCCAAGAGAACAAGTTTAATGCTTGGTCTTAGTTTGATTGGGAAGGGGCAGAGCCTTTGTAGGCCTTTGTTGTCTTCCACTAGGCGGACACAGAGGAAGAGCCTTGCTTGTTGTCTCCATTCCCAATCACTACACAAAATCATCGACAATGGCACGTTGCATAGAAGTCAAATGCGCGAAAGATTGAGAATGGGTTTCATGGTAAACAGAGGGCCATTCTGGTATTTGAGAATGAAAGGCTGCTTCCACTAGAGCAGACAACTTTCTCCACCGACCAAGGGGACTAGCTGCAGCATCCACTGTGGACAATGCCACCATACATCTTAGCCCTTTAAATTGGAGTTACACAGATTTGAAAGATTAGATGTTCAATGAAGGGAAGAAGTATGGTGCGTGAAAAAGCAAGAGGATGATGGGGTTAAACAGGCAGAGAGAGCGAAGTCCAAGAGAGATGAAAAGCGTTAGAAAGGCAGCTTATACCACTGGCAATCACAAATGCCAATAACCACTGAGCAATTTGCAATGGAGTTTCCTAGCAAATTCCATTGTTGACATTTTTGGCCGCAATGATTAAGGAGGCATCATGATTCAAAATCTCATTCAAAGGAGGAACAAAGTTATCATCATTCAAAGGAGGAACAAAGTTATTTGAGTGACAATGATTGGTATAGGATGGACTATTTACCTCAAAACCCATTTGCCAGAGACAAATACAAAGTCAAAGTCTCTAATGGGGTTGCGGTATATCTTCAAATTAAGATCTTCGCCAAATAGAGTTTAGGATAGAAAGCAGGTAATCGAGATCATACATGTATCATCCTCCTTTCTTGCCCAGTACACAAAAAAAATTGGCCTTACGCTTCCAATTATGTTCCCAACAAGGAAAGGAAGAAAAGAGCTCTCTCAGACAACTTTGCTGCCAATGTTTTGGGTAGGATGTCTGATTTTATGTAGGGTTATTATAGTAATGAATACATCCTTCCCCAAAACAAAAAGAACTTAACATAAATCAACATTGCATTAAACTTTAATTTCACCTTTCCAAAGTTGTGGATCATCTTTTGTTGTCTGTGGGGTCCACATAGATGAAAAAAATAAAAGGGAAAAGTTGGTGTGCCACAAAGAATGAGCCCAAATAATAGAGATGATCTTTCAGAAACTTTAAAACATATAGATCATGATTAGATACAACATGTGTAAAGAAATATATACCCATGTCCAACAGTCGGTGGTCTATAAATTTTCACAACATATAACAAGAAAATATTGTTATGATTTTTTTAACTATCAGTCTATCTTACCATCTATATCTCTTTATCTCCTCCGCTCCCTCTTCTTCTATATCACTTTAGCTCTCCCTCTCTGGATGGTTTCTACATAATTATAATTTTCTTATTATTACATTTGTGAATTCTACCTAGCAATGATTATAAACATTTGCTACTAATATCGACTATATTTTTCAAGTCATGGGAGTTGGATCAATAGAAAATCCCTTTATTAAGAGGTATTTTTGGAAAGTGGTGAACATTATTATTTTTCTCATTAGAAAACATAAGCTGAAGCGCACATATCTCTCTCTTCCCCCCTCTATCTCTTCCTCTTCCTCTTTTATCCCTATCTCTTCCTCTTTGTCTCCCTCTCTCTATTTCAAAAATAACATGAGCCTATTGGTAATGGAGTCTGATTATCTTCCTCATTGAAAGGTTTTGTTTCAGTCATGTTTGGATTCCTATAAAAGGATGCATAGTTGACTTGTAGCTATCATTTCTCTATTGAGACCTTCGTTGCATAGGAAACATCATTTTCTAAATGACCTACCAATTGACCTCATGTATTGCACAAATGTATGCAAAAAATAGACATTTTTTTAAAATTGATCTTCCACAACTCTTCGACGTACCCATTGCACACCAAGGTGCAATTGCTAGTAATTAATATATATCTACATTACAAATCAAACACAATGCATGAAATAAATCCCTTCCCCCTGCCAAAAATAAAATAATAAGTATAATATTAAATAATGATGCAGATAGTTTCATATCGATGGATTATTCCAACGCGACCCGAGAAAGGTGGCATCGTATCTTTCTCATCTACCGAATTTTGGTAGAAACCAAAATTCTGTTTTATTTTTCTCACTTGCGGTTGCCGGCTTCGCTAATACGGCCAAACACAGAACATCTTACTGTATTTAGGTGGCGTGTCCACATACTCGCTACGCATCACCACAAATATTTAATACTGTTTTTTAATTTTTTAATTACAGGGGATGCGTGTTTGGTGTCCGTTAGATGCGGAGGAGTGTATAAATATCCTCTCCCGAAACCAATTTTCTCATTCCATCTCACCATTCCCTCTATATTTACAGAGCTCTACTTTTTTAGGTGATTCAGGCGTTTGGGCTCAGAAAATGGCAGGAGCAAACAAGTTGGCATACGCAGCGGCCTTCGTAATGGTGATGATTATGATAAGCGCAATGCCAGTGAAGGGGGCGGAGGCGCCCGCTCCATCAATGCTTACTGGCACAGCTTCTATGGCCTTGGCTCCCCCTTTACCAGCTGCTCTCTTTGCATCTTTCATTCTTGCCTTGCTCTGCTTTTTTCATTGATCTATCCAGCAGACGGAGATGGAGATGATAGATCGCTTTAACTTTTTTCTTTTTTAATGTCTGACTATATTGATGGCCATTGTAGGCCGAATTTTCAAAGGTTTTCTTTGTTTCCCCATTTATCAAATAAGGGCACATTTCCATGTCCTGGGTAAAGCATTTGAATAATGATATTATGATGTTTTTGGAAATTATTGGCTTTGCTCTATTGTGCTTATCAATGACTGTATTGAATGGCAAGGTATTTTAGATCTACAGTTTAAGGTATTGCGGATGCATTTCTTTTCTAAGTACAAATTTTACTATTTATGCTGTTTGCTTTGCTTAGTTAAACGATTGGCGGTGGCATTCAGAGTTTTGCCTTGTTACCATACTGTGATTGCCCTCATTAATGGGAGGGCAAAGCTGTTTTCAAATACAGAGAATTTTACTGTCATTATGAGGCAACATTCTTGCCGTTGAATTCATTGCACAATAAATCTTAATGAACTCTGTAGATAAAAATAGATCCCACACAATTTTATCAAGCATTACCCCGATATTGATTCCCACACGGTCGCATCTATAATGTTGGGAGGCCAATAACTTTGAACACCGTTGAAACCTATTTTGTTATTTTCCCTTTGGAATTACCTATTTAATCGCTCCCTCGATCGATGCAACATATAACTATGTACTAGAAAAAAAACATATAATGGAGATCCCCGCATTTCAATTTTTTTGGTATAACATAAAGCAAATTTACGAGTTAAATTTAAATACTTTGAAGAGACATTTTAGTTGGGTAGTACAGGGTTTAAATTTGATGGTCGATCTGGTGTGTAAAGTCATTATTTGTTCTTTCTTCATTCTCAAGATAAATCATAGTTTAATTATACATAATTAAAGCCAAAACATTTCTATATACACGATTAATTCAAAAAAAAATCTATATAAATCTTCATAGACTATGAAAATTCTGTCCAAAATATATAGATAAAATATATATTTCACTATGATTCCATGTAAATTTGGACTACCTCTGTCCAAAATTCCCACTATGTTTTCACAGTATACAATCTTCCCAGTATTTTGACTGTATTTTATAGCTTAAATTCCTCAATATAACCGTACGACCATCAAATTTGGGCTCTGCAAGAATAAGGGCACACGCCATCATTACTACGGCCATAACAGCTAGAGAACTTGTTTGTTCTTGCCATTCCGAGAAGGTGGGATTTGACTAGTAAAAACCACAATAAAACAGAGTAAAAACCAAGGGAAATGAATGCAGAGATTTACTTTGGTGAGGGATATTTATAGTGCCGCACCGTACATGGGGCCACCAGAAGCTTAGTATTAAAAGAAATAGAATATATTTGTCCGTCCGAATCTGACAAGGAACCTGATTCTTACAAATTTACAATTACAGCCGAGACATCTAACACTGTAGGTTATTAGACAATCTTAATCATGGTACAACGTGTGGGAATCTTGATGCCTTGTCAAATATTCGCCAGACATTGTTGAGCTGTAGAGAGTCTTTTCAGAGGATGTGATTCCAATCGATAATTGAAAAATCAAATTTGTGAAGAGACTCAGACATTACGCACCATTTACGCTAACAGGACATAGCTGATTTCACACGTGGTACCATTATTACGATTGCGAAAACAACCCAAAGTGTGCTGTCTTGGCTGTAATTCCGAGAATTAGGTTCTTGTCAGATTCGGACGAATGTATTCTATAACGTTTCTGGTGATCCCATTTGCGGTACGGTAATAGAAATAGACTTCGCTCTGACGAAATCTCTGCATTCATTTCCCTGGGTTTTGCTAGACAAATCTTAAGTCTTGGAATGGCAGGAGCAGACAAATTATGTTGCTTAGCAGTTCTGGCCTTGGTAATGACGGTGTGTGCAGTGAATGGTGAGGAAGTGGCGGCGCCGAGCCCGTCTCCGATTGCAAGCGCCGCTTCAATGACGGCGCTGTCCTCTGTAGCAGCTGCTCTCGTCGGATCTCTAGTTGCTTTTTTCGTCCGCTCTTTCCGCTGACGTGTTTGACACAAGGGCGAGGGGTTTTCATTTCTCCTGCGTATATTTTGCCGCGGTGAGGCCGATTGTTTGGTTGTTTAGAGGAAAGGTTTTAAGGCTGTTTGGTTTATTTCATCGTTTTTGCCTTCTAGCAAATAATCCGTTCAGCACAAATACAAGCATATGTTGTTGTGATCCGCTTTGATACAATGATAAAAAGACACATCTGTGGAAATTTTTGGTTTTCTATTGTGATTGAATGTCCGAGGGGCATGACAGAGACCTCCACGGATTTCGCCAGAATGTTCACTACGGCTCCATAGTAATATAATTCACAACTATTTAAAAATCAAAATGGGAAAAAAAGAGTAAATTGTCTGAGGAAAAATGGAGTACCTATTTTTTCTTTTGAATTACAAGTGTTTGATTGATTGATTGAGAGATTTTAATGTCGTTAACGAGACCCGACAGTCTATGGGACCAAGAGCCAAAAAAAAAAAAAAGCTAAAAAATCTTCAAAAAAATTTCGATGTTGGATCTTTTGCTATGGATTTTGACCAAAAAACTAGCAGCCTTGCTGATTTTCTCCTCCTCGAATAACTCATGCAGATTGTCAGTTTTTAAGTTGCTCTCAAACTGGGTGCGGATGTCCCCATAAACAGCGCAATCCATGATAAAGTGCCACTCCGTCTCCACCACCCCTTCGTTACAAAAGATGCAAATTCTATCCTCCCACGCTTCCTTAGGTATCGTCCACCTCCCGGTTTCACATTTGAGATGGTGCGAACCGGTCCTCAGTTGAGCAATTAACATCCTTGCTTTACCTTTAATAGCTACCCCTAAGTAGGTTTTTTCATCGTGTTCTCAAATTGGGTTGAACTTTTTGACATATTGAGTTTTCTTTCGACCAATCGGCTTTGTCCACATGGCAGTCCTGAATTTATTTGCAACATACTTTTTTATTTCTTCATTGGTGTTAGGGCACTTGTGCAAGCTAATGTTCCACTTGTTTAGCCATTTGTTATTTTGTTTCATCCATGTTTTCTTCCTACGGTTTAAAACCTCTTCTACGACAATTTTGGGCCAACGGTGATCATCCATGTTTTCCACCACCTTTAGATAGCTTAGTAACCGACTTATAGCTAAAGCCTCCAGCGGTAAAGTTCCCGACTCAACTAAGAGAATATCATAAGGGATAGTCGTTTTGATTGTTTTATTCGCAAAAGCTTGTATCATTGAGTAACCAATACTTATTTCCCAGGCCCATTTCTTATGCTAGGAGAATATCACAATATATGGCAGGTGGTGATTTATCATGTTTTCTTTCGTGTTTTTTATATGAGAGAAGATTTTTTATTCAAAAAAATTACTAATTAGCACCCTAATTTTAGATTTGGGTCTTTGGAATTGATATCCGAGCATGTAGAAATGATCTTTTGACCATGTTGTCAATATAGCAAGCATAGAATGGACCTACAATGATAGGGTTTTCACGATGTTCTCATAATTATTTTATGAAATTTTAGTAAGTTTTTTCTATAATTTTTAAATGATTTTAGATTGAATGAAAAAAGGGTTTTAAATAAAACAATCAAGTTCATAAATCAATATAATGTTTTTGTTAGTTAATGAAATAGTCATTAATAATGTAGACACTAAAAATTGTCCTATGTCTGTGGCTTAATTTTTGTTTAACCTAATTAAATATAGACTAACCCTTTTCTTCTAATCCTAAATTTGATTTTTTTCCTATTTTTATAATTAAATGATTAATTACATTTATTTTTCTTCATTATTTGTTAATTAAACAACTTTAATTAATTGACCCTTTTGATTAATCCCTAATTTCGTTTATGATTAAATAAATATATATTTTTATTTAATTATCCACTAATTTTGTTCTATAATTAAATAAATATGTTTATTTATTTAATTATTCACATGTGGTTGAAAGTAGATAAATTTTATTTATTTATTTTAAACTTGTCTTATTTTCTTCTCTACTTAACTCCTCGTCATATTTTCTCTCTGCAGTTAACTCTTTCTTTCTTCCACTTAACTCTTCCATTTCACTATTTCCTTCTCCACTTCCCACATGTGATAGTAGTCTTGTCGAGGCTCGACTTTGAGGGTTCCCTGGACCTTAGCCCCCAAAGGGCATCTATGGAGGAGGATACAACCATTCCCGTCCCCTCTATAAACAATGGTGACGACATTGCACATAGAAAAAGTTTTAAAGAAGTCGTTACGAGTAGTGAAATAGTTATCCCAACCAACACACATTTCTGTGTGTCGGATCAACAACCAGAGGTGGGTGAAGATGGCAAATCTAGAGAACAAGGTAAGCCCTCTTGCAGTTTCGGTTATGCAAAGATTAGACCTAACCTTGGAATGAAAGAGATTATCAGAAGTGAAAAGTTTAGAATTAAAGAAATTGCAATCTTTTTTGCCACTATTGATATCAATAAATTGTCGGCTAGGAAATTTCTAGATTTTTGGTTTTCTAGCATATGGGTAAATAAATTTGGAATTCAATTAAATTGTTGTAGAATGTTGCAAAAGGGTTTGTTTGCTATTTTCTTCAAATGGCATGAGATGCAAGGGAAAACCCTTGCTAAGTATTTTTGGAACATCAATGATTGCATGTTTCGAGCGTTGGCTTGGAACCATTCTGCCATTGCGGAGGAAGTACTTGCTCTCTCCTACCCACGACGGGTCGTTGTGAAAAATGTACCCCCGGAATTTTGGAAGCTTGTCCTGTCCATCCTTGCTCTATTTGTCAATGTGCTTAGAATGGATGAGGCTGAGGCCTCGCCGTTGAACCTTGATGCTAGGGCACTCGTTTCTCTGACCCCTCAGGGTGGAATTCCCTCCTGGGCTCCTCATTGAAGATGAGGAAAAAAATGTAAGTTGCCCTCTTGAAATTTTGGGTAGTCTAAGTGCTTGTTACCTGTGTCGTCATGAAGGACATATTTGAAAGAATTGTCCTATAATTAAAAGGAAATAAAAAAGGGATGTGGGTAACTCTAGTAAGGGGGCTATGGATAAATAGAAGAATGCTACTAACGAGGTGCATTCTAAAGATGGATTTGTCGAGACTCCATCAGTGGAACACAACTAAGTAGAAGGGTACTCTCCTCCCCGATAGACTTGTGATTCCACGGTCAGATTGAAAACCTCGTGCTCGGTGAACCAGGGTGACCAAGCATTAGGGATGGCCTCCCCTATCCATAATTTGATTTCAAAAAGGAACTCATTTGATGCCCTTACTAGGGAGGAAGCGGTGGATAAAAATGAGGAAATTGACCAAGTCGTTCAACCCAAACCCTAATCCTTCGATTAATTGGAGCAAGGAACAACTTGAAAAAATTAATGCACAACAGCTTGCTATGTGAAAAATCCAGAAAGAATTGAGGAAACTCTGTTAAATAAGGATGGTTCACTTAAGAACAAAACTGAATAGACAAACCTAATGCAACTCAAAAGAGTTGAGGGAAAACTCAGTTTAGAAAAGAAAAATTCAGGGGATCCTCAAACTTGGTATGCGATTGGGGGTGGTTCTTCCAAGTCCTCAGTTATGGGGATATCCTCATAACCACAATCTAAGGCAGAGAAAACTCTGCATAGTAGTCTTAAGGTTGGAGATCAACTAAATAGAGAGAACACTAAAGATAGAGAATTATCTGTTATAAGTAATGGGGCTATCCAATAGGATTCCAACCAACTTGAACATAGGCAACTCGAAAAAGTTGAACGTATCTTGGACATTATAAACTTTGTGACCAATTCCACACCACCCACAACAGGTGAGTCTACAAGTGACTTTGGGGATGAAGTTGAGGAGGATATCATAAAGGAGAGGATTGTGATAATCACTAAACCTAAAAAAGGGTCTGGGAGGCCAAGGAAATATGGCACCCCAGCCTCTGGCGATCCTTGTTAGAAACCAAGATCACCTACATGCAATCACCTGTCACATGCAAAAGACATGCAAAACCAAAGAAGATGTTATGTAAACCTCAAAGTAAAAATGCATTATTGAGAATCAATTATTACAAAGAGATCAATCCTTATGAAGGAGATCAAGAAACCCTAAAAGGGAAACCCTAGTGTGCACACTTAATAATTAATGAATTATTAATGTGCCTAAGTTTAGCTTAAGTAACTAAAGGAATAAGTGACTTAATTAATTAACCAATATGATATAATTAATTAAGTGTAATAACTTATTACTCTAACACCCCCCTTTAAGATAAACTTAGGAAGTAGCTAAAACACTAGAAAAAGATGCATGAAAGCAAAGATGGGTCCCAACAACTAGGCCTGATCAGGTACCCATTTACAAATGCAAGAATGAGGTAGAGAAGGAAAACCCAGTGGGACAAAACCCCCCTATGATGAGATGACATGCTGCAAAGAAGCACTGGAAGAACACTGCAGAGTAACACTAGAACCACAATCTGGCAAGAAAGGAAAGATACTTCTGTCTACAAGAAACCATATCGGAATCATAATGATGCAACAACAGACCCGATGCCACGGAACACTCAAAAACTCCAAATAGGAACACCTTGGAATCTATGAAGCAATAGAAGATTATTGAATGAAAGTGATACTGAAATGAACTGCAAAGATGCAAGGTGCACTCTCCCAACTGCCAAAACATCCAAGTAATCTCCAAAACACCCATCGGGCCAAATCTGGATTAACAATAAACTTGGGACAGATACATAAAAAATTGCATGAACAACAACATAGATCTCCTCAATACCTTTCCAACGCCGCAAAGATAGCGAAAATCAGAGATCGTGGCAAAAAGTTATGAGCTCGGAAGCATAAAATAATCATTTGACTTCAAATAGAAATAAATTCAGATAAACAGAAAAATATTGTAAAATAAACTACACCACAGGAAAGTGCTCGGAACCAGCTTTCCGACAATATCTCATTTTCTCGATTTCGATACCATATGCCCAAGTTATGCCAAAAATAAATAAATTGCTCCTTTAGGGCAAATCAGGGTTAAGAGGGCGCAAAGAGGCTATACGACCGTTGATGTCATGATGACGTCAACACTTACCAAGCATAAATTTGACAGCCATCTGGTCGTCACCGCAAAAATTCAGCCCCCCTGCAAAATTTTTGGGCCCTTGGTCACCCATGTGACCATGGGCATAGGGCAAGGGGCTGGGGCGGAGCCCCTGGTTCTCCATAGGACCTCGACGGGTGCTGGAGGCGGCCGGGGGCTGGGGGTCGGGCGCAGAGCTCCCGGTCCCCCATAGGACCACAGACTTCGTTAGAGGGCCCAGGGGGCTGACTCAGATCGGTGGTTGAATGGCGGAGAAGGTTGGCGGCGGTGGCGAGATGATTTGTGCGGGTGACGCAATTTTTTTTGAAAAATGAACCTCAGAATGCATGCTGGGGAGGACGTACGACCTTCCTGGCAAACATTTTTGCCTCAAAAACCAACTTCTCAGAAATTGACCAAATGACAGGCATTCCTAGGGTTTTGGGCCGCTGCGAACGCGATGGTGACCTCCATTTGAGCCCAAAGTGGCCCAAAAAATCGGCTACTCCCAAATCTTGCAAAAAAGATGCTTATGGAAACCCTTGCACTTGAAACTCACTAAAATACCATATCTTTAGATCACGAATAAGCAGTTGCAGGTCTAGAGCTCTAATGCCATGTTAGAAACCAAGATCACCTACATGCAATCACCTGTCACATGCAAAAGACATGCAAAACCAAAGAAGATGTTTTGTAAACCTCAAAGTAAAAATGCATTATTGAGAATCAATTATTACAAAGAGAGCAATCCTTATGAAGAAGATCAAGAAACCCTAAAAGGGAAATCCTAGTGTGCACACTTAATAATTAATCAATTATTAATATGCCTAAGTTTAGCTTAAGTAACTAAAGGAATAAGTGATTTAATTAATTAACCAATATGATATAATTAATTAAGTGTAATAACTTATTACTCTAACAATCCCAACAACCAACGGGTCAAAAATAAAGGAAAGAAGACTAGTATTTTTATTCAATCACCCACGGCCAAAAGAACATAGGTTGAGGAAAAGATTCCTAAATGTTTTGAGTAGTTCAAAAACTGCCAAGAGGAAACCCCTAGGACAAGTGAATATGAATCTTAATATTATATCTTGGAACATTCAGGGACTAGAGTCCCTAGACATAAAATACATTGTGAGAAGGTTCTTAAACCTTGAGCCTAAAAATGATATTGTCCTTTTGCAAGAAACAAAAGCATCGAGGTTTACCCTGGAGGTAAACATGAGATTCATGTGGAAAGAATCATGTCAGTTCTCCACCCAACATGAGAGGGGAAGAGGAGGTGTTTAAATTATCCTTCCAAACAAATGGAAACAATCCATTGTAAGCAGTGTCATCTCTTCTTGTAACAAGGTGGCATAGATAATCATGGAAAAGGAGGGTGCAAGAATGGGGGTTGGAGCTATCTATGCTCTGAATGATCATAGAGAAAGAATTCAGCTGTGGCAATGGATGACATCATACTTTCCTGAAGGGCCTTGGGTCCTAGGGGGTGATTTCAATATGGTAGAGCAAGTGGAAGATAAGTAGGGGGAATTGATGCTGCATGGAAGGGCTCAAAAAGACACTTCTGGAAAAGGCTAAAAAATAAACTTGAGCTAACTGATCCTTTGGAAAACAATAAGAAATATTGCAAAGGAATTTGGTTCACATGGTGTAATGCTTAGCAAGGGAAAAGAAGGATATAATCACGGGTGGATAGGTTTTACGCAAATAAAAATGCCATCGATTTCCTCCCTGAAAAGTCAGGACAACATGTTTGTGTTATCCCTACACCCTCTCAGACCATCATCCCATCAAAACAACACTCTCCTTGGCCCAAGATAGAAGGCTGGATACCCCCAATAAACCTAAATTCATGTTAAATACTTAGCTTATTCAAGATGAGGGATGCAGGGATGGCATAAGATCCACAAGGGAGATAAATATATGGATGTTGAAAGAGGAAAGTGCCATAAATAGATGGAATCAAAATGTGGAAGCTTGGCAGAAGCTTCTTCAAACAATTGGGAAAAAAAGGCCATGGACAAAAGGAAAGAAGAGCATGAACTCCAGGAGGCTCTGTTCATAGCCGAGGCCAGGATACAAGAGGATCCTTCAAACATCTACTTAAGTGAAGCTCTAACAAGAACCAAAAATGATCTAAGGAAGATTCAAACCTACAAATCCAAAGGCCTCAAGGTCAAAGCCAAATTAAATTGGATGCATCATGGAGATAAAGGGTCCAAGTTTTTTTTCAGTTACATCAAGGAAAAGGCATGGAAAGAGCAGATTTGGAAAATCTGGAAGGATGGTAGGCTCTTGAGCTCCTAGAAGGAAATTCTAGCACAATTCCATGCTTTTTATCAAAAACTCTTTACCTCAGAAGACTCCCAAGAAAGCAACAAGATGGCTAGAGAGCACATAAGGAACATTATCCCCAAAAAAATCAATAACACACAAGCTGCTAGGTTGAATGCTGATATAACAAAAGCAGAAGTACAAAAATCTATTCAGTCCATGCAAAATGATAAATCCCTAGATGTGATGGATTATCTATTGAATTTTACAAGACATTCAATGACTGGGTAAGTGAGGATTTGTTACAAGTCTATCATGAGGCCTTACAAAGAGGCTCATTAGGAAGATACATCAATAAGGGTATTATTAAGCTTCTTCCTAAAGGGGGAGAAAAGACCTTAATAAAAAATTGGAGGCCCATAACCCTATTGAATGTGTCATACAAGATACTTGCTAAAATTCTTGCACCAAGACTAGTGGATATCCTCCCAAGATTCATTAATAGCACTCAAACTAGATTCATCAAAGGGAGATACATTTTAGATAATCTGATTACAAGTTGGGAGGCCATTGAATGGTCAAGGAACTCTAATCAAAACTTTGTAATGTTGCTTTTAGACTTTGAAAAAGCCTATGACAAAATTGAATTGGAATTCTTGAGATCTATGTTGGAAGCCTTTGGGTTCCCAAGCTACTTTGGTAAAGTAGTGAATACCTTGTTAAGGGATGCAATGGCTCAGGTTGATGCCAATGGAGATCTCTCAGAGGAAATCTCACTTGGTTGATCCATAAGACAGGGATGCCCCCTCGCTCCCTCACTCTTTGTTATAGCATCAAATGCTCTACACTACTTACTCATGGATCAAACCCTCTCTCCCCAAGTAAGGGGGATATGCCTCCCATATCAAACTGAGTTAATCAATATCCAGTTTGCAGATGATACTGCAATCTTTATTGAGTTGGAGGAAGGAAATCTTGAAATGTTAATGGAAAAACTCTAGATTTTTTGCCAGGCTTGAGGAGCTAGAATATCATTTCCTAAATCCAATTTCCTTGGATGGATAGAGGCCCCACCCAATTGGCTGTAAAAAAATGATTTCCAGTGGGGAGGACCCAATAAGTTGGTAAGATATATAGGAATTCTGTTTGCCATCAATCCTAATTTAAAGGAAATATGGGGATGGATAAGTGAAAAATCTGAAAAAAAACTTGGCAGTTGGAACAAATAGTACCTATCTTTTATAGGAAGATTCCAAATTTGTCAGATTATTCTCTCTTCATATAGCATATATTTTGCATTGGTTTGGTTCTTTAATAGCTATCAAATCAACAAAATTCAAAAAAGGATCAGGGCATTCTTATGGTTTGATGGTAAAGGTCAATGAAAGAAGCATTTAGTTAAATGGGAATGGTGTTGTATGGGGAATATGGAAGGTGGTCTGGGGCTCAAGGACCTAATTTAGGGCATCACACTTTCTATAAAATGAATTGCCCATGCCATGGAAGGAAAGGAACCCTGGAAGGTTCTAATAAGATATAACATCAATAAGGTTTTACCCAAGAAGGCCAAGTCTTAAAAGAATCTACCTCTTCGTGACATCCTCCTTAACAAACACTCCATGTCACTTGCGGGCTCACCTGTTTTTACTAGCTTGTGGAAGGCATGGGAAAAGGTTAAACACAAACTTTTCTTCAAGAATGGCAATGTCAACCTCGGTAATGGACAAAGATTTCAAGCCTACTCCTCATTGTGGTGGAGCCTGGAACACCTCAATAAACCCCTAGCCCTACTGCAGGGGTGGTCAACTAAAACATGGTAGCACTCAGGCATCCAGACCTTCCATGACATCCTTCATAATGACCAATTAAAGCCTATGGACAAGTTGGTTGAGAATTTTAGGTTGGATAGCTGTAATAATAGAACATACAACATTCTTGCTGATGCTTATAAATATATTTTTGTTTCAAATAATGTTAATGTAAGTTGTGACTTTAATGTTGATATTGTTTGGTTTGATGGCTCGCCCTAATGTGATATTAAGGAAAATAATTTATACAAGGAAATTACTAAAAAAAAATCTATTCTTGAACATGTAAATCTTTGTTGGGATGTGAAGCTAACAGAAAGCAGGTGGAAAAAAATTCTCACAACAATCTGGAAGAATGTGGAGGAGCCAAAAAAAGTATGTTTTAGATGGCAATTATTACTGCATAAGCTACCCTTTAAGCATATTGATAATGATATGGATATTTGCACTATTTGTAGGACTCCTGAAAGTATAATGCATATATTTTTTTATTGTTTCTATGCAAAAAAGGTCTTGAATATTTTTGCAATCATTTGTTAATTTGGGATGGCAATGATAAAATTAGATGGTTTGATGTTATGTTCAATGATAGAAAGCTAAATAAGGAATTCAATGCATTTTGGGACTGTCTCACTACTAAAATATTATGGTTTGTGTAGACATGAAAAATATACAATTCGATCTAACACACTTGATCCTGATTACTAACGTCATTCCTTCCTAAATCACACTCTCAGCTTATCATCACCTTTCATCTCTTAATTAGATAAATCATTGTTTATTTAATTTGGTCTTTCTCCTCTGTTGATTAAATTAATCAAGTTAATTTAATTAACCCTGAATCCCTCTTTAATTAAATAATTCATCTTATTTGATTAAATCCTTAAAGTCTTCTCATTAAATTGAATAAATTAAACCTTATTTGATTTAATCTAACATTATCCTCTTTAGTTAAATAAATTAAAAACATTTATTTAATTAAACCTTTTCCTCTCAATTCTGATTTAAATCAACTCATAAATTTGAGTCAAAATT
>CM021106.1:111118582-111210182 GCA_007115665.2 Sequoiadendron giganteum | reverse complement strand
ATTATCTCCCTTAAAATCCTCCCTGATTAATATGCATGCATCACCTATTTGAAGCATGTGTCTTGCGAGAGCAGTTTGCACAACACCTAGACTCTCTAGGAATCTATGTGGCATGAAGCAAAGACTGAAGGGCTACTAACGCAAGATTATTGTTATTGATGTTTAGAAATCATGCCAATTGTAATTAATGTATTATGCTCGACAATGTGGTCATTAGAGATTTTTAATGTCTTATATTCACAATGCCATCATTAGAGATTTTTTTAGTAATGTATTGGTCACAAAATTTTTATTTTATATAACTAATATTAAGTGAGGTCCTTTACACATTAGATAATATTGGTGAGATATTTCATAATTATTTTTTGCTTTTATGATATATAAATAAATTAAGGGGTTGAGGTTTAGTTGTCAATGGAATTATTATTATAATATTATATTTTATTTAAAAATAACAAAAGTTAGATTTTCAATTTATAGAGTAATGTATTATAAGAATTATATATTACAATTATAAATACGTATAATAAGACAAATCAAATATGTATAATGGTTTTTTAGATATTAATGATGATTTTTATTTCTATGTAGTGTATCCATAGAAAATTCAATGGAAGTCACTTTACCGTTATTACGTCATACAATTATTCAACGTCTAAAAACTTGATTTGTCTACAGATTCCAATAACCACTAAGCAATTTGCAATGGGGTTTCCTAGAAAATTCCATTGTTGACATAGCGGTATTCTTTGTACAAGTTTTTCATTTGTTTGAGAAAAGATAGAAAATTTAATCTGTGTTCAGACTACTAACAGTTTTCCAATGGTGGATTATTGATTTACTTCTGCATTTTGCATGCATGTCTATTCGCACACTGTAAGAGATCATAGATGGATCATATCTGGTTTACTTCTGCATTTTTCATGCATGTCTATTCGCACACCGATATCATTCATGCTTTGAGAGTAACACATTCCTTGTACCAAAGCTCTCATATCAACCAATAAGTGGAGATGAATGAGTTTATCAAGTTTGCAAGTTCATAGGATAGATTCATAAGTGAGGTCAATATTATTGTCCAATCTATTAGTTATTTGGTTTTATGTGAAACTAATTTTTTAATCTAGATGTTATGCATTAATTGTTTCTATTTATATATACATTATCTAGCTTATTCTTTATTTTTATCCCCTATCTATATCTCTATCTCTCTCTTTGTCTTTATCTCTCTCTACCCTTATATCTCTCCTCTCTCTACATCTCTCTATATATCACTTCTCATCTCTATCTTTATCTTTCTATCTCTCCCTCTCTCTTCCTCTCTATATATTTATCTCTTCCACCTCTCTCTATCCCTATATCTCTCCCCCCCTCTCTCTCCCTCTCTCCCTCCCTTCGACCCTCCCTCTCCCTATTGTAAACACAACATGAGCCTATTAGTAATGGACCCTAATTATCTTCCCAATTCAAAGATTTTGGTTCAATCATACATTTGGATTCTTATAAGTGGATGTATAGTTGGCTTTACTATTATTATTTCTCCATTGATACCTTTGTTGCACAAACAATATTATTTGATAAATGACCTACCAATCAACATCATGTACTTTTTTTGTTTTGTTTTCATGGATTTTAGTTTTTTATGTTGGTTTTTTACTAATTTCAGAAATTGGGAATCAAAGTGGTCATGCTCATAGGTTATACTATTGTTTCTGCTGCATAATTTGAAAAAGATTTAATTGTCTTAAATGGTTAATTTCAGTAGGCAATCCTGTCGCGACATTTTTAACTCAAAGGATCCCTGGTAATGGTGTGCAGGTAGGATAAATTGAAGTTCATACCCAATTACTCCCAAAAGACAAGCTGAGATTTATTAGACAACTAAAGTAAGAGGGCATGATTGCCATGGTGGGCGATGGAATTAATGATGCACCAACATTAGCAACAACATATGTGAGGATAGCTATGGATATGGAAGGCTCTGTGGTAGCCATGGAATCTGTAGAAAGAGAACTCATGTCTAATGACATAAGGAAGATTAGTGGTGAAGTGTAAATAGGGTGGAATCAGTGAGGACAATATACATAAATGTTTTGTTCTCCTTGTTGGCTAAGGTAGCCTTGGTGGTGCTTACTTTCATGGCTTATATCTACTTGTGGATAAGTATTCTTATTTTAACTATTGAAGTTTTGGGGAATTTGATGGTATAGAGAGAAAAACATCATATCTGGTTTCTTATCACCTAAAAGGAATTACAATCCAGATTTATCCCTCCTATTTATAATGAGAAGAGTCATGTGAAGAATATAATACTTAATTGTGAGGTTGGGCTATGTTTCATCCTACACTGTCAATACAAGAGATGAATGTGATGTTTGTTGCAATGTAGATGACACTACTCTCCTACAGCGACCCACAAGCTGAATGAAATCTCATTTCCACAAATGATTTTTTGTGGAATCCAATGGTTCAGAGAGAAACATCATATCTTGTTTTTATCATCTAAAAGGAATCACAATCCAAATTTTATGTTGTCATTTTTAATGACAGAAAAATGTATCCATGTTTGATTTGTAGCAATTAAGAAATTATAATATTTGTCTTATCCTTCCCATTTGTATGTTTATTTCCAAGTGTCTAACACCGATTACCACTACCAGTAGTTTCTATGATTCAATTTGATTCAATGTATTAAGCCAAGAATCATGTGAAAAATATTATATTTAACTGGCTTTCCAAGCCATATGAAATATCTTTGGACTTTCTATCCCTAATTGCATTGAAAGGTATTTCTACCTTGTGAATGTTAAAAGAATGTCCTTTTCTCACATAGTGATTAAGGAGGCATCATGATTCAAAATCTCATTCAAAGGAGGAACAAAGTTATCATCATTCAAAGGAGGAACAAAGTTATTTGAGTGACAATGATTGGTATAGGATGGACTATTTACCTCAAAACCCATTTGCCAGAGACAAATACAAAGTCAAAGTCTCTAATGGGGTTGCGGTATATCTTCAAATTAAGATCTTCGCCAAATAGAGTTTAGGATAGAAAGCAGGTAATCGAGATCATACATGTATCATCCTCCTTTCTTGCCCAGTACACAAAAAAAATTGGCCTTACGCTTCCAATTATGTTCCCAACAAGGAAAGGAAGAAAAGAGCTCTCTCAGACAACTTTGCTGCCAATGTTTTGGGTAGGATGTCTGATTTTATGTAGGGTTATTATAGTAATGAATACATCCTTCCCCAAAACAAAAAGAACTTAACATAAATCAACATTGCATTAAACTTTAATTTCACCTTTCCAAAGTTGTGGATCATCTTTTGTTGTCTGTGGGGTCCACATAGATGAAAAAAATAAAAGGGAAAAGTTGGTGTGCCACAAAGAATGAGCCCAAATAATAGAGATGATCTTTCAGAAACTTTAAAACATATAGATCATGATTAGATACAACATGTGTAAAGAAATATATACCCATGTCCAACAGTCGGTGGTCTATAAATTTTCACAACATATAACAAGAAAATATTGTTATGATTTTTTTAACTATCAGTCTATCTTACCATCTATATCTCTTTATCTCCTCCGCTCCCTCTTCTTCTATATCACTTTAGCTCTCCCTCTCTGGATGGTTTCTACATAATTATAATTTTCTTATTATTACATTTGTGAATTCTACCTAGCAATGATTATAAACATTTGCTACTAATATCGACTATATTTTTCAAGTCATGGGAGTTGGATCAATAGAAAATCCCTTTATTAAGAGGTATTTTTGGAAAGTGGTGAACATTATTATTTTTCTCATTAGAAAACATAAGCTGAAGCGCACATATCTCTCTCTTCCCCCCTCTATCTCTTCCTCTTCCTCTTTTATCCCTATCTCTTCCTCTTTGTCTCCCTCTCTCTATTTCAAAAATAACATGAGCCTATTGGTAATGGAGTCTGATTATCTTCCTCATTGAAAGGTTTTGTTTCAGTCATGTTTGGATTCCTATAAAAGGATGCATAGTTGACTTGTAGCTATCATTTCTCTATTGAGACCTTCGTTGCATAGGAAACATCATTTTCTAAATGACCTACCAATTGACCTCATGTATTGCACAAATGTATGCAAAAAATAGACATTTTTTTAAAATTGATCTTCCACAACTCTTCGACGTACCCATTGCACACCAAGGTGCAATTGCTAGTAATTAATATATATCTACATTACAAATCAAACACAATGCATGAAATAAATCCCTTCCCCCTGCCAAAAATAAAATAATAAGTATAATATTAAATAATGATGCAGATAGTTTCATATCGATGGATTATTCCAACGCGACCCGAGAAAGGTGGCATCGTATCTTTCTCATCTACCGAATTTTGGTAGAAACCAAAATTCTGTTTTATTTTTCTCACTTGCGGTTGCCGGCTTCGCTAATACGGCCAAACACAGAACATCTTACTGTATTTAGGTGGCGTGTCCACATACTCGCTACGCATCACCACAAATATTTAATACTGTTTTTTAATTTTTTAATTACAGGGGATGCGTGTTTGGTGTCCGTTAGATGCGGAGGAGTGTATAAATATCCTCTCCCGAAACCAATTTTCTCATTCCATCTCACCATTCCCTCTATATTTACAGAGCTCTACTTTTTTAGGTGATTCAGGCGTTTGGGCTCAGAAAATGGCAGGAGCAAACAAGTTGGCATACGCAGCGGCCTTCGTAATGGTGATGATTATGATAAGCGCAATGCCAGTGAAGGGGGCGGAGGCGCCCGCTCCATCAATGCTTACTGGCACAGCTTCTATGGCCTTGGCTCCCCCTTTACCAGCTGCTCTCTTTGCATCTTTCATTCTTGCCTTGCTCTGCTTTTTTCATTGATCTATCCAGCAGACGGAGATGGAGATGATAGATCGCTTTAACTTTTTTCTTTTTTAATGTCTGACTATATTGATGGCCATTGTAGGCCGAATTTTCAAAGGTTTTCTTTGTTTCCCCATTTATCAAATAAGGGCACATTTCCATGTCCTGGGTAAAGCATTTGAATAATGATATTATGATGTTTTTGGAAATTATTGGCTTTGCTCTATTGTGCTTATCAATGACTGTATTGAATGGCAAGGTATTTTAGATCTACAGTTTAAGGTATTGCGGATGCATTTCTTTTCTAAGTACAAATTTTACTATTTATGCTGTTTGCTTTGCTTAGTTAAACGATTGGCGGTGGCATTCAGAGTTTTGCCTTGTTACCATACTGTGATTGCCCTCATTAATGGGAGGGCAAAGCTGTTTTCAAATACAGAGAATTTTACTGTCATTATGAGGCAACATTCTTGCCGTTGAATTCATTGCACAATAAATCTTAATGAACTCTGTAGATAAAAATAGATCCCACACAATTTTATCAAGCATTACCCCGATATTGATTCCCACACGGTCGCATCTATAATGTTGGGAGGCCAATAACTTTGAACACCGTTGAAACCTATTTTGTTATTTTCCCTTTGGAATTACCTATTTAATCGCTCCCTCGATCGATGCAACATATAACTATGTACTAGAAAAAAAACATATAATGGAGATCCCCGCATTTCAATTTTTTTGGTATAACATAAAGCAAATTTACGAGTTAAATTTAAATACTTTGAAGAGACATTTTAGTTGGGTAGTACAGGGTTTAAATTTGATGGTCGATCTGGTGTGTAAAGTCATTATTTGTTCTTTCTTCATTCTCAAGATAAATCATAGTTTAATTATACATAATTAAAGCCAAAACATTTCTATATACACGATTAATTCAAAAAAAAATCTATATAAATCTTCATAGACTATGAAAATTCTGTCCAAAATATATAGATAAAATATATATTTCACTATGATTCCATGTAAATTTGGACTACCTCTGTCCAAAATTCCCACTATGTTTTCACAGTATACAATCTTCCCAGTATTTTGACTGTATTTTATAGCTTAAATTCCTCAATATAACCGTACGACCATCAAATTTGGGCTCTGCAAGAATAAGGGCACACGCCATCATTACTACGGCCATAACAGCTAGAGAACTTGTTTGTTCTTGCCATTCCGAGAAGGTGGGATTTGACTAGTAAAAACCACAATAAAACAGAGTAAAAACCAAGGGAAATGAATGCAGAGATTTACTTTGGTGAGGGATATTTATAGTGCCGCACCGTACATGGGGCCACCAGAAGCTTAGTATTAAAAGAAATAGAATATATTTGTCCGTCCGAATCTGACAAGGAACCTGATTCTTACAAATTTACAATTACAGCCGAGACATCTAACACTGTAGGTTATTAGACAATCTTAATCATGGTACAACGTGTGGGAATCTTGATGCCTTGTCAAATATTCGCCAGACATTGTTGAGCTGTAGAGAGTCTTTTCAGAGGATGTGATTCCAATCGATAATTGAAAAATCAAATTTGTGAAGAGACTCAGACATTACGCACCATTTACGCTAACAGGACATAGCTGATTTCACACGTGGTACCATTATTACGATTGCGAAAACAACCCAAAGTGTGCTGTCTTGGCTGTAATTCCGAGAATTAGGTTCTTGTCAGATTCGGACGAATGTATTCTATAACGTTTCTGGTGATCCCATTTGCGGTACGGTAATAGAAATAGACTTCGCTCTGACGAAATCTCTGCATTCATTTCCCTGGGTTTTGCTAGACAAATCTTAAGTCTTGGAATGGCAGGAGCAGACAAATTATGTTGCTTAGCAGTTCTGGCCTTGGTAATGACGGTGTGTGCAGTGAATGGTGAGGAAGTGGCGGCGCCGAGCCCGTCTCCGATTGCAAGCGCCGCTTCAATGACGGCGCTGTCCTCTGTAGCAGCTGCTCTCGTCGGATCTCTAGTTGCTTTTTTCGTCCGCTCTTTCCGCTGACGTGTTTGACACAAGGGCGAGGGGTTTTCATTTCTCCTGCGTATATTTTGCCGCGGTGAGGCCGATTGTTTGGTTGTTTAGAGGAAAGGTTTTAAGGCTGTTTGGTTTATTTCATCGTTTTTGCCTTCTAGCAAATAATCCGTTCAGCACAAATACAAGCATATGTTGTTGTGATCCGCTTTGATACAATGATAAAAAGACACATCTGTGGAAATTTTTGGTTTTCTATTGTGATTGAATGTCCGAGGGGCATGACAGAGACCTCCACGGATTTCGCCAGAATGTTCACTACGGCTCCATAGTAATATAATTCACAACTATTTAAAAATCAAAATGGGAAAAAAAGAGTAAATTGTCTGAGGAAAAATGGAGTACCTATTTTTTCTTTTGAATTACAAGTGTTTGATTGATTGATTGAGAGATTTTAATGTCGTTAACGAGACCCGACAGTCTATGGGACCAAGAGCCAAAAAAAAAAAAAAGCTAAAAAATCTTCAAAAAAATTTCGATGTTGGATCTTTTGCTATGGATTTTGACCAAAAAACTAGCAGCCTTGCTGATTTTCTCCTCCTCGAATAACTCATGCAGATTGTCAGTTTTTAAGTTGCTCTCAAACTGGGTGCGGATGTCCCCATAAACAGCGCAATCCATGATAAAGTGCCACTCCGTCTCCACCACCCCTTCGTTACAAAAGATGCAAATTCTATCCTCCCACGCTTCCTTAGGTATCGTCCACCTCCCGGTTTCACATTTGAGATGGTGCGAACCGGTCCTCAGTTGAGCAATTAACATCCTTGCTTTACCTTTAATAGCTACCCCTAAGTAGGTTTTTTCATCGTGTTCTCAAATTGGGTTGAACTTTTTGACATATTGAGTTTTCTTTCGACCAATCGGCTTTGTCCACATGGCAGTCCTGAATTTATTTGCAACATACTTTTTTATTTCTTCATTGGTGTTAGGGCACTTGTGCAAGCTAATGTTCCACTTGTTTAGCCATTTGTTATTTTGTTTCATCCATGTTTTCTTCCTACGGTTTAAAACCTCTTCTACGACAATTTTGGGCCAACGGTGATCATCCATGTTTTCCACCACCTTTAGATAGCTTAGTAACCGACTTATAGCTAAAGCCTCCAGCGGTAAAGTTCCCGACTCAACTAAGAGAATATCATAAGGGATAGTCGTTTTGATTGTTTTATTCGCAAAAGCTTGTATCATTGAGTAACCAATACTTATTTCCCAGGCCCATTTCTTATGCTAGGAGAATATCACAATATATGGCAGGTGGTGATTTATCATGTTTTCTTTCGTGTTTTTTATATGAGAGAAGATTTTTTATTCAAAAAAATTACTAATTAGCACCCTAATTTTAGATTTGGGTCTTTGGAATTGATATCCGAGCATGTAGAAATGATCTTTTGACCATGTTGTCAATATAGCAAGCATAGAATGGACCTACAATGATAGGGTTTTCACGATGTTCTCATAATTATTTTATGAAATTTTAGTAAGTTTTTTCTATAATTTTTAAATGATTTTAGATTGAATGAAAAAAGGGTTTTAAATAAAACAATCAAGTTCATAAATCAATATAATGTTTTTGTTAGTTAATGAAATAGTCATTAATAATGTAGACACTAAAAATTGTCCTATGTCTGTGGCTTAATTTTTGTTTAACCTAATTAAATATAGACTAACCCTTTTCTTCTAATCCTAAATTTGATTTTTTTCCTATTTTTATAATTAAATGATTAATTACATTTATTTTTCTTCATTATTTGTTAATTAAACAACTTTAATTAATTGACCCTTTTGATTAATCCCTAATTTCGTTTATGATTAAATAAATATATATTTTTATTTAATTATCCACTAATTTTGTTCTATAATTAAATAAATATGTTTATTTATTTAATTATTCACATGTGGTTGAAAGTAGATAAATTTTATTTATTTATTTTAAACTTGTCTTATTTTCTTCTCTACTTAACTCCTCGTCATATTTTCTCTCTGCAGTTAACTCTTTCTTTCTTCCACTTAACTCTTCCATTTCACTATTTCCTTCTCCACTTCCCACATGTGATAGTAGTCTTGTCGAGGCTCGACTTTGAGGGTTCCCTGGACCTTAGCCCCCAAAGGGCATCTATGGAGGAGGATACAACCATTCCCGTCCCCTCTATAAACAATGGTGACGACATTGCACATAGAAAAAGTTTTAAAGAAGTCGTTACGAGTAGTGAAATAGTTATCCCAACCAACACACATTTCTGTGTGTCGGATCAACAACCAGAGGTGGGTGAAGATGGCAAATCTAGAGAACAAGGTAAGCCCTCTTGCAGTTTCGGTTATGCAAAGATTAGACCTAACCTTGGAATGAAAGAGATTATCAGAAGTGAAAAGTTTAGAATTAAAGAAATTGCAATCTTTTTTGCCACTATTGATATCAATAAATTGTCGGCTAGGAAATTTCTAGATTTTTGGTTTTCTAGCATATGGGTAAATAAATTTGGAATTCAATTAAATTGTTGTAGAATGTTGCAAAAGGGTTTGTTTGCTATTTTCTTCAAATGGCATGAGATGCAAGGGAAAACCCTTGCTAAGTATTTTTGGAACATCAATGATTGCATGTTTCGAGCGTTGGCTTGGAACCATTCTGCCATTGCGGAGGAAGTACTTGCTCTCTCCTACCCACGACGGGTCGTTGTGAAAAATGTACCCCCGGAATTTTGGAAGCTTGTCCTGTCCATCCTTGCTCTATTTGTCAATGTGCTTAGAATGGATGAGGCTGAGGCCTCGCCGTTGAACCTTGATGCTAGGGCACTCGTTTCTCTGACCCCTCAGGGTGGAATTCCCTCCTGGGCTCCTCATTGAAGATGAGGAAAAAAATGTAAGTTGCCCTCTTGAAATTTTGGGTAGTCTAAGTGCTTGTTACCTGTGTCGTCATGAAGGACATATTTGAAAGAATTGTCCTATAATTAAAAGGAAATAAAAAAGGGATGTGGGTAACTCTAGTAAGGGGGCTATGGATAAATAGAAGAATGCTACTAACGAGGTGCATTCTAAAGATGGATTTGTCGAGACTCCATCAGTGGAACACAACTAAGTAGAAGGGTACTCTCCTCCCCGATAGACTTGTGATTCCACGGTCAGATTGAAAACCTCGTGCTCGGTGAACCAGGGTGACCAAGCATTAGGGATGGCCTCCCCTATCCATAATTTGATTTCAAAAAGGAACTCATTTGATGCCCTTACTAGGGAGGAAGCGGTGGATAAAAATGAGGAAATTGACCAAGTCGTTCAACCCAAACCCTAATCCTTCGATTAATTGGAGCAAGGAACAACTTGAAAAAATTAATGCACAACAGCTTGCTATGTGAAAAATCCAGAAAGAATTGAGGAAACTCTGTTAAATAAGGATGGTTCACTTAAGAACAAAACTGAATAGACAAACCTAATGCAACTCAAAAGAGTTGAGGGAAAACTCAGTTTAGAAAAGAAAAATTCAGGGGATCCTCAAACTTGGTATGCGATTGGGGGTGGTTCTTCCAAGTCCTCAGTTATGGGGATATCCTCATAACCACAATCTAAGGCAGAGAAAACTCTGCATAGTAGTCTTAAGGTTGGAGATCAACTAAATAGAGAGAACACTAAAGATAGAGAATTATCTGTTATAAGTAATGGGGCTATCCAATAGGATTCCAACCAACTTGAACATAGGCAACTCGAAAAAGTTGAACGTATCTTGGACATTATAAACTTTGTGACCAATTCCACACCACCCACAACAGGTGAGTCTACAAGTGACTTTGGGGATGAAGTTGAGGAGGATATCATAAAGGAGAGGATTGTGATAATCACTAAACCTAAAAAAGGGTCTGGGAGGCCAAGGAAATATGGCACCCCAGCCTCTGGCGATCCTTGTTAGAAACCAAGATCACCTACATGCAATCACCTGTCACATGCAAAAGACATGCAAAACCAAAGAAGATGTTATGTAAACCTCAAAGTAAAAATGCATTATTGAGAATCAATTATTACAAAGAGATCAATCCTTATGAAGGAGATCAAGAAACCCTAAAAGGGAAACCCTAGTGTGCACACTTAATAATTAATGAATTATTAATGTGCCTAAGTTTAGCTTAAGTAACTAAAGGAATAAGTGACTTAATTAATTAACCAATATGATATAATTAATTAAGTGTAATAACTTATTACTCTAACACCCCCCTTTAAGATAAACTTAGGAAGTAGCTAAAACACTAGAAAAAGATGCATGAAAGCAAAGATGGGTCCCAACAACTAGGCCTGATCAGGTACCCATTTACAAATGCAAGAATGAGGTAGAGAAGGAAAACCCAGTGGGACAAAACCCCCCTATGATGAGATGACATGCTGCAAAGAAGCACTGGAAGAACACTGCAGAGTAACACTAGAACCACAATCTGGCAAGAAAGGAAAGATACTTCTGTCTACAAGAAACCATATCGGAATCATAATGATGCAACAACAGACCCGATGCCACGGAACACTCAAAAACTCCAAATAGGAACACCTTGGAATCTATGAAGCAATAGAAGATTATTGAATGAAAGTGATACTGAAATGAACTGCAAAGATGCAAGGTGCACTCTCCCAACTGCCAAAACATCCAAGTAATCTCCAAAACACCCATCGGGCCAAATCTGGATTAACAATAAACTTGGGACAGATACATAAAAAATTGCATGAACAACAACATAGATCTCCTCAATACCTTTCCAACGCCGCAAAGATAGCGAAAATCAGAGATCGTGGCAAAAAGTTATGAGCTCGGAAGCATAAAATAATCATTTGACTTCAAATAGAAATAAATTCAGATAAACAGAAAAATATTGTAAAATAAACTACACCACAGGAAAGTGCTCGGAACCAGCTTTCCGACAATATCTCATTTTCTCGATTTCGATACCATATGCCCAAGTTATGCCAAAAATAAATAAATTGCTCCTTTAGGGCAAATCAGGGTTAAGAGGGCGCAAAGAGGCTATACGACCGTTGATGTCATGATGACGTCAACACTTACCAAGCATAAATTTGACAGCCATCTGGTCGTCACCGCAAAAATTCAGCCCCCCTGCAAAATTTTTGGGCCCTTGGTCACCCATGTGACCATGGGCATAGGGCAAGGGGCTGGGGCGGAGCCCCTGGTTCTCCATAGGACCTCGACGGGTGCTGGAGGCGGCCGGGGGCTGGGGGTCGGGCGCAGAGCTCCCGGTCCCCCATAGGACCACAGACTTCGTTAGAGGGCCCAGGGGGCTGACTCAGATCGGTGGTTGAATGGCGGAGAAGGTTGGCGGCGGTGGCGAGATGATTTGTGCGGGTGACGCAATTTTTTTTGAAAAATGAACCTCAGAATGCATGCTGGGGAGGACGTACGACCTTCCTGGCAAACATTTTTGCCTCAAAAACCAACTTCTCAGAAATTGACCAAATGACAGGCATTCCTAGGGTTTTGGGCCGCTGCGAACGCGATGGTGACCTCCATTTGAGCCCAAAGTGGCCCAAAAAATCGGCTACTCCCAAATCTTGCAAAAAAGATGCTTATGGAAACCCTTGCACTTGAAACTCACTAAAATACCATATCTTTAGATCACGAATAAGCAGTTGCAGGTCTAGAGCTCTAATGCCATGTTAGAAACCAAGATCACCTACATGCAATCACCTGTCACATGCAAAAGACATGCAAAACCAAAGAAGATGTTTTGTAAACCTCAAAGTAAAAATGCATTATTGAGAATCAATTATTACAAAGAGAGCAATCCTTATGAAGAAGATCAAGAAACCCTAAAAGGGAAATCCTAGTGTGCACACTTAATAATTAATCAATTATTAATATGCCTAAGTTTAGCTTAAGTAACTAAAGGAATAAGTGATTTAATTAATTAACCAATATGATATAATTAATTAAGTGTAATAACTTATTACTCTAACAATCCCAACAACCAACGGGTCAAAAATAAAGGAAAGAAGACTAGTATTTTTATTCAATCACCCACGGCCAAAAGAACATAGGTTGAGGAAAAGATTCCTAAATGTTTTGAGTAGTTCAAAAACTGCCAAGAGGAAACCCCTAGGACAAGTGAATATGAATCTTAATATTATATCTTGGAACATTCAGGGACTAGAGTCCCTAGACATAAAATACATTGTGAGAAGGTTCTTAAACCTTGAGCCTAAAAATGATATTGTCCTTTTGCAAGAAACAAAAGCATCGAGGTTTACCCTGGAGGTAAACATGAGATTCATGTGGAAAGAATCATGTCAGTTCTCCACCCAACATGAGAGGGGAAGAGGAGGTGTTTAAATTATCCTTCCAAACAAATGGAAACAATCCATTGTAAGCAGTGTCATCTCTTCTTGTAACAAGGTGGCATAGATAATCATGGAAAAGGAGGGTGCAAGAATGGGGGTTGGAGCTATCTATGCTCTGAATGATCATAGAGAAAGAATTCAGCTGTGGCAATGGATGACATCATACTTTCCTGAAGGGCCTTGGGTCCTAGGGGGTGATTTCAATATGGTAGAGCAAGTGGAAGATAAGTAGGGGGAATTGATGCTGCATGGAAGGGCTCAAAAAGACACTTCTGGAAAAGGCTAAAAAATAAACTTGAGCTAACTGATCCTTTGGAAAACAATAAGAAATATTGCAAAGGAATTTGGTTCACATGGTGTAATGCTTAGCAAGGGAAAAGAAGGATATAATCACGGGTGGATAGGTTTTACGCAAATAAAAATGCCATCGATTTCCTCCCTGAAAAGTCAGGACAACATGTTTGTGTTATCCCTACACCCTCTCAGACCATCATCCCATCAAAACAACACTCTCCTTGGCCCAAGATAGAAGGCTGGATACCCCCAATAAACCTAAATTCATGTTAAATACTTAGCTTATTCAAGATGAGGGATGCAGGGATGGCATAAGATCCACAAGGGAGATAAATATATGGATGTTGAAAGAGGAAAGTGCCATAAATAGATGGAATCAAAATGTGGAAGCTTGGCAGAAGCTTCTTCAAACAATTGGGAAAAAAAGGCCATGGACAAAAGGAAAGAAGAGCATGAACTCCAGGAGGCTCTGTTCATAGCCGAGGCCAGGATACAAGAGGATCCTTCAAACATCTACTTAAGTGAAGCTCTAACAAGAACCAAAAATGATCTAAGGAAGATTCAAACCTACAAATCCAAAGGCCTCAAGGTCAAAGCCAAATTAAATTGGATGCATCATGGAGATAAAGGGTCCAAGTTTTTTTTCAGTTACATCAAGGAAAAGGCATGGAAAGAGCAGATTTGGAAAATCTGGAAGGATGGTAGGCTCTTGAGCTCCTAGAAGGAAATTCTAGCACAATTCCATGCTTTTTATCAAAAACTCTTTACCTCAGAAGACTCCCAAGAAAGCAACAAGATGGCTAGAGAGCACATAAGGAACATTATCCCCAAAAAAATCAATAACACACAAGCTGCTAGGTTGAATGCTGATATAACAAAAGCAGAAGTACAAAAATCTATTCAGTCCATGCAAAATGATAAATCCCTAGATGTGATGGATTATCTATTGAATTTTACAAGACATTCAATGACTGGGTAAGTGAGGATTTGTTACAAGTCTATCATGAGGCCTTACAAAGAGGCTCATTAGGAAGATACATCAATAAGGGTATTATTAAGCTTCTTCCTAAAGGGGGAGAAAAGACCTTAATAAAAAATTGGAGGCCCATAACCCTATTGAATGTGTCATACAAGATACTTGCTAAAATTCTTGCACCAAGACTAGTGGATATCCTCCCAAGATTCATTAATAGCACTCAAACTAGATTCATCAAAGGGAGATACATTTTAGATAATCTGATTACAAGTTGGGAGGCCATTGAATGGTCAAGGAACTCTAATCAAAACTTTGTAATGTTGCTTTTAGACTTTGAAAAAGCCTATGACAAAATTGAATTGGAATTCTTGAGATCTATGTTGGAAGCCTTTGGGTTCCCAAGCTACTTTGGTAAAGTAGTGAATACCTTGTTAAGGGATGCAATGGCTCAGGTTGATGCCAATGGAGATCTCTCAGAGGAAATCTCACTTGGTTGATCCATAAGACAGGGATGCCCCCTCGCTCCCTCACTCTTTGTTATAGCATCAAATGCTCTACACTACTTACTCATGGATCAAACCCTCTCTCCCCAAGTAAGGGGGATATGCCTCCCATATCAAACTGAGTTAATCAATATCCAGTTTGCAGATGATACTGCAATCTTTATTGAGTTGGAGGAAGGAAATCTTGAAATGTTAATGGAAAAACTCTAGATTTTTTGCCAGGCTTGAGGAGCTAGAATATCATTTCCTAAATCCAATTTCCTTGGATGGATAGAGGCCCCACCCAATTGGCTGTAAAAAAATGATTTCCAGTGGGGAGGACCCAATAAGTTGGTAAGATATATAGGAATTCTGTTTGCCATCAATCCTAATTTAAAGGAAATATGGGGATGGATAAGTGAAAAATCTGAAAAAAAACTTGGCAGTTGGAACAAATAGTACCTATCTTTTATAGGAAGATTCCAAATTTGTCAGATTATTCTCTCTTCATATAGCATATATTTTGCATTGGTTTGGTTCTTTAATAGCTATCAAATCAACAAAATTCAAAAAAGGATCAGGGCATTCTTATGGTTTGATGGTAAAGGTCAATGAAAGAAGCATTTAGTTAAATGGGAATGGTGTTGTATGGGGAATATGGAAGGTGGTCTGGGGCTCAAGGACCTAATTTAGGGCATCACACTTTCTATAAAATGAATTGCCCATGCCATGGAAGGAAAGGAACCCTGGAAGGTTCTAATAAGATATAACATCAATAAGGTTTTACCCAAGAAGGCCAAGTCTTAAAAGAATCTACCTCTTCGTGACATCCTCCTTAACAAACACTCCATGTCACTTGCGGGCTCACCTGTTTTTACTAGCTTGTGGAAGGCATGGGAAAAGGTTAAACACAAACTTTTCTTCAAGAATGGCAATGTCAACCTCGGTAATGGACAAAGATTTCAAGCCTACTCCTCATTGTGGTGGAGCCTGGAACACCTCAATAAACCCCTAGCCCTACTGCAGGGGTGGTCAACTAAAACATGGTAGCACTCAGGCATCCAGACCTTCCATGACATCCTTCATAATGACCAATTAAAGCCTATGGACAAGTTGGTTGAGAATTTTAGGTTGGATAGCTGTAATAATAGAACATACAACATTCTTGCTGATGCTTATAAATATATTTTTGTTTCAAATAATGTTAATGTAAGTTGTGACTTTAATGTTGATATTGTTTGGTTTGATGGCTCGCCCTAATGTGATATTAAGGAAAATAATTTATACAAGGAAATTACTAAAAAAAAATCTATTCTTGAACATGTAAATCTTTGTTGGGATGTGAAGCTAACAGAAAGCAGGTGGAAAAAAATTCTCACAACAATCTGGAAGAATGTGGAGGAGCCAAAAAAAGTATGTTTTAGATGGCAATTATTACTGCATAAGCTACCCTTTAAGCATATTGATAATGATATGGATATTTGCACTATTTGTAGGACTCCTGAAAGTATAATGCATATATTTTTTTATTGTTTCTATGCAAAAAAGGTCTTGAATATTTTTGCAATCATTTGTTAATTTGGGATGGCAATGATAAAATTAGATGGTTTGATGTTATGTTCAATGATAGAAAGCTAAATAAGGAATTCAATGCATTTTGGGACTGTCTCACTACTAAAATATTATGGTTTGTGTAGACATGAAAAATATACAATTCGATCTAACACACTTGATCCTGATTACTAACGTCATTCCTTCCTAAATCACACTCTCAGCTTATCATCACCTTTCATCTCTTAATTAGATAAATCATTGTTTATTTAATTTGGTCTTTCTCCTCTGTTGATTAAATTAATCAAGTTAATTTAATTAACCCTGAATCCCTCTTTAATTAAATAATTCATCTTATTTGATTAAATCCTTAAAGTCTTCTCATTAAATTGAATAAATTAAACCTTATTTGATTTAATCTAACATTATCCTCTTTAGTTAAATAAATTAAAAACATTTATTTAATTAAACCTTTTCCTCTCAATTCTGATTTAAATCAACTCATAAATTTGAGTCAAAATTGTCAAATCATCTAATCTCTCATTAAATTGATCAGATCTTGATTAATTTAATCTCAATCACTAAAATCCTCTAGAGAATGAAACTTGCACAATAAATCAATTACTTTGATTTATTTAATTGCCTATTTTCTCTCAACATGGAATAAAGGAGGAATATTTCTTCAAATTTGAATTCAAATCCAAGTGGATTTGTCCTTCCAACAAAGCATTCACTCCTCTTACATGTCCTTGTGAATTGAGCCAAGTGGCATTTATTTCATTCCTTTTTCCCTCTCACATGTCATTTCCTCAAATTCAAATTCCACCTAATGGCATTTATCATGCACATTGACCAAAATGTGCACAACCTTCAACCATTGACATCTTGACAAGTGTCACTTGGCCATTGGATGCTGAATGATCCCACATTTCTCAATTTCACCCTCTCTTCCATTTCAGAAATCTATAAATGAGAGGTTCTTCCTCTCATTCTTCATGCACAATCTAGTGCAAAGTTACTCTCTTCACATTGAGAGCTAATTTTATCTATTACACATCAAGTGTTCATTATTTTCATGATTTCATAGCTAGGTTATGCCGAAATTGCATCAAGGAGCTTCAACCATCACTAAATCATTATCAAGCTTACAAAGGAGTTGGGAAAGGGATAGTTTTGACACACCAATTGGCACCAACTCCCCTATGGGAACAAGAGTTTGCATTGCTTAAATAGATTTGATTTAGTTTCTTGTATTGTTCTTCATTTCATTTCTATTATTGAGCATAGCAAATGGAATTCATAGGGAATCCTTCTTCTAACTCGCATAGAGATCTAATAATGTGTTTGTTTCTCATGTTTGTGCAGGTATAGGATTGGGGTTCACATTTTGGCTATGTTTGGTAACATCGTTACTCCAAATCTCCTCACTTTCTCCGATCAAGAATTCCCTACCTAGCCATCTCACAATCATGCACTTCACCTTCAAGTGTTGGTTCACAAGAAGAAAGTCAAAAGGGTCCTGGTGGATGGAGGCACATGCCTCAATATTTGTTCGCTTAGACTCATAAAAAACTTGGGAATCTCAGAGGACTCCATCGACAAAAAAAAGGTATCACCATCAAAGTGTATGATGACCAAGAAAGAGTGTCTCGAGGCACCATCAGGATCCCAATCCAAGTGGGGCCAACTACCATAGAAACTACATGTCAGGTTCTTGACCTTGACTTGGCCTACAACATCCTCCTAGGATGCCCATGGATCCATGGAATGAAGGTGATCGCCTCAACATTCCACTAACGTGTCAAATTCTTATACCAAAATGAGGAGGTCACAATAGATGGTGATCTGGAACAATTCGCCTATTGCAAAAACTTGGAAGCCAAGATTTACAAAATTCCCCAAGTACCAATAAAATGATGAAGGCCCATCCACTCCTTATATAGATCCATCTAACCTTGCCTCCACTTCTACGATAGAGACACCCTCCAGCCCTGATATATTCGACATCAAGCTCATGATCTAGGACAACGGGTGTGGAGATTACAAAATGAAGAAAAATGTGTTTGTTGTAGGAGAGTTACCACAATCTCCTAGGTTTCATGGGCAACCTCAATCAGTTGAAACACCTATCCACACTTTTAGGGAAAATCCTTCTAGATTCCACCGTTGGGGGGATCTAAGTTGGGAAAATGTGGATGAGGGAGACATTTCAAGCACGCTATACCATGATTAAAGACCCACACCCACTCTACCCATGGATGAAGCCAACAAAGGATTGCGAATAATGCTTGGTATGGGCTACAACAGGAATGAGAAACTTTGGCCTTGGATGTACCCCTCTAAGTATAATCGTACATGGCAGAGGTACCCCTAGCAGAGCAGTCAAGTCTCCTCCTCAGTTATCGGCAACCGCCCTTCAACTACCCATATCCATAAGTCTGCCCCTAGATAATTTCACTTTTGACATAACTGATGTTTGCACCAATAGTAATGATGAGGATACCATAACTGGCCTTCCCATTCTTTTTGAGGATTCCTCCTTACTGATGATTAGTGCCTCGCCTGTTGAGTCGAACCGTCAAACTTACAAAGTAAACCTAGTTTACCCACAACTCATCGACTATGACCAACGAGGACCACTGGTTCTAGACACATTCAAAAATGACAAGGCACTCTCAGAATTCATGGGACTAAGGGATAGAGTTCCATCTGGAGATCACAAGGATAGATTCGAAATCACACTGGACACCCAGGCCTAATATGGGGAGACGATTGAGTCCTTCAGTCACAAAAGAAAAAGAATGAGAATAAGCTCAGGGTCATTAAGTGAAAACCACACTGTGACACTCTCTAACCAAAGAATAATAAAAATAAAGGATGCATCCAATGGTGAAAACCTCTCTGAGGCACCAGAGGATGAAGGATTCAATCTCCCCCCTACTGCACTTCATTAGGAGAAATCAACAGTCTTGGCAGAACATTGCAATCCTGTCAATCTGAAAACGAAAGCAACACCACAAATCACCTTCTATGTCGAATCACTTCTAACAGAAGAACAAGAACTATTGGCAGAATTTCTAAGAGAAAGAAAGGTGAACTTTGAATGGACCTACGCTGACATGCCGGGTCTCAATCCAGAAGTTGTGGTTCATCACTTAGTTGTTTACCCTAGAGCAAAGCCAATAAGACAAAAATTAAGAAAAATGCACTCTCAGATAGCCTTGCTAGTCAAGGTGGAATTACAAAAACTCTTGGACATCAGCTTTATAAGCCCAATTGATTATCCATAATGGGTATCCAATCTTGTGCCAGTTTCAAAGCCAAATGGGGGCATCCATATCTGCACTGACTTTAGAGACCTCAACAAAGCGTGTCCCAAGGATGATTTTCCACTACCTCACATCTATATGATAGTGGACATGATGACTGAACATGAGATGCTATCACTGATGGATGGATTTTCAAGGTACACCAGATAATGATTGCAAAGGAGGACCAACATAAGATAGCATTTACATGTCCTTGGGGCACCTACTGCTGGAACATGATGCCATTTGGGCTAAAGAATGCAAGGGCGACATATCAAAGGGCCATCACACTAATCTTTCAAGACATGATACACAAAATTGTCGAAGATTACGTGGATGATATATTGGCCAAATCAAAGAAAAGAAAAGATCACATAGCAACCCTAAGTGCCATTTTTGATAGACTGGAGAAGTACAAGGTCAAAATCAACCCCAAGAAATGTGTCTTTGGGGTGCAATTAGGTAAACTTTTGAGATATATAGTGTCAATGAGAGGAATCGAGGTATTGACAGGAATCGAGGTAGATCCCGCTAAGGTCAAGGTAATCCTCGATATGGAAGCACCCAGGACATTAAAGCAGCTCAGAGGCCTGCAAGGTAAACTCCAATCCATCTGAAGATTCATAACACAACTGGTAGATAAACAGATTGCATATTCACATCTATACCACAAGGGAGTAGCATACAAATGGGATGACAAGTGCGATCAGGAATTTAGTAAAATAAAAGAATATCTACTTACGTCACCAGTGTTAATGCCACCTATCCCAAGAAAACCACTGATTCTATATATTTCAGCAACCATGGTAGCTCTCAGTGCTTTGTTAGCCCAACATGATGAAAATGGAAGAGAAAGAGCGATATACTACATCAACAGGACTATGGTAGGGCATGAGCTCAACTACACACCAATAGAAAAAGCTTGCCTGACAGTTGTGTTTGCGGCCCAAAATTTTAGACACTACATGCTGGCTCATCAGATCAAGCTGATTGCAAAGATAGATCCACTAAAATATTTGCTTTCTAAAGCCACTCTCACGGGACGAACGTCAAAATGGGTTATGATATTGATAGAACATGATATTGAATATGTAGAGTGCAAGGCTATTAAGGGGCAAGCGATTGCAGACCAACTATTAGAGGCTCCAATCTATGTAGAGAATCCACTCATATCAGAATTTCCAGACGAGTCCATCTTTAATCTTAGCATAGCCAATCACTGGAAACTCTACTTCGACGACTCATACACACAATATGGATCAGGAATCAGAGTTTTCTAAATCACCCCACAGGGGGATTGTATACCTAGATCCTACAAATTGGCATTTCCCTGCACTAACAACATTACATAATAGAAGGCTTTAACCATAGGTCTCAAGATTGCAACATAGTGGCAGATCATGGCACTAAAGGTTTATGGGGATTCATAGCTTATTATCAACCAAGTCAATGACGAGTACCAAACTAAGGATGATAAAATGAAACCATACAAAAAGTTAGTAGAGAGCCTCAAAGAATCATTTATTTATATCATCTTTGAGCAGATATCGAGAGCTAACAACAGGGTAGCTGACTCCATGGCAATAACTGGATCCTTACTAGATATCCCTTGCAATGTCTCAAAACATGAATTCTTGGTAGAGCAGCTTCTCGTACCCACATTCAATGTACCAGAGTCAGAATATGTGTGCAAAATCATTGGTCCTAGTGATCCTTGGTATCAAACATCTATACCTACCTAAGAATAGGAGTCCTCCCAGCTGACATAATCCCAAACCTTAAACGAACCTTTAACAAAAAGTCCTTACGTTTTGTCATCCTAGGAGAAACCCTCTATCGTAGGAGCATTGAAGGAACCCTTTTACATTGTTTAAATCTTAAGGAGGCCCTAATTGCTTTAACTGAGGTACATAATGAAACTTGCGGTTCACACTCGAGTGGTATGACCTTGGCTAAGAAGTTGTTAAGAACTAGATACTACTAGCCAACAATGGAAAGAGAGACACACAAATTTGTCAAAAAGTGTTTACAGTGCCAGCAACATGGAGACCTTATTCATGCATCATCTCAAGAGCTTCATCCTATTGTTACACTATGGCCCTTTTCATAGTGGGGGCTCGACCTCATAGGAAAAATCACACCCACCTCATCCAACAACCACAAATTCATCATTACCGCCACATAGTACTTCAGAAAGTGGGTTGAAGCAATTCCCATGACCTACATAATGGGAAAACAGATATCCAAGTTCATCCTGAACTATATCATTTGTCGATACGATGTCCCCCAATCTATTATCTCTGATAATGGGACACCTTTCAAAAACTAGGATGTCTGTGACTTATGTGACAAATTCAAAATCTAACATCGCTTTTCCACTCTGTACTATCCCCAAGGCAATGGCCAAGCAGAAGCTACCAACAAAACCATCTTGAAAATCCTTAAAAATATAGTTAATGACTCTGGTCGTGATTGGCATCTGCAGCTAAATCTTTCCTTATGGGCCTATCGCACCAGCATCAGCACGCCGATAGGCGCCACCCCATTCTCCTTGGTCTACGGATCAGAAGCTATCCTACCCATCGAGATCAAGCTCCCATCTCTAAGAATATCATTGCAAAACCTCATCATAGATGAAGAATATGGGGTCTCACGACTGAATGAGTTGGAGTTACTGGATGAATGACGCATGGATGCCTTAAACCATTTACAAGTCTATCAGAACCGCTTGAAGCATAGCTACAACAAGAAGATTAGGAGACACACCTTCCAAGTCAACGAACTTGTGCTAAAAGAAAATCAGAAGAATGTGCCAAATCCAGAAAGCAAAGGAAAATTTGAGCCCAACTGGTTGAGAAATTTCATCATCACAACAAGCTATAAATCAAGGGCATATCAATTGTCAACACCAGAAGGTGAGCCTATGAACAACTCCCATCTCAAAAAGTTTTATGCTTAAAATCTTGCAAGGTATAGAACCAAAATATACAAAAAAATAAAAAAATGTCCTGAAAAAAAAGGGTCACCCTGATGAAAACCTGGCAAACATGCGTCTTGGTAAAAACAAAAAAATACAAAAAATCCAAGAAAAAAAATCAGAAAAGGGATTCAAAATAGTAAAGAAAAAAATCGTCCTCAAGTGAAAACCACTTCAGTGGCGCTTTGGACAAGTACCTTGGTGAAAATTTGGAAAACAGGTGCCAAGCGTAAATAAAGCACTCTTTGTCCACCAGTATCTTCATGGCTTATTCGACATATTCACTTATCCATTGCATTCCATCTTCCTTCCACCATCCATTCGCATCTATACCATAGCCTGATCTTGTGCTTGTATCGTGTTCCACCATAGTACTACTTGGCATACTCCTAAGGTCAATTTGTCCTGCCTTTATCAAAGTAGTCTATCGCTTTATGCTGGGGGCATGATCCTACACCTGCATCAGATCGGATTCATGTATATTCTTGTCATCTTCCTTAAAATTAGAAAATCCAAAATATTCAGAAAACTCTCAAAAACCCAAAACATCGAAAAACTCTAAAAAATCTTCAAAAAATTCATCATTAATTCTTGTCAATTTGTGGCATCATCCAAAATACGTCATCTCTAAGCTTGAACATAGGCAAGGTTGATCTATGATCATCCCCTGAGACATTTTAGGTTAGTCCTTTAGGCATCCGTTGTAATGGCAATCCGTTTGCCCATCTATTTCACACCCTAGGTCAATCCTTTAGGCGTCTGTCGTAATCTGGCAATTCATTTGCCCATCTTTCATCATTGAGTCTGTCGTAAGTCGAACTACATGGTATCTACATGTATAATGTAGGCAAGGATAACCTATGGATTAGCTCCTGAGACCCCTAATATAGGTCTTTAAGTCAGTCTCTTGGTCTCAGTCTCAAAAATCCAAAAACATTGAAAATTTGAAAATCAAAACAGCCTCAAAATATTACAAAATCATCAAAAACATCTAAATATCTAAAAAAATGGTGCATTCGCCTTATCTCGCTTTCACCCACGATAATCATCATTCCTAATAAATCAATCATCACCTTCATCCTTTGGTGAGTCAGTCAGAAGCAAGTCTAGCAGGTTCAAAAAGTGAACACCTAATTGTCAGAAGTTTCAAAGCCTAGGTCAGTAAGCATGCAAGTTAATCAACTCGGAGTATCAATAGCTTATCATCCAATTAATCTCATCAGAACCCTGATCACAACATGTCCTAGGATGTATCCTTCCCATGATGGACATAAGCATTAGGTATCTCACCTTAGTTTAGCCTTGGCTAGCAGTATGAAGAACATTAGCTTGTTTGTTTGCTTTATCTTGGTCTTTTTTTGACTTATCTTATTTTGCGCTCATTCCAAGGACCTCTCAAGGATTCCTAAACAAAACAGGTTTAGAGAGAAAGGAATGAGGCAACAATCATTATCTTTTTATCTATTGTGCTTGTGGGATACTCTTGTAAAATAACTTAGTCATGCATAATTTATTTGGTGTGTGGAGAGGATGTTTTAGATATCTTGTTGACCACATAGGAAGGCTTGCTTTTCTATGTTTTGGTTCGAGATGTTTAGAATGTCTAAACTGCATCCTAAATGAGGTTTTGTATGCTAAGTGTGAACAAGAATACTCCTATTTGATTGTCGAGTCAAATTCCATCACACTAGGTACAACGCCATCTTGGTTCTTTATACCTTGATGCATCGTACCTACGTGTGTTATCAAACATAACGTAATTGGCCCTTTGAAAATATTGACTCTTGGTAAGCAAATCGACATTCTAATAACTTGTGGGATCTCTTTTTCTTCTATCTTCATTCCATACTAACATGGTATCATGAAAGTTAATTAGAACATTGCCAATGTATACACCCTACATCCACCAAATCATCAGCATAAGTGCATATCATATCATATAGATCATACCACATTATTATCATCTTAAGTTATGAGGAATAATATAGATTTGTTATTCTAAGTACCTTAAGAAATAATTGCATTACATTCATTTCACATCATACATGAATCATTAAGGACATAATAAAAATCATTGGAATCCATTATCATCATTAATCATTTGCATATCGATATATCATCAGTAGCATACATTGCATCCATGTAATCATCAAAATGGATAGAAAAGATACAAAAAGAAATACATCCATCATATATAGAAGCATACATCATATCGAAGAATCTTATAACATCTCATATAAAATTAAAATGCATCCATGCATCATAAGACATATCATAAACTGAACCATCTCATATATATCATCAAAAATATACTGTCATGGTACAAAAATAGATCAAGTTTACATCAAAATACATGATACAATAGGGGCAATAATCGGAGCCCAGGAATCAAAAAATAGAAAATTGTTTGTGATCAAAGGGCTAGCCCTATTGGTTGTGCCCCTCACCCTCTGGCCTATCACTGTGATCCTCTGGCGGCCTCATCCCTGTCTGCTGAGAGTAGTCTAGCACTTGACCTATTGCTGGCACTACATGTCTGTAATGTTGTTGATAATACTCGACCTCTCTGACTACCTCTTTGTAAGCCAATAAGGAAACTGAACGACCCTGGGATGATGAGGCCATACCCTCCAGCTGCCTCCACCGACCAACCTCCCGATCCCTCTCAGATCGAGCTTGGTCCCTCTCGGTAATGACTGTCAAAACTTGCTACCAAGCCTGATCCCTCTCCACAATCAATACCTGAATCTGACCCTACAACTATTGGATCAGTGCATCTCAGTGATCTAGCTACCTTGGTGGTTGATGTTGTGGGATTGCTTTGTCCCCATCTCTAGGCTGGTCATCCTGTATCCCTACCCGTGGTGGTGCCTATTGTGCCTGATCTCTAGGAGGTGTTTGATGAGGAGGTGGTCCACCTCCTCCTTTATCCCCATCCCCATCTCTATCACATCTCCCCCCTTATCCTTTTCCCCTACCAATTGATTTATCTCTGGGCCTCCATTGTGGAAGTGCCACACTGGGAACTTTCAATCTCAAAGGAGGCCTAAACCAAGCTCTATACGCTTGGGTCACTCCCACATCTTTTGGCCCCTGATCATATGGCCACGATCGAGCCACTATCTATCTGATTGAGGAAACTGCCTCAGCTGTCGGGATGGGTTGGTCCCATGTTGTCTCTCTCATAGTACGAGTGAAGGTCACCACGTATTGATCATCCAATCTATCCTGGATTTCACCAAATTGATGGACCACCCTGTCTGGGAGATACCGCTCTATCATGGTATGCTCTCGGCCCTGCATCTGTCTATTGTGCTAGGCAAAAAATAGTTGCTCTATATCATCATACCATGGGCCTATCCCCATCGAAGGCCTCCAGAAAAACTCCCTCATCTCATCAAGAACCCATCGCCAATGGGCGATCCCACCTGTGCTAGTGTGATTGAAGTGAATATGTGCCCCACCATACCGCCAGACAACAGGGTCATCAATATCAATGACGATTGATGTGACATCTTGACAAAGCACTGAAATCTGCTCCCATGCCCGTATATGTAACAAAGTAATTTCGACCCCGAGGGCCTGTCTGTCCAGGTATGCAAACTCATGTAAATCCATGTATAAGGAAGCCAACATCACTGGACCCCAAGAAAAGCACTCTCAACGGACACACATCTACTCCCATGTCAATCCCCAGCCTGGACTGAAGTATCGGCCCCATCAATCTGGTGCCACAAGACTAGAAATGATAGCCACAATGATCAACCTATAAGTGGGCGCTCTACCCCGATATCACTCCAAGTCAATTTGTCCATTAGAAAGAATGAGTTCATCAACACCCATAACATCAAAGCAGGCCTCCCCGCCTTCCTTTGGATCATAAATCACTCTACCTCCATGGATAGGCAATCAGATAATGCGCTAGACATCCTCGAGAGTGATGGTGGCCTCGCCGGTAGGAAGATGGAAGGAAGAAGTCTCACTCTACCGCTCAATCAAAGTTGTCATCATACCCAAGTTCGTCCGAACAGGAGGGACATATGCAATGAACCAAAGGCCAAGAATACCAAGCTGATCCTGAAGGTACACATGCATACCCTACAACCTATGGAGCACCGACCATCTGTGCTCCCTTGATTGAAGTATATCGAGCTCCTCCTACACAAGGGAAGCCATCGCCTCAAGTCTCGTAAAAATTTTTCCTCTCGCATCAGATTTTCGCATTTGAAACAGAAAATGTGGCGTTGTTTGCAAATGCAGTGCAGTTTGTAAAGTTCTAAACTACGCCACGCGACGCTATTTTCGCAAGCGGCTAAGTTTGATCAAAGAACCCTAACCTCCTAACTATGTTGTGCGGCACTACTCTCATATGCGACACCATTTAGGACCGCACGACGCCGACTGAGCATTTGCAGCGGCACTATATAGCGTTGCTCAGCTTAAAGTTGGTCTTGACCCTATTTAATGCATGTAAAAATGAAAAATGAAAAGTTGGGATGGGGGTACATACCACGAATCCTACGTCGAACAGCCGCTGGTGCACTCATAGTCTCTTTGACACATGCCTGGGAAGCTATCATTGTGCCATATGAATCGGGGCTCAGAGCTCAAAAGTGCAAAAAATTCTAAAGGCTAAGTATGCAAATGTATTGAAAGTGACCCCTCAAGGTCTATTTAAGCCTTCAAATTAGGGTTTTTGACCTAATTTGGCCATCCAACTAGGGTTTTGGTTCCCCAATCCCTTTTTGTCCAATTGAGGGCCATTTTGCATCTTTTTTGGTGTTTTAACATGTTTTTTGGCATCTTGGGGCATTTTTGGACCTGTCGAGCACCTTGTCCTCTTTTTTCGTGAGATCATCCAAAAAACAAAAAAATAAATCGTTCGATCTTTCAAGGGAGCAATATACCAGCATAATCTTTCCACTGGGGCAATAGTGGGGCATTCGAAAAATGCTAAATTTTTTGAACTTTGATCACAACAGTTTATTCTTTGAATCAATCCAACAAGTACATTACTTCAAAGAGGGGCAAAATGTAGACATGGAAATATACAATTCAATCTGACACACTTGATCCTGATTACTAACGTCATTCCTTCCTAAATCACACTCTCAGCTTATCATCACCTTTTGTCTCTTAATTAGATAAATCATTGTATATTTAATTTGGTTTTTCTCCTCTATTGATTAAATTAATCAAGTTAATTTAATTAACCCTAAATCCCTCTTTAATTAAATAATTTATCTTATTTGATTAAATCCTTAAAGTCTTCTCATTATATTGAATAAATTAAACCTTATTTGATTTTATCTAACATTTTCCTCTTAAGTTAAATAAATAAAAAAAAATTATTTAATTAAACTTTTTCCTCTCAATTCTGATTTAAATCAACTCATAAATTTGAGTCAAAATTGTCAAATCATCTAATCTCTCATTAAATTGATCAAAACTTGATTAATTTAATCTCAATCACTAAAATCCTCTAGAGAATGCAACTTGCACAATAAATCAATTACTTTGATTTATTCAATTGCCTATTTTCTCTCAACATGGAATAAAGGAGGAATATTTCTTCAAATTTGAATTCAAATCCAAGTGGATTTGTCCTTCCAACAAAGCATTCACTCCTCTTACATGTCCTTGTGCATTGAGCCAAGTGGCATTTATTTCATTCTTTTTTCCCCCTCACATGTCATTTCCTCAAACTCAAATTCCACCTAATGACATTTATCATGCACATTGACCAAAATGTGCACAACCTTCAACCATTCACATCTTGACGAGTGCCACTTGGCCATTGGATGTTGAATGATCCCACATTGCTCAATTTCACTCTCTCTTCCATTTTGGAAATCTATAATCTAGAGCAAAGTTACTCTCTTCACAGTGAGAGCTAATTTTATCTATTACGCATCAAGTGTTTATTATTTTTATAATTTCATAGCTAGGTTATGCCAAAATTGCATCAAGCAGCTTCAACCATCACCAAATCATTATCAAGCTTACAAAGGAGTTGGGAAAGGGATAGTTTTGACACACCAATTGACACCAACTCCCCCATGGGATCAAGAGTTTGCATTGCTTAAATAGATTTGATTTAGTTTCTTGTATTATTCTTCATTTCATTTCTATTATTGAGCATAACAAATAGATTTCATGGGGAATCCTTCTTCTAACTTGCATAGAGATCTAATAATGTGTTTGTTTCTCATGTTTGTGCAGGTATAGGATTGGGTTTCAAAGTTCATTTGGAGGGCTATGAATGAGGAAAATTATCAAAGGAGTACTAGAGGGCTTACCGAGTCCAATAAATGACTCATATTTTTCACTGTGGCTATGCAGGTTATAGTAACATTGGAGATATATACATGGAAAAATTCAGGAGACTCATAACTAATGGAGTTGTTAACAAATCGGAGGTGAAATGTGGACATACCTAGCATCATGATCACAATGATTCAAAGATATTTCTATAGGAATTAAGGGTGTTTCAAAGGATGTTTAATGAAGCTATTTTGGGAGGAGGAGCTGTGGGGAACACACCCAAAGAGATACTTAATGCTACAACCTCACAGGTCTCGGAGAACATCTTTGTTGTGCCACCACAGGAACCCAAGTATGGGGACTCTGATGTAGACAACAAAGAGGATTGAATGATCTATAAAAAAAGAGAAGTATCTAGCAGTTTACCATAGTGAAAATAGGTTGAGATATATCATACAACTTGTACTATCTTATACTGTCATATGATTTTTTCTATATATTTGGTGGCTAAATGGAAATAGTGGCTATATGTTGTAACTCTGAACTATGTAATCATTGTTTTATATCTAATACAAAAAATATCTAAAATCAAACTTACTTAATCTTACTCTTTCTATACCATCATAATCTTAAGTAATGTTTTCCCCAAGTAAAAGTAACTCAAGTCACCTTGTAAGGAGATACCAATTTTTTTGTTATGATATATATTATTATTTTGAAGATTTGTTTACAATTTTAGTTATAAAATATATATTTGATATTATTTTAAAAAAACTTATGTATGTATATAAAATTTAATTTCTTATATTTTATAAACATTTTATATTTTAATCTTTTTTTATGTTTTTTTAGACCACACGATTTTTTTATTATCTTTGTTGTTATTATTTTATTTTATTATATTCTTCTTCTAAAAGATAAGTTTAATTTTGAAATCTTATCTTTTACTTCTAAATCATTGATCTAATTGTTTCAATTTTTTGCATTACTATACACACTTTAAACCATAACTTTTTCAAAGTATTTAACAACCATCCATCAAATACCTTCATATAGTAGACTACAAAAATCGTATTTCTTTAAATTATTAATTATTAATCTAATGGTTAAACCCTTTCACTACCATACCCTTCCCAAAGTAAAATATTATCCAACAAAATGATTAAAATAATTTTTAAGCCATCAATCACACACAATTCAACTTCGTAAATCATTTGAAAAACACTAATGGTTGATCTAGTCTTTAGATATAACAAATTATTGACTTGATTTTCCTTTAGTTCCAAAATTCAAAGCTTCCTAATTTTTTGACAAAAAAATCCTATATGCTCTATTATAGATTAAATTTATTCCACAAGATTTACAAATATGCCATGTAAGATCATAAAATATTTAAGAGAAATTGAGAATTCAAAATTCAATCCATTGAGATCTCAAATAGAAATCAAATTGATTTGTAAATGAAATATTACATTTATTTTATTCATAAAAATTAAGTAATTTAATTTTTTAAAATAAATTATAATTCAAGGGACCACATGCCTAGTATTAAAATTAACAAAAAATTGCATATAATGTATAGGTACATGGTACGTTGGGTTGAATAATTACTGATATATGAAATATAACCTATCTACTATAAAAAAAATCCTAGAAAAAATCCATATAACCATATAGTCTAGCCTATATCCTTCATCTTCTTTAGAGTTATCATTGACTAGCGAGACCATCCATTTAGTACTAGCATTTTAAATTAGGCTTGTCTATTTTAGGAAGTCAACAACCTTGGCTATAATGTTCTTCTTACAATTATCTAGCTATGCATAGGTTACTATGATAAAAGACCTCCATTAACCAGCCTATTTTCGATTTTTGACTTGTGATGAACCAACAATAGAGGTTGGTTGATTCCATAGATAATGGTTTGATCAAAATATTCACAATAGAGCCAATGACTATCTTATCCTCACCCAAGTCTAGAAAAAAGCCCACAAAAATTGAAGAAATATCCTAATTTGACACTATACTTATGATCAATAAGATCCATTTAATTACAAACTAAAGAAAGCCAAACCTAGTCTTGAAAGCCTTCTTTAAGTTCCTCAACTTTTAAATATCGCCCAACAATGCCATTTTGCACATGTTGCATACTAAGTAGGTAGGTGTCTTGAATTTTCCAAAGGTTCATAGTTTAGAATACAAAGGTAACTTGTTTTATGAACTCTAACCTTCTAGATATTTCTAACTAATTAATGCCTCATTATTATGGCAATTTGATCCAAGATATTCCAATGTTCATTAATAAAGAGTTGTGAGGCTTCTCCTTACAAAAGTTACTTAGGTATCATGCGTGGGAGTTAATCTACACTCGCTATTAATATATTTTTCATACCCCAAATTTAAGAACATGTTATGAGAAATAGGAGAATGTAGGAAATAAGAGACAAGTACAATCGACAATATGTAACTATTGTATTTATTTGACCCAAATGATAATGAGTATAAAGCTTGTCTATATAGGAAAGGATGAGGTGATCCACCTATGAGGTGAATTGACAAGTGCCCCAAGATGTGGCATAAATGAGTAGACAAGTGTTTTATAGGTGTCAACCTTAGGATCACTTGGAGAGTACAAACAACCAACCTTTATGACCAAGTCATCAACCTTGTGTGCCAAGTGTTGAGTGACCTTTGAGGTGAGATGGAAAGTCTTCCAGCCTCAAAAATTTATGTGCACGAGGTTAACCAAATAAATTGGTAACCTCTAGAAGTCTAAAAGGTTGCACATTTAGTTAGACAAGATGTTGTCTAACCTCATCAAACTAAGTACACTTAAGTATAGTGAATAGATTAATTATTCACACTAACATGCATATCCTTCTTAAACTAAACATGTGTTTATATACACATGAGGTGTTGAATATGAAGACATTTGATCTCCTTGAGTTGTATGATCTTCAAACAAGCCTTAATCATAAGTCTTGTAAAATTTGCATTATTTATTATTATGTGACCCTTGTCCATATCAATTATAAATTTGGCTAAGAGGTATACTTCACCATTGCCTTATATGTATATTTTTTGGATGGTGAAGATGTTTAATAAATCAATTAGTGATCAAGTGTGGTGAATTATTGATCTTGTAGCTGATTGAGCCCTAATTGTAATCAATTGATAATAACCATTAAATGTCCTTTAATTTATAAATTCTTGATGCCAAACATCTGATGATTTGAAGTCCTACAACTAGAGCTTGAGCCTCAACCTCATTATTTGATCAATTATTTAATTCCCTTAAGGTTGCACTAATTAACTTCCCACCTAGATCATGAATTAAATATCCAAATTTTGAGATGCTAGTGTGATCGACGAATTAATATGGGCCAATTATGCTTGATCCATGAAGAATCAAAGCATAACAAAACCACTAACGTCAAACCTCAACAAGATCATTCAAATAAATATTAAACTAAAAATTTATCAAAACTAACCATTCTAAACTACAAAAGCATTAAAATTTCTACTCTAACCCATCTGAAACTTATCCTATTGTGAGATTGGTGTGACATTGATGTGAATAATCCTGTGGATAAATGAGCTTGCACTAGTTAGTTTTATTGAAGAAAACTAATGGAATGGTTGTGAGATGTATATGAAAACATGATTTTAATCTAAATGATCATGATGCAAACTAGTTTAGTATGATTTTATGCTAAGATGATCTATATGGGTGTATACAAATCTACTCTAAATATATGCAAGCTTCAAAAGATTAAAATCTTAGTTAACCAATAAGCTAAATGGATGCATTATGTGATCATGGAAGCCATTAATGGAAGCTCAAAACTAACTAATGCAGTTAAAATGAACTAAAAGATGCTAAATGTGTGTTAAATATGAGTGTGAGTGTGAGTGATTTCAACAACATAAGTTTTCTTTTTAAAAGATGGATCTATTTGTCTCCAAATAGTGATCTATTTATAGGAAAGAAAATGATAAATGGAGGGTTGAGATAAAAAAGGCTAATCAATGGTCAAGGATGGAGGAAATTGGAGGCATGGATCATGGATTCTCATCAACGGGTGAGAATGCAAGATGAGATTTAATCAAGGGTTGACATTCCCTCAAACAAACACACTGTTGACCTATACAAGAGGTCAAAAGTTAATTTGCACAAGAAGTCACAAGGTAACTTGCACATGAAGCTAAGTAAGTATTTTGAGAAAAAAAAGGAATATTCACCTTTTTCAAATGAGTAAGTGTTGGAAATATGTGCCTAGAGCTTGCTGACCTAAACCTCCTGAAAGAGAAAATCGGTGAGACACCTGAGATATCCCATCGATGAGCTGTTTAGTCCAGAAGGCTTGAAGTGTTCAAATCGGTGTGACATGTGATTGGTCTTGCCGAAGAGAACTATCGGAGTGAATTGAACTATCAATGTGAGTTATCTGTTTCATATTGATAGTAGTTATCTGGCCGATGAGGTTCATCAGTGAGGCTCTTTCCAATTTGAGGAATGTATGTGAAGTATCCTGGATGAGTTTCGGTATGACTCTGACCGATGATTAGATTGGGATGACATTGGTCTTCATAATGACCTATGTATGTCACTTTGGTGCTTGTGATCTGGCTGAAGAGTTTCGTCAGGGAGACTCTGGTCAATGAACAATTCATCAAGCTAACTTTGGTCTTTGGTTACACTTGGGAAGTTTGTACCTATAGTTAAAGTTCGACTGATGGGGTATGGTCGGCATAAGTCTTGTTGATGGTTCTTCATCGGTATGAAGTATGACTTCGGCCTAGCTTTGAGATCGTCATCCGATGGTTAAAGTTTGACTGATGGATTAGGATCGGGGTGAGTCTTGTTGAAGATACTTTGTCGGTCTGACATGGTCTAGCAGGATGAGTTCTTAGGGTTTCTTTGAAGTAGGATGTCTGGTCGATGGGTGTGTTTGGAGTGACTCCTGCCGATGAGGTGTTCCGAACTATAGTGAGTTGAAGATCATCAGGGTAACCTTAGATCTTGGTGGGACTTTCTGATTCTTGTCTGATGGTGTTGTTCTTGTCGATGGTCTGTTTCAGTTGTTCTTTGGTGTGACTCTTGGTGAAGTTCGTGGTCGTAATGGTTCTCTTGGGGCATTAGGGAAACTTGATCTGTTGATTGGACTTTCTAGTCTATCGCCGATAGTGTTGGTCATTCCGATGGACATAGAGGTGGACCATGGTTGACCGTTGTAGACTATTGAGTTGTATGATGGAGTGGTGAATTGTATGGTGGTATATTGCTCGCTTCACATAGTTGCTGTGAAGCGAATGGAATAGTTGTCTCTTTGATAACAGATGGAATTAGTAAAGTGATCGTCGAAGGGACATTGAAGTCATCGCCAGGATGATCACTCTAGTCTCATGGATGGAACGATGAAGTCAAGCAAATTTGGTAGACCTGCCTATATTGGTGTAGCGATGAGTGATAGATGGAACCCTATCTCATATCCCAATGATAGCCCGATATGGAAACTATTGTTAGATGGTTGGTCTGCAGGGAAACTGAACAAACTGTTTGTATAGAAAATGAATAGATTGATGGTTCAAGGATTGGAAGGGGGTTCGGTATGAAATTTCCTATGTGAGAGTTTGGAAGATCTTGATAGTTTTTGTGTTCTTCACTATATTTTTTTCATAGCATTGTAACAGTGCAAATGTTGTGAGAGAACATGAAGAATGTGAACTTGAGAGGTCATGAGGTTGTGCTAGTTGAAAGGTTGGCTGAGTGAGTGGACTGGTAAGATGAAATGAATCTACATTGTATGTTGTGTGAGGACATTGTAACAGTGCGAGGATTTTAAACAATGTAGTTTCATGTATTCTCCAGATGGACAAGATGTAAAACTCCAGAAGAGCATAGCTCTAAGATTGTATTGTAATTGTTGTTGTTGTTGATTAATACAATTGAGCGGAGTGTTTTGGAGTGTGGGGTTTTTTACTCGAAAGGGTTTTCCCCACGTAAATCTGTGTGTTCATTTGTTTTTCTTCCTTGTTTTTTCTTTCTGTAATTTGAATTTGTGCATAGTGTTGAATTTGGTTAAGTCTGCATGTCCTTTTCTCATAAGGGTTAATGTGGGAAATCAACTGTGTCAGTTTTCATTTTATGGCATACTAGTCGTGTCTTTGAGGCAATTTAAAGAAATTAAAATCATCGAAGGCACTGTTTTTCTTAGATGTTTTGTTCTGAGATAACCCGATTTTCCTAACAAGTGGTATCAGAGCCATCTTTTGGTTGCTAGTTATGGGTATTTCTCCTATGAATATTTCTTAGTCTATGAGGCTTGAAGAAATCTGGAGGAATCGACTGATGATTGATCCTTTGGTGAGTAAAATTCCTTGCTCTTTTGAGACAACACATAGTGTGAAAGACATTGAAGATGGAGAAATTAGAGTTGATCATATTGTAATGATGTGGTCTGAGGCTCCTAGTTGGTAGCGAATGATCCAGATGCAAGGGGTATGAGTTTATGTTTATGGTTGTGTTGCAACAAAGTGTGGTTCATAATGGGTGTTTGTGTGAGAGGCTCCCTGATGGTATGGAAACGCTTGGGTTTTTATTTAGCCATGGAGTATTGTGCTTATGCTAGGTGTTTTGACTAAGCATTGAAGGAATTTTTCTCTGTTACCCTGATTGCATGAAGGCTATGTAGTTGATCTCTGGGTGGTATGAATTTTTTTGAATAGCCTATCTCTCTCGAATGAATGTGCATGCTTGTGGTTCTGAAATTGGTTTGGGATGGGCTCAGAGTTCCTTTTGTTGAGTTGTCCAGATGTGCAATGGATATGGATGTGCATGGGTGTTTTATAAACACGGTGATTTTGCAGGTCTTACATGATCAAGAAAAACTTGTGGTTTTGTGGAGCTGCTAGTAAAAATATTTTCTAGACCCTGGCTATTTGGGGCGTTGTTGGATGAGATAGTTACAGTTCTACATGTAAGTGTTGCTTGTTGGTTTCCTAGATTATGGTGCTTGAGTCATGGACATGATTGGAAAATTGGATTTGGTTTTCATCTGGTGTTTGAGTCAAGCTATCTATGTTGCTATTCTCTTTGAGATCTTAGTGTTGTTGTTTCTAGTGTGATGATGGGTTTGCACTTTCGTTGTGACTAATCTTTGAGTTATGTTGTTGGTGGATTAGCTACCCATTGGCTGCAATAAGATAACTTGCAAGTGGACTGTCAATATCCACAAGGTTGATTCAATGTTGGTGCAGATCTATTAGCTGGCCTTGTTTTTGGTCACTTATGTATTGGCGTGGTTGCTTCTGGATGAGAGGAAGGATGGCGTTGAGTACCTAAATAGTCAATTATGGGGACCAATAACATGTGTATCATGATGCCATGGAGAACTTGATATGAATATTTTGTGTAAGATTTTGACAATAATGGTATGGTTTACGTGGTTTGGAGATCTTGGTGTTGCTTGACATTGTTGTTAGAGGGACATGTTGTTGATTGTACCTGGAGGTTTTTTTAGATCAACAGATGTTTGGTCATGATACTTGGAAAGCTTGGAAGTCATGGTTCAGTGGGAGCTTTAGCAGTGACTGTGGTGGTGCTTGATAGGTGATGTTGGTTTGGAGTTTGTTTGCTTGATGTCATGTTAAAATCTTGAATGCACATTAGAGTTTTGGCATGAGGCATTTCTCTTGAGACCATGGTGAAGTCACTTGGAGCATGGTATCTCCTAAGGGGGATGTGTAGATCATGATGTCATGATAAGTTCTTGATTCAAATGATTGGAGCTTTGATAGTGGTTTGGAGGTTCTTTGTGTTTTGGGTGCATTGGTCATATGCCTAAGAACTTCATGTTAGTGCAATAATTCATTTTGGATTTCAACATGGGATGGTCGTTTGTAGGTGCTCATGGATACATGGAGAATAAGGTGAGGTTGTAGTTCTCTTGAGATGAGAAAGGTGTTGATTTCAGTAGAAAGTCTGAGTAGCCTACACCTTGGTTGGATGTGAGTTCAACAAAGACCAATGAGGAGATTGCTCTTGGATGAGTCATGGTGGCTTGTATATCTTGGAGGATCATTCTCATTCCCCACTCTTGGTCTACTCAATAGTGAAGTCTATTTGAGAGGTATTTTCCCATTGTATCTTTTAGATGTGTTTGATGCTTTCTTTCATGATATGGATCTTGAATTGTTGTTTAATGGTTCTAGAGGATTCATAGTGGAAGATGGACAACATGGTTTATCTCTTTGAGCTTTTGTGTTATATAGTTTTTTATGAGAATTGGTAGGAGATGCTTTATGGGCTGATTTCCCGAGAGGGGAAATGAGGTAGTTTGATCTTCTTTGAGAGGCTTACATCCGTGATTGATTACACGTTACATTTTTGATATGTTTGATCATGGTGATTGAATGGTTGGGTGTTGTTATGGCTTTTCTCTTGGGGTTGTGAAGGAGATCATACCTTGCATAGCTGGCTTTTAGAGGTGTATGTAGGAGGGTGTTCTATAGGTATATGATATGCATGTTTCTCTCTTTGGTCTAGGTTATCTTCTTGGAAGTTTGATTTCATTTTAGATTGGTTTGAGATTTGGTCAGAGCTTTTGTTTTCACTCAAGTTTTTGAGTGGTAACTTGGAGGTTCTTTATCTTTTTCCTATGTTGGGAGTGAGAACTTGGAAGAGCTCTGAAATACTGTCGAGAGAAATGATTCTTGTAGCAGTTGGTTGCAGGTTGTGCTTATCATGGTGGATGTTTTCTTGGTACTATATGGTAACATTTTCTATGTGTTCATTGGTAGACTTGTTATGCCTTTGATATTTTAGATTTGGCATCACCTATGCAGTGGGAGTTTCTGGTTATGCTTTGTCTTCTTGATTGGTTTGTACATAGAGCTTGTATCTGCAGTTGATGGGTTGGTTGTGCTATTGGCATGAGTTTGCTAATGTGGATACCTCTGAGGTATGAGAGATTGGATGCATAGCATGAGCCGTGGGTGCTATTTTCAGTCGCATGGGTTGATTAGTTGGATGGAAGCAGTTATGTTTTTGTTTGTTCTAGCTGATGTTCTATCTTGTTTCTAGAGAATGTCTTCTCACAGTTGTGTTCTGGTTTGGGCCTTTGAAGTTGATTTTGTTTGTGTTTCTGTATGGTTTGTTGTTGGTTCTTTGGAGTGGTCAGTAAGATCTTCGTCAAGTGGGAGATTGTTGGAAATATGTGCCTTAATCTTGCTGACTTGAACCTCCTGAAAGAAAAAATCAGTGAGACACTTGAGATATCCTGTTGACGAGTTGTTTAGTCTAGAAGGCTTAAAGTGTTTAGATTGGTGTGACATGTGATCAGTCTTGCCGAAGAGAACTATCATAGCGACTTGAACTATTGGCATGAGTTCTCTATTTCATATCGACAGTAGTTATCTGGCCAATGAGGTTCGTCGGTGAGACTCTTACTAATTTGAGGAATGTATGTGAAGTAGCCTAGATGAGTTTCGGTATGACTTTGGTTGATGATCGGATCGAGGTGAAATTGGTCTTCGAAATCACCTGTGAATGTCACTCTGGTGCTTGTGATATGTCCGAAGAGTTAGTCAGGGAGACTTTGGCCGATGAACAGTTCGTCGGGCTAACTTTGGTCTTCGGTTAGACCTGGGAAGTTTGGACTGACAGTTGAAGTCCGACCAATGGGGTATGGTCAGTGTAACTCTTTCCGATGGTTCTTCATCGGTATGAAGTATGACTTCGGTTCAACTTTGAGATCCTCATCCAATGGCTAAATTTTGGCTGATGGATTGGGATCAAGGTGAGTCTTGCCGAAGATACTTTGTTGGTTTGACATGGTCTAGTGGGATGAGTTCTTAGGGTTTCTCCTAAGTAGGATGTTTGGTCAATGGGTGTGTTCAGTGTCACTCCTGTTGATGAGGTGTTCCGAACTACAGTGAGTTGAAGGTCATCAAGGTAACCTTAGATCTCGATGGGAATTTTTAATTCTTGTCTGATGGTGTTGTTCTTGTCGATGATTTGTTCCAATTGGTATTCGGTGTGACTCTTGGCGAAGTTCATGGTCGTGATGGTTCTCTTGGGACATCGGGGAAACTTGATTTGTTGGTTGGAATTTCTAGTCTGTCATCGATAGTGTTGGTCATGTCGATGGATGTAGAGGTGGACCATGGTTGACCATTGTAGACTGTTGAGTTGTACGATGGATTGGTGACTTGTATGGTGGTATATTGCTCACTTCACATCATTTTTGTGAAGTGAATTGGAGTAGTTATCTCTTCGATGATAGATGGAAGCAGTAAAGTGATTGTCGGCGAGACATTGGAGTCATCATCGAGACGATCACCCTAGTCTTACCAATGGAATGATGAAGTGAAGAAACTTCAGCAGACCTGCCTATATTGGTGTAGCAATGAGTGATCAATGGAACCCAATCTCCTGTCCTAGCGATAGCCTGATATGGAAACTGTTGTTAGACAATTGTTCTATAGGGAAACTAAACAAATTTTTTGTACAGAAAATGAATAGATTGATGGCTTGAGGATTGGAAGGGGGTTCGATATGGAATTTTCTATGTGAGAGTTTGGAAGATCTTGACAATTTTTGTGTTCTTCACTATATATTTTTCATAGAATTGTAACATTATGAATGATATGAGAGAGAACACAAAGAATGTGAACCTAAGAGGTCGTGAAGCTGTGTTGGCCGAAAGGCTAGTTGAGTGAGTGGACTGGTAAGATGAAATGAATCTACATTGTATGTTGTGTAAGGACATTGTAATAGTGCGAGGATTCTAAACAATGTAGTTGTTTGTATTCTCCAGATGGACAAGATGTAAAACTCCAAAAGAGCATAGCTCTGATATTGTATTGTAATTGTTTTTTTTGCTGATTAATACAATTGAGCGGAGTGTTTTGGAGTGTGGGGTTTTTTACCCGAAAGGGTTTTCCCCACATAAATTTGTGTGTTCATTTGTTTGTCTTCCTTGTTGTTTGATTTTGTAATTTGAATTTGTGCATAGTGTTGAATCTGGTTAAGTTTGCATGTGATTTTCTCAAAAGGTTTAAAGTGGGAAATCAACTGTGCCTATTTTCGCTTTATGGCATAGTAGTCGTGTCTTTGAGGCAATTTGAAGAAATTAAAATCATCGAAGGCACTACTATTCTTAGATGTTTTGTTTTGAGATAACCCAATTTTCCTAACGGTAAGGAGAGAGAATATTCCTTGGAATATTCTCATGGGTGAGGGAAAAGGATAATTTAGTTAATTAAAACTAAATTAAATTGTGCAAAAGGGGAAGGAATATTCCATGAGAATATTCCTTTTGGAGAAATGTTCAAAGGAGGAATATTCCCTTGCAGGTGGGTGGGAAATTAGATTTAATTAATAATTAAACAATATTAATTATGCAATTAGGGGGTTAGAAGAATTAAGATGACATTCATTAAATAAAATGATTTAATGAAAGGGGAAAGGTGAAATGACATTTAATTAAATAACTTAGGGTTATTTAATTAAATAAGAAGATTTAGGGATTTAAATTAAATAGTTTGATTTATTTAATTTAAAAGGATGAAGTGTTAGCCTTTAAATGGGGTGAATTAACCCGATTTGATGAATTAGGTTAATAGATGCAAATGATGCCATTAATTAATTAGCTAGGCTAATTTAATTAATTAAGCAAAAAGAGGATGGGTTTCAAGAAGAAATGATGTTAGTATACCTGATTCGAGTGTATGATATGACTTGAGACATTTTTTAGTGTCTACATTTTGCCCCTCTTTGAAGTGAGGTACCTGTTGCTTCGGTTCAAAGACTAATACTCTTTGGATGAAAAACTACTACTTAAATAAAAAAATAATGATTTGTGGATGCCCTAGTGAAACGATTAAGCTTGTTCCTCACCCCCTCAAGAAATCAGACGAAAATTTTGAATTTTGGGTTGATTTCTCGACAAAGGTCAAATACTACTCCAAGGGTCCAGAAAGGCTCCAAGATACAAAAAAATGCCAAAAATGAAAAATAAGGTTTAGTTTGGAAAGATTGGTGAAAGTGATGAAAAACCCTAGCTTCATGGGTAAATTAGGGTAAAAAACCCTAATTTTGAGGCATAAATAGGTGAGGAAGGGTCACTTTCAAGTCATTTTTGCATTCACACCTTCAAAATTTTTTGCATTTGGAGCTCTAACCCTCTGAAAAAATTAGAGATGGTGATGAGAAATGCATGATGATGATGATGATGTTTTGATCATATCTTGGGATCAATATTTTTTCGTCATTCCTTATTGTTTGATATAACACATAGACATGATGCATCAAGGTATTAAAAACCTGGATGACGTTGTATCTAGTGTAATGGACATTGACTCTGCAAATAGATAGGTTAGTTCTTGTTCACATATTGACATACATAAACCTTGTTGGAATGTAAGTTGGAAGTTTAGAATACATTGGACCAAAGCATACAAAACAGTCAACAATCTACTCCAAACAATGTCCCTACACACAAATAAGCAAGTATGTGCCAAGATTATTTTACAAGAGTACCCACAAGAACCACAAAAGAAAGATAATGATCGATGCCCCATTCCTTTCTCTCTAAATTGTTTTGATAGACATCATCGAGAGGTCCTCGGAATGGGTCATTAAGATAAATCAAAAGAAAATATCAAAGGCAAGCAATCATTGTTATCTATATCTCTTTCCAATTTAACTATAACTAAGGTGGTGTCGGATATTGATGTCCATCATAGGAAGGATACATCCTAGGACATGTTGATCAGATGGGTTTGATTAGGATGATGATGTTTTATGATAATCTATTGATACAAACTCCACTGTCACATTTACCTATGATCGAGACTTTAGATTTTGACAATTAGGTTCTCACTTTACAACTCGCTATACTTGCTTTCTATTTGTTTTGCCAATGGTTGAAGGGGTGATGGTTTTATTATAGGTGAAGGTTTATTACGAGTGAAAGAAAAATAGGATGGATGGTTTTGGGTTTTCTAGAATATTTCAATGTTTTTGGTAATTTGAAAATGTTTTGAGGTTGTTTTTAGTCTTTTTGAAAGTTTATGTGACTTTTTTTATTTTCGATTATTTGGGGTTGTTTAGGGTTTTCCAAGGTTTTCCAATGTTTTTGTGTGTTTTCTAATTATTCCAAATGTTTTGGGGTTTTTTGAGATTTTGAATGTTTTGGGGTTTTTTGAGATTTTGAATGTTTAAGGCTTTTATGATATTTGAATGTTTAGGAGTTTTTCTAGATTTTGCAAATGTTTAAGATTTTTTTGATATTTGAATGTTTAGGGATTTTCTGAATTGCAACCAAGAACCTAACCTAAAAGACCTATCCTAGGGGCCTCAGGGGTTGATCAAAGATAATCCTTGCCTAAGTTATACACAAAGAAACCACACAGTTCGATTGACTCAACTTATTGAAGGATGAGATATGAACAGTTGAGGGGATGCCAGCTTATTATGAAGGATTCCTAAAGACTGACCCATGGTGTCTCGAGGGAACATCAATGATGGCCTTGCCTACATTCAAGCTTAGAGACTTGTAGTTTGACAAGGTTCTATATTTGGATTTTTGATGTGTTTCTGAATGTTTTGGATTTTGACTTTACAATTTTGTGAATGTTTTTAGATTTTAGCTGTACAAAATTTTGCAAATATTTTTGGATTTTCTAATGAATATTTTATGATTTTTTTTGGGATTTTTGATGAGATTTCAAATAAATTTAAGATATACAAGAACCCAATTTGATCTATTATGAATTTCCCCCAATGTGATATGATAGACTACCTAATATAGGTAGGACAAACCGACCTTTGGAATATGCCAAGTAGTACTAAGGGGATGCAATACTTCACAATATCAAGCTATGATAAGGATGTAGATGGGTGATGGAATAAATAGGATGAGTGAGGCAATGGATGGAGGGTGATGTAAAGAATGATAGGATAAAGAGCCAAATAATAGATGAAGGTGATTTATTTACACAAGGCTCCTGTTTTCCAGGTTTTCACCAAGGCACTTGCCCAAAGAGCCACCGAAGTGGTTTTCACTAGAGGGTGATTTTTTCTTTACTTTTTCAATCCTTTTTCTCATTTTTTAAGATTTTGATCATTTTTTGATTTTTTTATATTTTCAAGTTTATACCTTTCAAGACTAGGCATAAAACATTTTGAGATGCAAGTTTTTGGTTGGTTCCTACAAGGGTTCCCTTTCAGATGTTGACAATTGGTATGCTCCCGATCCATAGCTTGTTGTGATCATAAAGGGACCCAACCAGTTAGGTTCAAAATTTCCTTTACTATCTTGATATGAAAGATTCTTTTGATTTTGTTTTAAGACAAGATCCCCTACCTAGAAAGACTGATATCCGATCTTCTTGTTATAACTCTGTTTCAGTTGGTTTTTATATACTTGCAAGTGATTGAGGGCATCAAGACGATGCTTGTCTAGGAATTCTAGCTCATTGGTGATCAGGTTCTGTAGTGACACTTGTAGTGATGGGAGCTCAATCTCAATAAGCATAATGACTTTTGATTTGTAGACCAAGGAAAATAGGGTTGCACCTATTGGTGTGTGGATACTAGTTTGATAGGCCTAGAGAGCAAGATTTAATTGCAGATGCCAGTCATGACCAACTTCATTGACCATTTTCTTTAGGATCTTCAAAATAGTTTTATTTGTAGCCTTAGCTTGGCCATTTCCTTGGGGATAATATGGGGTAGAGAATCAATGTTGGATGTTAAATTTTTGAGATATCTCTTTTACATCTTGATTCTTGAAGGGTGTTCCATTGTCTGAGATAAGGATTTGTGGAACACCATAATGACAGATTAGGTAATTCAGGACAAATTTGGAAATTTTCTTCCCTAGTATGTAGGTCATAGGAATGGCTTCAACCCACTTGGTAAAGTATTCAGTGGATGTTATGTTAAACTTATGGCCATTAGATGAGGTTGGAGTGATCTTTCCTATGGGGTCAAGTCCCCACTACGAGAAAGGCCAAGTTGTGATCATTAGTTGCAATTCTTGAGTTGGAGCATGGATCAGATCTCCATGATGTTGACATTGGACACATTTCTCCCCATCCTTAATAGTTTCTTAGCTAAAGTCATACCACTAGAATGGGATCCAAATATGCCATCTTGTACTTCTATTAAAATAGACAAGGCTTCCTCTTTGTTAAAACATTATAGTAGTGTCCCTTCGATGCTTCGACGGTAAAGGGTATCACCTAAGATCACGAATCGAGATGTCCTTTTGACAAAAGGTATTTTTAAGGTTGGAGGTGATATCGGATGGGAGGGTTCCTCTACTTAGGTAGATGAATATTTCATGATACCATGGGTATCTAGGACCAACAATGATACAAATTTAGATTTAGGGATTGCAAAAGTTGGTACGAGAATTTTTTCTACCAAGAATTTGAATTGGAGGATGTTGTTCGACATGTATAACAATGATTCCATTGTTTCCATGGTGTCTTTTGCTCTGTTGTTCATGCGAGGAATTTTCTCAAAAGTTATATCAATGAAAATGTCTTTGATACTTTCTACCATATTCTTGTAAGGAGTGAGCTTGTCATCCTTAGTTTGATAGTCATCATTGACTTGGTTGATAACAAGCTATGAGTCCCCATAGACTTTCATTTCTTGTATCTACCACTAAACTGCTATCCTTAGACCTGTGATTAGGGCTTCGTACACAAAAATGTTGTTAGTACAAGGAAATGATAGTCTGTATGACTTTGGAATACAATCACCTTAAAGGGTGATAAAGGTAATACCTACTCCTGATCCATCTTGGGAAAATGATTCATCAAAGTACATTTTCCACTGATTGGTTAGATTGACAAGAAATGCTAATTCATTAGGGAATTTAGATATTAAAGGGTTCTCTGCATAGATAGGTGCATCTTCTAGTTGGTCTACAATTAATTTTCCTTTGATTTCATTGCACTCCATGTACTCTATGTCAAATTCAGTTAAGATCATCACCCATTTAGCCATTCGCCTAGTGAGATTTTCTTTGGATAACAAGTATTTCAATGGGTTGATCTTAGCAATGAGTTTGACTTGATGTGACAACATGTAATGTCTGATTTTTTGTGAAGAAAAAACTATTGTTAAGCATGATTTTTCAATGGATGAGTAGTTCATTTCATAGCCCACCAAGGTCTTGCTGATGTAATAGATAGCCCTTTCCTTTTTAATTTTCATCATGTTGTGCTAGAAGAGCACCTAGTGTTACTGATGTTGTTGAGATATACATGATCAATGGTTTGTTGGAATCGGTGACACGAGTACTGGTGATGTCAATAGATAGTCTTTGATCTGTTGGAAAGTTTTATCACACTTCTCATCCCACTTGTAAGTTATTCCTTTATGGAGAAGATTCGAGAAGGGGTGGATTTTATTGGTAGTTGCGTTATGAAACTTTTGATGGACTGCAATCTTCCTTGTAATCCTCTTATTTGTTTTAGTTTTTGTGATGGTTCAATGTCTAGGATGGCTTTAACAATTTATGGATCAATTTCTATGCCTCTTTTTGAGACAATATAGTCGAGAAGTTTCCTTGATGTAACTCCAAAGACACACTTTTTTGGATTTATCTATACTTTGTATTCTTCAAGTCTATTAAAGATGGGTCCCAAGACTTGTATGTGCTCACTCATTTTCTTTGATTTTTCCAAAATATCATCCACATAATCTTCAACTATTTTTTGGATCATGTCTTGAAAGATGAGGGTCATTTTTCTTTGAGAGGTTGCTCTTGCATTCTTCAACCCGAATGGCATCAAGTTTTAGCAATAGGTTCCCCATGGACAAGTGAGTGCAATTTTGTGTTGATCTTCCTTAGCGATCATGATTTCATTGTAGCCTGAAAAATTGTTCATTAGTGATAGCATTTCATGCCCAAATGTTAAGTCCATGATAAGGTCAATGTTAGGAAGAGGTAAATCATCCTTCGAGTATGGCTTGTTTAGATCTTTGAGATATGTGCATATTGTGATTCCCATAATGGGTTTTGAGACTGGTACCAGGTTTGAAACCCACTCAGGGTAATCTATTTGTTGGATGAACCCAACATCAAGAAGTTTTTGCAACTCAAGTTTCACCAAGAGTGTTATCTGAGGGTGCATCTTCCTTAATTTTTTCTTCATAGGTTTGGCTTCAGGATAAACTAGTAAGTGATGCACAACTACTTTTGGATCAAGCCCCAACATATCAGTGTATGACCATGCAAAGTTTTCACTTCACTCTTTCAGGAATGCTGCATGGTGTTTTTGTTCTTCATCCAACAAGGATTCAACATAGAAAGTGATCTTGGGTGCTTCTTTTGTTCCCACATTGATTGGATTGCCTTTTCTGCTAGCACTGCTGACTTCTTTAGATGAATTGCACTAAGGGGGAGATTGAATCTCTCATCCTTTGGGGCCTCAGAGAGGTTTTCACCCTCAAATACATCCTTTCTTTTTACTATTTTAGGATCATAAAGTACCACAGTTTGGTTTTCACTCAAATATCTACATGTTAGTTACATTTCATCAACTTTGCGACTGAAGGATTCAATTGTCTCCCCATAGTGCCCCCTACGTCTAGCTCTATGTCAAAACTTTATTTATGATCTACCCATGGTAAGTTGTCACTAAATCCCATGAATTTTGAGATTCCTTCATCGCTTTTGAATAAATCTAGAATCAACAGTCCTTGTTGGTCCATGTCAATGCGTTGTAGGTGTACTAGGCATATTTCAGCTGGTTGGTTTCTCAGAGCAAAGGATGTTATTGATATCATGAAGAGGGAGTTATTCTCAAATAGGTCAAAAACATCAAGGGGGAAATCATCTAGAGTCTATCACGTGATGTAGGTAACCAAGAGGAAGCCTCAACCCATTTAGTGGAAATACCTTTTCCAATAAGGGTAACCTTGCTATTAGTACAACCTAGGCCAATATTATTTTTAATCATTTCCAAGGAATGATGGGTTCTAACAAACCATTATAATTTTATCCCAATTACTCATTCTTTTTATAACCCATTCTCTTCATTAGTTGCAAGCCTTTGTTATCATCTTCTATGGGAAGAGTGGGAACAAGTCATTTATCTTGATAGAGAAGTTTAGAGACATCTTCCTCATTGACATCTTCTTGGTTCAAATCCCCCCACTTGGTGAAGCTAGTAGCTGCCATCTTGATTGTTTTAGGCTCTTTATTGCTAGATGTGGGTTTCCCATGTGATTGAGGAGAAAGAGGTAACTCTCCTATGACAAAGGTATTCTTCATTAGCTTATAGTTTCCACAACCATCATCCTGGATCACTTCTTTGATGTCAAGAATGTTTTACACAATGGGTTTTTTTGTTTTTGAGGTTGATGCAAGGGATCATGGGTCAACAAATGAGGTAGATGGTGTAGGCCCTTCATCATTCTTGGGTATTTGGGGAATTTTAAAGAACTTTGCCTCAAGGTTCTTGTAGTAGTAAAAGGGCTCAAGATCTCCATGGATGGTAATTTCTCTACCCTCAAAAGGAAAATTTACACATTGATGATAGGTCAAGGCTACAACTTTTAGGGCATGGATCCATGGTCAACCAAGTAGGATGTTATAGGTAAGATCAAGTTCTAGCACTTGGCATGTAGTTTTTGCAATAATGGGTCCCACTTGGATGGGTAATGTAATGATTCCTTGTGATGCCCTCTCTTAGTCATCATATGCTCTAATGGTGGTACTCTTTGCTTTCTCAATAGTATCCTCAGAATAGCCCAAGTTCTTGATCAATTGAAGGGTGAAAATTTTTAGACCAAAACCTCCATCTACTAAGACTCTTTTGAATTTGTTCTTATGAATGATGACCTCAAGGTGTAAAACACGATTATGATATGGTTGTGATGGTAGGTCTTATTTCGAGAAGGTGAGAAGATGATTAGTGATATGACCTACCATAGATTGAAATTGATCTATATCAATATCCTCGGGGACAAATGATTTAGATAAAGCTTTCTCTAAGATTTTCCTATGTGCGGGTGATAGCCTCAATAGTTCTAAGATCGATATCTATGTGGGGGTATTCTTAAGCTGATCTAGGAGATTATACTTGCTAGGATTTAATGTTGGAAAAGTAGGCTATGCCCTAGATTGAGATGAGACTCCCTGGATGGTGATTTTCCCACATCATGTGGCAACTCCACACTCTGCACTAGGTCCTTTGATTGTGATGATAGTAATGATGCTATCAAATGAAGTGAACACATTGGAATAGGTATGTTGCACATTTGTGTAATCCTTAGCTTTCCCATTGTTGTTCCCTTTGTTATGATTTGGCATGGGATTCTTGTATATCTTAAGATCTTCGTTACTATTTGGTACATCAACAGATATGGTGTTGTATTCTATTAGGTCTCGGATAATAATTTTTAGCCTCATGCACTTTACCATTTTCTATCCTTTGATTTTGTGAAAGTCATAAAGATCATGCTTGTTGTACCAAGATGGTTTCTCTTGAGGTTCTTGGTAGTTTTCAAAGTTGGAAGTGTTATCAAGTTTGCCTCTACCAATTTCTTCATGATGGTTTTGATGGTGTCCGACAACTATGTGTACTTGCATATAGGATAATTGTTCTTGTTAGGGGTTCGCCATTGTTGCATCTCAGTGTTGTGGATTTGATTGTTTGAGTTGTTGTTTGTTGCACAACGTGTTTAATGTTAGCAGCTTGATTTTTGTTTGGCCTAGGAGCACTTAGGACTACCTTAGCATCTACCATGTACCATCATTTGTTACATTTTTGTTCTTAGCCCAAACATGAGGCTTGTCGTTTGAACTAGTGGATGGGCAATTGTCTTTGTAAGCTTGAGTATTTCCTTGTGAGATTAGAGCACTCTTTATGTTAAGGGCTCTAGGGACAAACTCATCATAAGATGTGATGCACTACATTTTCAAGTGGAAGGATAGATTAAGATCTAGATTTGATAAAATGATCCCCACTTGTTGCTCATCGAGAAGAGGCCACTTGCTCTTACTAGCACTTTGTCTCCATTGTTGTAAGAAATTAGCAAAATATTCTCCTTTTTTTGTTTGAGAGTGTATAGTTCTTCTAGACTTACGTCCATGTCAAGATTAAAGGAGAAATGATCGATGAATTTATCGGCAATTTCTTGATTTTTTTTTTATACCGGGAGGTAGTTGAGAAAACCAATCCATGGAAGGAACTGTTAAACTTTGGGGAAGAGGTGCATTCAATAAGAATCATTGTAGGAAACCTCCATACACATGATATTGAATTCTTTGAAATGGTCCACATGACTTCCTCTCCCTTTGTATTTATCAAAATTGGGGATATCAAAACCAGGAGGAAATGGCGTCATTGTGATGTTTCGATCGAATGGATATAGAAATAGATTTTTTGTATGGGGCTTCTTTGTCTTTCCCATCCAAAGGTCCTACATTTCTTGCGACAACACCTTGAGTTGTGATGCTAGATCGTCTTGCAAGTTTGGGGGATGAACATATGGTGGAATGATGGATGAATTGTATGGAGGATTTTGATATGATAAGGTGTTGTATGGGGTGTATGGTGGTGTGAGATTATGTGAAGGTGATTGAGGTGTTTATGTATATGTTTCTAATGAATTTTTATTGATGATGTTATGTTGAGGATTATAGTAGGAAGTTGGTGGTTTTTGTTGTTGTTGGGTATACTGTTGAGCTAGTAAGGCTTATTGTTGTTGTTGAGCTGCTAAGGCTGCTTATTGAGCTTGTTGTTGTTGTTTCACCACTAGGGCTTGATGTTGGACCTATTGTTGTTCTTGTGTTGCTAAGGCTACTTAATGGGCTTGATGTTGTTGATGTGCTAAGAGTGCTTTTTGTTGTTGTGTTTCCTATTGTGTTGCTAAGGTTGCTTGATGTTGTTGATTTTGCTGGTGTGCTACTTGTTTTGCTACTAAGGTTGCTTCTTCTTGTTGTTGTTGCTTCTATTGGATGACTTGTTGATAAGCGTATTGTTCTTGTTGTAAAGCTAAGGCATGCCTTTCAATGTAGGATCGGTTGGTTGTTGGGACACTTGTGATGGATTGTGGGTGTTGATGTTTTGAGTGGGTAGTGGATTGGTGATGAGAGGTTGGGGGTTCCCTTGGTTTAACATTCCTTATAAGATAGTGGATTTGGATGGAGGAATGTAAATTTGAGGTCCCATTTGATTTTGCATGGTAATAGGGACCATGGGGAAAGATGGGGATGGTGTCATTAGATTTTACGATGGTAATTACATGCTAGGACCTTGAGTCCACTGATTGAAAAGGTTCCCTTGTCCAAGGTCTTGAATATTTCCTTGTGTTTGGGATGTGGTCAAAGTATTACCCGGGTTGGAAGGATTCGTCATCAAGGGATTATTTTGATTCATGTCGATGATGGATGGGATGGACGTGTTTTGTGAAACTAGTGGTGTAGATGAACTAGTTGAGAGACTGGATAAAGATTTCCCTATTTGAATTAAGGTTTAATTTTGCATTATGTTGTTGACATGTGCTTGTGGTTTGATTTAAGACGCTTGGTCCATACTTCCTTGTGAGATGTTAGGAACACTTCTGGTACTTGTGGGGATGGATGAAGATGGGTACCCTTGATATGTTGATGTTGTCATGGATTCATGAAGTGTAAGTGGGTTATGTTGATGTTGGGGGTGTTCGAGAATGGTAGAAGTGCCAAATGTTGGTGTCCAAGTGGTCGTTTATGATGGAGGATTGGTTTCAAAGGTACCCACAAGTTTGCTTATTTCAAACGGAAGACCATAGCCAAAATTCTTAGCAAGACTAGCTGCAATACTAGGTGTTGATGTTTGATTCAGCCCTAGGGAGGGAGTTTTCAGAATAGTAGATGAAGTCAAGCCTTGTGTTAATGATTATGCAACAGAATATGGAGAATTAGGAATTATGTTTTTTTAAGGCTTGATGTTCCATGATTTCCTCCTTAGTAAGTCCAAATGGATTGTTTGTGATGTCTTTTATCTCATATGGCCCTGATGGTGATGAAGGTTGTTGTGATGGGGTAACTTGACTTCTTGGATCAAATTTTAGAGGATTTGGATCACTTGAGGTAAATGTGAGTTTGGTTTTCTTCATGATTCTCTTGTGTTGTGATCTTATCTTTACCATAAATTTTGGGTCACCTCTAGGAGAGTTGTGTTGAGATTTATAATTTGTGAACTCTCTAGTTGACTCAAATCTAGGTAAAAGGGACAATCTAAGTATTTTTGGAGCAATGATGATAATGGGGGATGAAAATATGAGTGATGTGGGGAGTGATCTTTGCAAACATTTTGGGACAACAGTTTTGACTTAATTTTGAAGTTTTGATTGTTTGGATAAATGATGTTGATGAACTTGGAAATATTTAGGGTAGACTTGCGACCTTCAAGATAAACTAGCTCAAAGATGATAACTAACTCAACTAAGTGCATGGAAAAGGATACATTTCACATACAAAGTAGCTAAGTTAGGGATTGGTTTGATAGATGTTTAATTCAAAAAGTGTTGGTGTATTTAAATTTTTTGCAAAGATTGGTGAAGTGAAGGGTGAATTTTGATGAAGGGGTGAATGAATTGTTTTGACCCAATGTTGACCTAAAGTGAACCTTTATTTGAAAAGACCAAGGTAGTGAAAAATATGCTAGACCTCTAAAGTTTTCAAATCCGAAAGACCCAATGTTTTAGATAGGTTAATTATCATGAAAAAGAACATATACAATTATGGATTGTTCCTTGAAACACATTTGTAGAAGTAGTATAACAACTTGGTTCTATTTTGGTGAAGTGTTGCAAGGGTTTTTTTTAGAGCTTTTTAAGTAATATGCCTAAGTTTAAAATGATGACCTATATACCTTCTCTTAGGGATTTTGATTTTGTGTGAGATCATCTAGAAAAGTTCAAGTTCATGGAAGAATGGAGGATATTAAATTTTTCCTGCAAGTGGTGATAATATGGGCCTTCCAAACTCAATATTAGCTTGTTCCTCTTCTTCATCTATGACATTTTTTGTGTTTCTTTTGTTTCAAAAGTGAAGCTTCTCAAACTACTAATAATATCGGTTTGTTCTCCTTCAATGATTTTAAAGTTTGGTTGAATAATAGCAGGTGTAAGATCGGGTTGTTCAACGAGAGAAATCGGTCTCCAAATATTCATGTGGGGTTCAATTTTTCAATTTATCTTGCTTAATTGAATTCATTTTACCACAAATTTTTTTTTTGATTATGTTTTCAAACTAAATGTTTATGTCAAAAACATCATAAATTTCACAATATCCATTTTTTGAAAAGGATGAAATTCAAGCCATAATTGTCTATGTTAACTTTAAAAAGTATGGATTGAGATGTAAGTCAAGATATTTAGAAATATCTAAGGATATACATCCTTAGGACAAGAATTAATATCAAGGATATTTCAAAAAGGTATCCATACTTAGACCAAAGGGTTTGAAATTTAGAGGAAAATTGTGAATGTTTGTTTGTCATGTTTTGGAACCAGTCAAAGTATTAAACTGACTCACATTCATTTACCACCTAGGTTGAATGGTCATACTTGTTGAGTCCCCACTCAGATTTATCCAAACACTAAGACAATGCGAACAGTTAGAGATTTGGCGACACTAGCTCCCCTCCATGACACACACTTCTCGAGAGCACCGAATCTCAAAATCCTGAAGATCCTAAGGATTTTTCTATTTCAACAACGAATAGTAAAAATGTGGGGTGGCTTTAGAATGACCATTCTTGTACCAACAAGCATTAAGGATTTTTGGTAGCTAAATAATTTGGTTCTTAGTAACAAACCGAGAACACCAAACCATATACACACTCGCTTTTCCACTGAAGGATATTACTACCATTCCCATTCCACTTAAGGCATGGTACTAGGTGTTGTATGATATACAATCTAGGATAGAAGGTACTTTCTCATGATTTCCCAACCTTTAATATAGCCCATCGATAAATGTGCTTGCAAGAACTTTCCTATGAGTTTCCCGTTGTGGGGTGTGTCTCATAGTAAGTCATCTCTTAAGGGTGACACAAAGCATAAAGGTGTACTTAATTATTTATCTTCACCCAGGATCACATGGAGTGCAAGGGGAGTGGATACATACTATAAGTGCACATAAACAATGAAGTACACTTGGAGTGTTTCTCTTTACCCAAGATCACACAAAGCACAAGGAGATTGGATACACACTACAAGTGTGTCAAAAAAAAGAAATCACTCCTTCATTTTAACCTCTGAAGCTAAGATGAATTCATTTTATGCACCAAATGAAATGTTAAGTTGCCTTGTTCAATTTTAAACCCAAAATACAATGATAAAATGAGGGTTCAATTTTAGTCCCATTTAAGCATTCTTTTTAAACCTAAATGAAAACTAGTGAGGTCCAAAGGCATAAAATGAAAAGCATAAGAAATTAGGTTATAATTTCCCCAAAATCATCAAGACGCTTGTTACAATTATAAGATTGAAAGATGAGAATGCTTCTTCACTTTTCCTCTTATCGTCCAACCTACAAAACCTGATTAGTCTAAAAACCAAAACAACGTTAGAGGCATGATAGCAATCTGATGAAGCAAAAAAATTAAAACACATGCTAAAAAAAAATAGTAAAATTTCTTACCAGAGCTAGATGTCATTATTCACAATAGTGTCACTCTGCAAAAAAACAGTGATAATGATAGCGTCGTTGTTTGAGGTGTGTTGTCATTTATAAATTTTGATACCTCTAAAAAGTATTAGTGTCGTAATTTGGTTTAATCAACATCAAGATATTAAATAGGTATCACTATTTCAAATGACAATAGCATCATTGTATGGCGATGCCCAACAAAGGCTTCACTGGAATTCTTTTGAGCATCACTATTTCCTGAAAAAAGTCAAAAAAATAGAATTCAAGATAGAAATTGATTAAATTTGATCAGTTTTGCCCTCCTAGTGCCAGAATGTGATCAACGAATTAGTATGGGCAGATTACACTTGATCCATGAAGAATCAAAGCATGAAAAAGCCACTACCATCAAACCTCAACACGATCATGCAAATAAATATTAAACTAAACATTCATCAAAACTAGCCATTCTAAACTACAAGAACATTAAAATTTCTATTCTAACCCATCTGAAACTTATCGTGTTGTGATATTGGTGTCGCGTTGATGTCAAATGATGACCCTTTCCGAATTCTATGGATAAATGAGCTTTCCCCAATCAATTTTATTGAAGAAAATTGATGGAACGGTTGTGAGATGTATATGAAAATATGATTTTAATCTAGGGGAGCATGCTGCAAAATAGTTTAGTATGATTTTATGCTAAGATGATCTATGTGGGTGCATGCAAATCTACTCTAAATGTATGCAAGCTTCAAAAGATTAAAATCCTAGTTAACCAATAAGCTAAATGGATGCATTATGTGATCATGGAAGCCATTACTGAAAGCTCAAAACTAACTAATGAAATTAAAATGAACTAAAAGATGCTAAATTTGTGTTAAATATGAGTGTGAGTGTGAGTGATTTCAACTACATAAGTTTTCTTTTTGAAAGATGGATCCATTTGTCTCCAAACAATGATCTATTAATAGGAAATCAAATGATAAATGGAGGGTTGAGATCAAAAAGGCTAATCAATGGTCAAGGATGGAGGAAATTGGAGGCATGGAGCATGGATTCTCATCAACGGGTGAGAATGCAAGATGATATTTAATCAAGGGTTCACATTCCCTCAAACAAACACACTTTTGACTTGTACAAGAGGTCAAAAGTTAACTTGCACAAGAAGTCACAAGGTAACTTGCACATGAAGCTAAGTAAATTTGTTGAGAAAAAGGAATATTCCCTTTTTTCAAATGAGTGGAGAGAGAGAATATTCCTTGGAAAATTCTCATGGGTGAGGGAAAAGGAAAATTTAGTTAATTAAAACTAAATTAAATTGTGCAAGAGGGGAAGGAATATTCCATGGGAATGTTCCTTCCAAAGGAATGTGCAAAGGAGGAATATTCCCTTGAAATATTCCCTTGCAAGTGGGGGGGAATTAGATTTAATTGATAGTCAAACTATATTAATTATGCAATTAGGGGATTAGTCGAAGAATTAAGATGACATTCATTAAATAAAATGATTTAATGAAAGGGGGAAAGGTGAAATGACTTTTAATTAAATAACTTGGTTATTTAATTAAATAAGAATATTTAGGGATTTATATTAAATAGTTTGACTTATTTTATTTAAAAGGACGAAGTGTGAGCATGAAAGGGGGTGAATTAACCTGATTTGATGAATTAGGTTAATAGATTCAAATGATTCCATTAATTAATTAGCTAGGATAATTTAATTAATTAAGTGAAAGAGGATGGGTTTCAAGAGGAAATGATGTTAGTATACCTAATTTGAGTGTATGATATGATTTGGGACATTTTTCAATGTCTACAGCTAGAATTACCTTTGGTTGCACCATAAAAAATTTCCCCATCCCTTTGATGGAGACTTTGATTGTGCATCTCTTCTTGTGCCTCTTAGAATTTTCATCCACATTAATCGGTGAATCTCAAAGACCAACCCAATCGCATGATCATTCTTTATCCCACTAGAAAAATATTCTTCTTTTGGTTGGTTGGGACAAAACTCTATTATTAGATTTTTCAATAATAGTTGATTCAAACTATTGACATAAAATATAGATCAAAATAAAGATTTAAAATGTACATTAAAACCTTAATCTATATCAAGTGTAACCTTAGATAAAAAAAAAATGAAGAGGAGAATGCTTGATGATCATTATTTAATGAGCAATGACACATTTATACAACCATAAATAATTGTAAAAACTATATAGTGTAAAAAATAAGGGCAATTGAATAACCTCGAAGTGGCTAAAGGAAGATATAATGTAACAATGTAATACATAAAATCGCTATGCTAATATTCCCCCCTTATTACATTGTTCTTCCAAATGCACCCTCAATGACTTGCTAATATTGCCAAGAGACTTGGTGAGTATATCAACTATCTGAGAATCTATTCGGTAGTTTTGGAGTTGAATGTGATGATTCAAAACTTATTCTCAAATGTAATGACATTCAACCTCAATATTTTTTTTTCTTTCATGAAAAAACAAATTCTTCATAGCTTCAACACACCCTGATTGTCACAATAAAAAAATAGGTAGCTTTTCTTTAGGAATGTCCATGCAAACTAGAATGTGACATAACTAAATTTCTTTACACATAGCTCCTCATGTGATACAATAGTTAGCCTTGGTGGATGAGATAGCTACAATAATTTTCTTCTTAATAATCCATGAGATAGGCCTAGATCTAAGATAAAATCTTGTAGTTGACTTCTTGTCATCAACAAATCCAACATAGTCTGAGTTTCTATAACCTTATAAGAATAAATTTGAGTTATTATTTTATTCTAGACCATACTAAATTTTATTATAAATATATCTCAAAGCATGCTTAGCTAAAACCCAATAAATTTTTTTCATCACTTGAATACATTTCGAAAGATAGCTGATAGAAAAACATAAGTATGGTTTAGTATAAGTCATGTAAATGAGACTCCCAACAAGATACTTGCAAAGAGTTGCATATAATTGAGGTGAGTCCTAGAATTTAGAGAGTTTTAAACCTTAATCCATTGGAGTGGACACAGGTTTACAATCAAACATTCCATACATTTCCAGGAGTGTCTTGACACATTTCATCTATGAGATAAAAATGTGATGCTCATTTTTCCAAATCTCCAAGCCAAGATAATAGTGAAGTAGTCCCAAGTCTATCATGGTGAAGGATTTATTAAGATCATTCCTTACATCCTCAACAAGATTGTTTTGAGTTTTCTATAATCACAAGATCATTCCTTACATCCTCAACGAGATTGTTTTGAGTTGTCTGCAATCACAAGTGTTGGAATAATGGATGTTGAATCATCCAATGAAGCTGTGCACACTTCAAAAGGACCTGCCAAGAAGAAATTCAACCGCACAGAAAGTGTTGCAACTAAGGGCATGCAAATAGAGATTATCCGATTGATATACAAAATGATTTACAAAGAGTACATATGCCTGATTATATAGGCAAGAGCAAAACCTAAAATGTATAAGATATTGCCAAGTGTTCAAATCACATTACATGTGACAACATGAAACCCTAACTAACTACCTAGGGAATGATAACAAGATGGAGATAAATTCTAGAAAAGACAACTCATCTTCTAGAAGGGAATCTTATCTCAACAACATTATTAAATGATAAAAAGTAACCTAGGACTAATATGATTAATTAATACCTAAGTTAACTTATGCTAGTGTAATAATTAATTAATTAATTACACTAACAACAAGATCATCCGCATACAAAGCAAGAATGAAAATATCTACTCTTAACTTCTTAATATACAAATTTGGATATGAGGGGATACAAGAGAAACCATGACGCAATAGATGACCATATATTTTTATGTGTCATGTCCTAGGGGCTTGATTAAGCCCATAAAGTGGCTTAATGAGACAACATACCTTTTTAGGATGATGTTCGTTAATGAAACACTCTTGTTGGGTCATGCATACTTATTCTTCTAGATAACCATTTAGAAAAGAACTCTTAACATCCATGTGGTCAAGTTTCCATCCTTTCTATGTTGGAAATGCATAAACAACTTTTATTGTTTTGAGCTTTGCATTAGGTGCAAATGTATCCTCATAGTCAATTCCCTCCTACTAATAATACCCCTTTATAACAAGTCATGCTTTGTATTTTTTGTTGGATCCATCTATCTGGTATTTTGTTTTAAAAACCCATTTGCATTCTATGGGTTTCTTTCCTATAGGTAGAGTGACAAGTTCACATCTACGATTATTTTTTAGGGATTCATATATGGCATCCATGGATTTCTTCCACTTTGATTGACTTAGTGCCTCTTGAAATGCATCAAGTTTGATGTTTTCAATAACTGAACTCATTAATGCGAGATATACCTCATTTCTCATTTGTCTTCTTGTTCTAACTCTTGATGAAGTATCTAGAAGAGAGTCTAGGTGGGAATTTTTGATGGTGCTTTGGAGCCATTTAGGATAGTGATGATGCTACTGATATGAAGAATTATTTTCCAAAGGGCCAAGATGAATGAACAATTCTCCTTACAACTCATCTTCTTTGTGAGAGGATTCTTTGAATGCTCATAATCTGATTGTTAGAACAATCTATGCGAGGTGGTCATTGCAAATATTTTGTGTGTCAATGATTCAAATGATGACACATAACATCCCAGATCTTGACTCTCATAAATATTTTGTGTTTTAGGATCCAAGATATGATATTATTATAAGGTAGTATTGTAGCTCAAAATGATACATTGGAGTAACTTATGATCAATATTCTTCCTCTTATTAGCTAAGACATGCATATATGTTGTACAACCAAATATTCTAAGATGAGAGATTGAAGGCTTATGACCACTTCATACCTCTTGTAGTGTATTGTATTACAAGATATTTATAGGAGCCTTTTTGAGAAGATAAAAAACTTTCTATATTTCTTTTTCCCAAAATTGATCTTTTGACTTATTTGTGGAAAGCATAAAACAAACCATATCCATGATAGTTTTATTTTGACACTTTTTAATACCATTCTATTAGGGCATATAAGGGGTATTTAAATGTTTTTATTCCATGATGCTTTATGAATACCAATAACTCATTTTATATGAATTTCCCTTGTCAATTTGAGTAGAGGAGGAAGAGGTTGTATTGTCTACTATACAACTCACTGGTAGAAGCCTTGAAAGTGTGAAAAGGATTCACTCTTCTTCTTGAGAAAGAACACCCATTTCCTATGAGAGAATTCATACATAAATAATTGGAATTTTTGGTATCAGTGAAAGGAAGTAGGTAGGGGTCCACAAAGAATATTATGCATGACCTCAAGATGACCTTGGCATGGAAGGTACTTGAATCAAATAGATCTCAATGATTTTTTTCTTGCAAGATATCCAAGACATATAGGAAAATAATGGGAAAGTTGAGGAAGTCCTCTTACAATCTCCTTAGAACTGAACTGATATAGAGAGATGATAAAAATATTCTCATATTGATAATTACAAAGAGAAATAGGTTTGACGATAGAGGTAGATAGAGAAACTACAAAGGATGAGACTGCATCGAGTGCAAATAAATGATCCTTCATAAAAGCTCTAGAAACTATCGTACCTTCTCATGAGATCAAACATGATTTGTGCCTTCTTTGACCTAAAACTGCAGCTTAAGCTTATGGTTCAAAATAAGACTTACAAAAAAGAGATTCGTTGTCAAACTTGAAACATAGAGCAACATTGTGAGGTTACAAATTCTCATCTCAAGAGGAGTGGTAACATTTCCAATTCCTTATACAACATACTTCTTATTGTCTGCAATCCAAATCCAATCTCCAATGGTTTGATCTTATAGTGTATCAAAGAGCTCTATATTTCTTGTCATATGATTGGTGATGCTAGATTCAATCAACCAAACATTCATTATGGTTGCAAGGTTTGGGAGACAAGAACAACATTTTTATGAGTGCCATAATTGGCATTGTTTGGATGTCCTCATTAGATACATCATCTTGTTGGGCCATAATGTATCCTCTATTCCTCCTTCGACAAGGATATAATTTTTATTGCTAAGAATTACTACCACTAGATGTGCCCTCTTTACTAGAATTTCCTTCAGTCAAGCCATTATGTCAATAGTGATTAGTGTCATGTGTGTTGGTACTATAGATGTGACACAATCAATTTTATTTTTGAGGTGTTTACTATTTTTGTTGCTTCTATGTATTCTTTTTTGGTCGTCCCGTTTATAAATTTTGATGTGCTATTATCTCAAGATCAATGCTTTGTATTCAAATTCATCTTGCATTGATTGGATGGCTTCTTCTTGTTGGAAAAAATTTATCGATTCCTCAAATGACACCAATTTCTTAGTGATGTTTAATGTTGTGACAAAAGTGAGAAATTGAGAAGGAAAATATATTAGATTGATTGAGACCAACAACTTGTCCTCCACCTTCTCTCCAAGAGCTACAATTTCTACTCATAGCTCATACACCTAACAAAAAAATTCCTTTGATTTCTCACCATCTTTCATATTGAGTGTATGAATCTTGGATTAGAGATGGAGGATCTTTGTCTAGTTCTTCACCTTGCATATGGTGGAAATAACATCCCAAGCTAAGCTTCACACACTCAATATGTAAGATGGTGATAAATTAGAGGATTTCTTGCATTGGGTGTGTGAACTATGAACAAAACTTGTAGTACTTGGAGAGAAGGTGGAGGAAAATTATTTATTTATTATCACTTTGAGATTTCTTCCTTCTCAAATTTGAAATTTTGTCATGACATTGAAAATCACTATGAAAGTGGTTGCATTTGAGGGAATAGTTAATTTTATCTAGTAGGAAGAATCCATATAGTTAGTGTAAGGTGAAATTGAAGACAAAGCACTAATCTCAAGATAGTAGTGTGGTCATAATTTTTAAAATGGACCACCAGAAAAGAAACCATAGAAGCAAAATAACAAAAAATGCCTCAAAATTCAAATCAATGGTGTGACATCTATTTGCACTTTTTTGATCTCCCCAAGTAGCACTTAAGGGGGGTGTTAGTGTGAATAATTAATCTATTCACTATATTTAACCGTGTAACTTAGGTTGATGAGGTTAGACAACAACTTGTCTAACTGAATGTGCAACCTTTAAGCTCTAGAGTGTTAGGAAAAAGGTGTTTTTTCCACCTTGCATAATGTTATAATGTAATATTTATTTATTTATTATGTGGCGCACCTAGGGAACTTAGGGGTGCATTCATCACATGGGTCTAGCATTCTTGGGGTCACTTTATGTTTTGTATATAACATTGGGTTAAATATTTAATGTGGGGCTACACATGGGAATAATATTTAATATTAGAAAAAATCACTACCAATATTAAATGAGGGTTTAAAGGTTTTGTAATCTCATTGTATTAGACACATGGTTTTATTTATTACCACTTGGTGGTTTTATGGGAACTTGTTTCTATAAAAGCAACCACATGGGTAGTTGTTTAAGGTTGGATAGTTGGCTTATTGAGGTTAGATCTTGTTAGCATTTGTGAGGGTTGAAGCATGGAATGGGATGTGTGGTTACATGCTTGTTCACATGGAGTGCTTGGAGAGGGCTTGATGCTTCAATGGTGTTCACAAAGAGCTCTAAAAATGTATTGTAATGCTTATTTCTGAATAATACATGAGTGATGGATGCTTTTGGAGGATTGGTTTTTCCCTCTTGGGGGTTTTTCTAGGGTATATCTTGTGTCATCTTTGATGGTATATTTTCTATTCTTTTGCATATGCATTATGAATATGGGTGGGTGCAAAACAATGGAGGGCCAAATTGTTGCCAAAATTTAAAAAAACATTTGATAGGCCATAGCGTGAGCACGTTATAACGTGCACGTGCTATGGGTTGGTGTGACTGAGGAAAAGGCTCAACCACATTGAGCCTGTAACATGCTTTTGGTATTCCGCGAGCACATTACTTATTATTAAATTAAAAAAAACCAAATCAAATTCATTTTTTATGTTGACTGATTTTTCTGCTGCTCACAGCCAAAAACCCTTCTCTTGTGTGCTAGCATTCTGCGAGGAGACAATCTTGCATTTTTTTCATCAATATGTTACTATTTCATTGCTAGGATGCCACCATGTCGACAGGGAGGTCAAATAGGTAAGGAAATTATTTGTTTTTGTTATGAATTTGTTATTTTTGGGTTGTTTTTTATATTCATTTGTTGAATTTTTAGGAAATGATAATGATCTTGGAAAACCTCTTGAAAATCCTCAACAACCAAAGCAACAAGAAAATGAACAAAATCCTCAAGTGTAATAACCAAAAAAATATATTCCACCAATCCCTCAACATCCTCCTGACACTCAACAAAATTTAATGGGGGTAATTGAACCATGGAAAGAAGAACACTTACAAATTAACTTAAAGAAATGTTAAAAAATGTAGATGCAATCAACAAACAATTAAGTGGTTGGCAAGATTGGAGGTAGGCAGCTAGGGATTTTCACCAAGATAAATTATCATATAAAGATGTAAAAGATGAAAAATACAAAATTAGATTTGTGCTCATTATTCACCGACCCACGCACAAATCAAAATCTTGACCTCAATGTGAAGAGGTTTCCTATCCATTGGTGCCACTGCTAAGGGATTAGGAATTTTTTTTGGGATAGGTGGTACATGGTTTTTGATTACCCACCATGCAATAATTGTGAAGTCCCATAATATTTCCTGAGGAAACTACACTGTGAGTTTATCTTGAACAAAATCTCAAATTATTTTGATATGAGGGACTTCCAGGAGAGAGGTGGGAGGTCGGCTCAAGATAGACCCAGTGCATGAAAAGATCCTAGGCAGAAAGCGAGACGAGCTCTCGCTAGGTCGGATCATGAGCACATAGTTATCCCTTCCATCACGAAGGAGAGTGTCGAGGTAGACACTTTGTAGGATATAGCCTCTTTGACCAAAAGTGTCACCCAACATGCTAGTCCTATAGTATAGAGCCATCCAAGGGAGTCTTTGAGTGGTAGGCTTCCATCCCATTCATGTTAGGCTTGTGGGGCAACTTGTTCATATGACCCTACCAAAACTCAGGAGGCTACTACGCAACATATGTCTGCAACTATGGAGATGGCGAGGGCATGCGACAATTTGAATGAGACTTACATAATTGATACTCAGGTAAATTTTAGCATGTTCATTGAACTTAATTTATTAAATTTCAATTTTGAAATGCAAGATTAACTAATTTAGTTTTATGATTTTAATAAAATTTTAGGGTCACAATGTTGATACTGGATATACTGGCCCTACACCTTGTTATTACTCCACTGCATCTACCGTTGAGGTATGCAACTAGTAAATAACTATAAATTTATTACATGTAATATAATTTTTATATGAATGGTATTCTAATATCTGATTTTGGATGTTGAATAGTCTAATATTGGAGGTTTCGGGGGAACACCTCCCAGTGCAAGTGGAGCTAGACAAACCTACACATAGGTAATAGAATAAAGAGTTTAACTAATGAATTATACTTAATAGATTTGTGTAGTTTATATTCATATCATTGATTACATTGCATTGCACATCTTTCAAACTTAAAGCATTACTTCACATTCCATAACTACTAACAAGATGTTGATAGATGAAAAAATTTCAACTACAATATAGTTGTTTAGAAAATAAACATAAGCAATGATGCAATTACTTCACATAGCATAAGTAATAACTAGGAGCAGCTACCAATCGCATTTTCTTGTCATGGCATTCCATGGGACCACTTTTTACTAAGGCATCTTTTCAAAAAGTTCATTGCCTTGTCTATGTATGGATGCTTGGAAGAAATATATGAAAGAATAATAGTAAGCAATAGCATAGACAAGATAATGAGTTGTTTGAAAAAATTCCACAAAGAAATGCTTCCATCACCATGAGACTCAATTTCTTTGAGGCATTTTTTCAAACAACTCACCGCCTTTTCTATGCTACCACATTTTCCATACATATATACCAAATCATTTAATCAAATAGTTCACTTCCATGATGCTATGGCTAAAAGCTTAGAAAAGGGTGCTTTCCAAAAAACTATGGATTCTTGGAAAAAAAATCTATCAAAGAATAATAGTAAGCATAGACAAGGCAGTGAGTAGTTTGAAAATATGTCTCGAAGAAATGTGGTCTCATGGTGATGGAATTCCATTCCATCACCATAATATCACATTTCTTTGAGGCATTTTTTCAAAAAACTCACTTCCTTTTCTATGCTACCACATTTTCCATAGATGTCTACCAAAGAATTTTATCAAACAATTCATTTCCTTTCTGCTATGGCTAAAATCCTAAAAAAGGTGCTTTCCAACAAACTATGGATTCTTGAAAAAAACCTATCAAAGCATAATAGTAAGCAATAACATAGACAAGGTAGTGAGTAGTTTGAAAAAATTCCTTGAAGAAATGAGGTCTCATGGTGATGTAATGCCATTCCATCACCATGAGACCATATTTCCTTGAGACATTTTTCAAACAACTCACCGCCTTTTCTATGCTACCACACTTTCCATACACATCTACCAAGGAATTTAATCAATCTACTCATTTCCTTGTTGCTATGGCTAAAAGCCTAAATTAGGTTCTTTCCAACAAACTATGGATGATTGGAAAAATTCTATCAAAGCATAATATTAAGCAATAACATAGACAAGGTAGTGAGTAGTTTGAAAAATTTCCTCAAAGCAATGTGGTCTCATGGTGATGGAATGCCATTCCGTCACCATGAGATCACATTTCTTTGAGGTATTTTTTCAAACAACTCACCACCTTTTCTATGATACCATATTTTCCATACATGTCTACCAAAGCATTTTATCAAACAATTCATTTCTTTGCTGCTATTGCTACTATGGCTAAAATCCTAAAAAAGGTGTTTTCCAACAAACTATGGATGCTTGGAAAAAATCTATCAAAGCATAATAGTAAGAAATAGTATAGAAAATGTAGTGAGTAGTTTGAAAAAATCCCTCGAAGAAATATTGTCTCATGGTGATGGAATGCCATTCCATCAGGTCATGAGACCACATTTATTTGAGGCATTTTTTCAAACAACTCAGTGCTTGAAGAATAGAAACCAACCCTTTAGCCAAAATTCCTATCCAAATTATTTTCAAGGTCATCATCCTCATCCTCAATTTACCAATCCACGGAACCTTCCACCTTTTATTCCATGTGTTCATGTCCCCACCCCTCCCTCTTCATGTCATGATCACCCTCCATCTCATAACCAAGAGCACACTATACCATCCACCCAATCCCATCATAATACCATAGAGAAGGTAATGAATTATTTGAAAAAATGACTCAAAGAAATATGGTATCATGGTGATGGAATTCCATGAAACATTTTTTTGTAATGGAATTACATCACCATGAGACCTCATTTCTTTGAGGCATTTTTTCAAATGGTTCACTACCTTCTCTATGCTACCACAGTTATGGTACATGTCTACCAAAGCATTTTATCAAATGTTTCACTGCCTTATTGCTATGGGTAAAATCCTAAAAATAGGTTCTTTCGAAAAAGCTATGGATAGGAAAAATAGTAAGCATGATAGTGAGAAATATATAGTTTAATAAGTACTCAAATTTTTGTTCATTATCTCATACATTATAAGCCATGACGTGCATTGCTATTGTAGTTTTCATGATTAAATAATTAGTTGTTTTATTTTTAGGTGTTGGAAGCAGATACACCTCCAAATGTTCATAGGGCAATGGAGCTTGGTTTTTTGTCTGCTATAGACTCCTCAATGGCTCTCATAGAGGTATGAGGTAGATTACTAAATTTCAATTTACATTCGTTGTTATAACTGTTAGTAAAAAATCAAACCATTATTGATTCACATTTTAATTTCTCTTTGGATGGTTTCTACAAGGCTTCAACATGCCTCAACATGGGAATGTGAATATTTCCCTCGAGGAGAGTGATCGTCTAGTGGCGGTAAGTGATTATTTTGTTAAATATATCATTTTTTATAATGTAATTTCTATATATTAATGTATTTACTTGTTATTGTAATAGATACAAATTGACCAACAACTAAACCCTAGGAGGAGAACTAGGAGCACTCCTCAACCTTTGAATAAATGAGTGAAAGACTTATTATCATCCAGTCGACAAGCAAATGGAAATAATTTGTTTCAAGAGCATTGAGAGCAATGACTTTTGATTCTAGAGCCCTTTGTTGTATGCCTATATGGCATTTTTATACATATTTTGTATTGGATATATTTGACATTGTATGCCTATATGGCTATTTTGTATATATTTTATACTTATATCGACATATATTGATGTATGCCTACATGGCTATTTGGTTAATACAAATATTTTTTATCGATGGTGTCCATATTTGCATTATAGATCCATGGTTCAATAGATATGAGTTACGTGTATATAAGTGTATGTTTTACAAATTACATGTATACTTTTTGACTTACATGTATTCCAATGTATACTTTGCAACTTACGTGTTTTCATGCGTATACCTAGTATTCATGCATATACTTTTTATTAATTTATGTACACTATGTATTCATGTGTATACATCAAGGATTACATGTATTTGAGTACTTGTGCTTCCCTTAATCACATGTATGCCTGAATTATTCATGTGTATACTTATTAATTGGTTATCCCTAGAATTGATCATTGTTGTCCTTCATGGTTTGTCTTGAATATTTATTGATTGATGCTAAACAACTTAAATATTTCTAGGAATAATAGTAGAGTTACAAATTGCACAAATTGCACAAATTGAAAAGAAAAGATTAATTGTAAATAAATGCACTAATTACTATTTTCATAATTGATTAATAATGAGTATAATATATATATCAAGAGATGGGCCTTCTAGAATGACAACTGCCAACTAGAAAATAGGAAAGCATTCCCAATACTTTGAAAGCAATAATCCACCCAAAATTGCAATGGGAGATAAGGAAAATGAACCCACATAGGAATAACTAAATAAAGAATAGTTCACCCTTCACAACTTGGTGAAACCATTTCCAAACTTAGAAGATCTTAAAGATAAAGAAGAATTATGATCTATATAATATAGAATTAATACCCACTTTGATGACTACAAAATTTTCAACCATGGGCTTATCATACTTTTTCAAATTTGGTAAGAAGGCATATTTAAGATCCTTGAGAAATGTATTTCATAATGATCCCTTGTTCTTACATAACTCAATTCAGTTTAATTCAAAGAGTTCCATCAAATGCTTTATCTAAAAGCAAAAAACATGTTTTCAATTGGTATTCCATGAGATTTTTCATAAAAAGATTCCAATATATTTAATCTTTTGATTGGAAAAACTCAATTAAGCAAAGAATACATAATATTCACAACACTTGCAAAACATAATATTCATAGTAGATGATGAGTAGTTAGCTTCTTGACACATTATCATACAAAAATTTATCTTGAATAGTCTTTAAACATTTTCACAGCATAATCCTCACAGTACAAAATGAATTGTTATGTTTTTGATCCATCACCATATAAACACGTTGAAAGATGTATATGTCAAATTTTTGCAATATTATTTCCTGTATAGGAAATGGACTTGGGAGAAAGCTTTATAATTTATAATAAAAATAAGAAATGGGCTTGGGTGAAAAATTTATTTATCACACCAAATGATAAATGTACGTGAGAGCATCACGTGTTTCTCTTAGACTCCAATTTTCAAGCATAGAAAATCATTTCAAATGAAAATGAAAAAATGCTTCACACCTAAAGTTGTTAATTGAGGAAAAATAAAATGTTTCCAAGTTCCACCATTGTACACATTTACAATTGGTTATATATTGTTGTAAGGGCAATGAGGAAAATTAAAAAATGTCTTGCAATTGCTAGACTTTAGGAAGATCATATGCCTTTAGTGTGGAAAACTCAGACTTCTCAATTGTCATGTGAATGTTTCTCTTTTTGATTTTTTTGCATGCCATCATAAGGGATCGATTCGGTTGAATGTAGCTTAGAGTAATTCAACATGTTTGGGTGTGAAAGACGACCATTCCTAGCATAAATGTACCTATTGGGATACGTTGGAAAAGTTCGTTTGGTCACATGAGTTGTAGAATGAAAGTTGTACCACTTTGCAACTTTACATTGCTTGCATTTAACACTTTTTCCATCAAGTGAAAACTGGTCACCATGGGAAAATGACTCTGAGATTACAAAAAATAAGAGAGGTTATAGTAGAGGGACCTAACATGATCTCGTAGGCTCAGATGGAGAGTTTGTAAGAATCACGATTTCTGAGTACTAGCCTGTCAAAGATTGTTGCCCTTTTACACTTTGGACCCTTAAGGGATCAAGTCCGTTGAACATAGCTCAGAGTGTTTGGGTGTGAAAGAGGACCATGGATAGCATGAAAATAGCCATCCGGATGCATTGGAACAATTCATTTGGTCACATGAGTTGCATAAAAAAAGTTGCACCACTTTGCAACTTTATATTGCTTGCATTTGACACTTTTTCCATCAAGTGAAAATTGGACACCACAAAAAAATGACTCTAAGATAATAAAAACTGAGAGAGGTTATTATAGAGGGGCCCAACATGATCCCATAGGCTAAGATGAAGAGTTTGTGAGTATCACAGTTTCCAAGTAGTAGCCTGTCAAATATTGCTGCCCTTTTTCACTTTGGACCCTTAAGGGATCAAGCCAATTGAATGTAGCTCAAAGTGATTTTTCATGTTTGGGTGTGAAATAGGATCATTCCTAATGTAAACATACATATCTAGATGTGTTGGAATAATTTTTTTGGTCACATGAGTTATAGAAAAAAACTTGCACCACTTTGCAACTTTACATTGCTTGCATTTGACACTTTTTCCATCAAGTGAAAACTGGACACCATGGGAAAATGACTCTAAGATAACAAAAACTGAGAGAGGTTATTGTAGAGGGGCCCAATGCCATCCTATAGGATCAAAAAAATAGTTCCTAATCATCACAGTTTCTGAGTAGTATCCCATCAAATATTGCTGCCCTTTTTCACTTTGGACCCTTAGGGATTGAGCCAGTTGAACGTAGCTCAGAGTGATTCAACATGTTTGGGTGTGAAAGAGGACCATTCCTAGTGTAAACATACCTATTCTGATGCGTTGGAACAAACTATTTGGTCACACAAGCTATAGAATGAAATTTGCACCACTTTGCAACTTTACACTGCTTGCATTTGACACTTTTTCCATCAAGTGAAAACTGGACACCATGGGAAAATGACTCCCAGATAATAAAAAATGAGAGAGTTTATTACAGAGTGGACCAACACGATCCCATAGGATCATATGGAGAGTTTGTAAGCATCACGATTTTTGAGTAATAGCCTGTCAAAAATTGCAGTCATTTTGCACTTTGGATCCTTAAGGGATCGAGCCAATTGAACGTAGCTCGTAGTGATTCAACATGTTTGGGTGCAAAAAAGGACCATTCCTAGCATAAGCGTACCCATTCAGATACGTTGGAACAGTCTGTTTGGTCACATGAGTTGCAGAACGAAAGTTGCACCACTTTGCAACTTTACACTACTTGCAATTGACACTTTTTCTATCAAGTCAAAATTGGACACCATAGAAAAGTGACTCTGAGATAAAAAAAAAATTAAGAGAGGTTATTGTAGAGGTGCCTTACGTGATCTTGATTCTTCAGACAAAATGCCTATAGTTTACATGGTCTTCGAGTAACATGCTATCAAATATTGCTGCCCTTTTGCAATTTGGATTGTTAAGGGATTACTTTGCTTGAATTACAAATGTTTGATGGCAGCAATAAATTTCAAAATTTGAGTAAATATCATTACAAATGTTTATGTGAATAAATGGTATGGTATATTGATATTTATATATAATCATTAAGTTGATTTTTTTTAATAAATGAAGTTTTTAATAAGTTAGTCAATTGGTGCTAGTTATGATAGGGAGAGAATAAAAGAAGAAAAAAAATGATTGGTAACCATCAATGGTTATTACAATCACTATATTAATAATATGACGTTTATAATAAAATTGGATTTATTTGGCAGCCCCAATTCTTGTGTTTGTGCTACAATTGTATAATATGCTTCATACACCATTATGAAACCCAAGCGCTTGTACATGTAGGAACAATGATTTTTCAAAAAAATCAAGTGGTAATACAAAATCATGAGGGAAAAATCAAACTATATGAATTCCAACACCCTGCTTAAATCAAATATTGAATCAATGTGCCCCATTTTCATGCACACAAAATCGGCTTATAAGATTCTCATAATAACCAAAAATATGATTCAAGGATGCCTTAGGTACTCCATTCTCACAGATCTTTTACAATGTCACTCATACATTCGAGATGCTCTTATAATTTCCACATCATAGGTGCTCATGATGAGGTTAACTTCAAATCAATAACTTGAAATTCCCTCGCTAAGCTTCACACACACTTTTATAATGACTTAAAATTAGAATTGAGATTTTTCAAGATCATCAAAGTAAGGATGTTGCATTTATTTTTTGGCTAAGATTCTCTTGGATGGATCATAAATCAACATTTTATACAAGGAGACACCAATCAATTTTTAGTAGTTTACTTACAAATAGGCAAAGTAAAAGAAGAAAAAGAAAGAGCATTCAAAATGAAAATGAAATGAAAATAGATGGAAGGCACTTACATACAACAAATCCACACCATTTGGTTCCAAGTTAGGAACAACAAGGCTTAAAATATTGATGCTTCCATTGAGGATAGGCAATCCAGTCTCTCAACTTAGTCACTCCTGGCCATACATCTTCATTGGGAGTTCCAAGATACCTATTGCACACAACAACCTCTCATGAATAGAACGTAACCAAACTATTACTTTCCAACATTTTGGAAGCTTGTAGACTATTATAAAAATAGCACAATTTGATCTTCCACTTAGTTTACTAATCTATAGAGAATATCCCACATCATTTTGTTTGCATATTTTTGAGAAAAAAATAAAATACCATTGAACTTTGTATCCTTTTCCATAGTTCTAAACATAAAGTGTGCTACATTTGTGGGTCTGATAACTTCATCAATCACCTACATACATGATAGAAACATTAGATGATATCATTGGCAACATAGCATTGGAATCATACAAATTAATGTGCATACAAGTTCAAATTAGTAAGAACCAATGTGCATTATTATAAATTAATCCAACAAACCATCTAGATCTATTCTACTCTTTATTGTGTCAAGTATTTCCTCATGGTCATATTCATGCACCTTCCACAAGGTCTTGCTCAAAGGTCTACCCTCACATTTAGTCAAATGAACATTGGATTCCATGACAAGGTTTGAGTAATGAAGAATCTTCTGATGCGTGTTAAAGTCCTGAAACAACCAAAATGTAACACTCTTATGTGGGTACCTTCTAAGCCATGTTTCAGTAACAACAATTGATCCTATAGGGTATTTGATGTTTTCTCCGTCTACAACTGAGGCCTCCAATTTCTTTATGGCCTCAACACAATGACACAAGTAATAATTTGTTCCCTCTTCGTTGTCTTCATCTACAATAACTACATAAACATGCCCTGCATTGATATGTGCAACAAATTAGATGAAATTAGTCAACATTACAAATACACAATAAAGTAAAATAGTAATAGGAATTTCAAAAAATATTCAAGTAGATATATTACCTAGATGAACTAGATCCAATATGTGGTCAAAGTCAACTGATGAATCCACCTATGTTAGTTCTTATGCCATCGGAGGACGATACGTGTGAAGTGAGCTAAGAGAACTTAATAACCATTTCTCAACCCACTCCTTTGACTCACAATCATCCCAGGCTTGTATTGTACATGAAGAACAAAAGCATGCCATCTTTCGTGTATGGATACTCCATGAACCTACATTTGAGTTAAGGAAAGAGTGTAGCTCACTCGATCTTGTTAGTGTACAACAATCCTCATATGGTGCAATGTTAGTATCATCCATCAACCAAAAAATCTACAAAATAAAGACGTACCTTCATTATATAGACCCATCAAAGCATTACACCACTCAACAATTAATTTTGCATTTGTCAACTTTTCATTATCTTTATAGTTTAACTCTTCTTGTGTTAATGCTCTTTTGACACATGCTCTTACACCATCATACTCCCCATTTCCATGCCCGACCTTACAAAAGTTACACATATGTTGAACACTTATAATGCCATGCATCCTGCTCAACCAATAGAACATGCGCGAGTTCTTGAATTCTGTTGCATAGTTGTCCAACCATATTATATGTTGACTATATGCTATGCCCCTTTGAGCCAAATCACTGTAGAACAACTGGAATCAACCTTGCACGAACTCTGGAGAATGTGTGTGATCATCACTAATATATAAGTGATACTCCCTCAATACCTTCCTTTGTTCCTTTGTACTATCAATTGCATGAATGAACGCTATGTGCACAAATATCAAAACTTGTGTGGAGTTGTATATTGTGACTACACCTCATGCTATGGTTGTAGAGTGTAGTTCTCTACAAATTCGACCACTAAAACTATGCTGCCAACTAGAAAGGTGTCCTTGCATAACTTGAATTTCATGTCCAGCCATTGGGCTCTATGGGTATGCATTGAATACTCATACACTATAGTGTCACGAAACATAGACATAAACTGATACACTGGAATCTTTTGAATAACCAAATCACACCTTTTTTCTTGGTTACCATCTTTTGTAATGTATGCCACTATTTTATACTTCATGAACTCTACTAGTTTCTTTCCCACCTCATGTGTGCTTTCCATATGTTGACATACTGGAATATGTTGCAAGCCACCGTAATACTGACATGAACGATACAAGCATTTTTTCTTGTAGAATATTTGGCCATCCTCTATTTCACTTTTTTTTTTATAAGAACTCTCTTGAAGATGTTGGTGGGGCTTGTATGCCACAATCCTGCAAAACATTGTTAGTATGGAAATATAAACATATAGAACTATAAACATTATAATGGTTAGAGAATTCAATATGTAGTCTACAACAAGTAGTGCATGTGTGATTTATTTTGATATAATAAGGTTTAAGCATTTCAAAATATCTTTGAAATTTTTGAATTTGAGGATATTCTTGTTGAAATTTATGAAAACATTGGGTTTGAGTCGTATCAAAAAATTCTTTGGATGTGGCTCACACTGGCAACTACCGATTCTCCTTCTTACCATATCCCTATGATTCAAAGATGGCCTTGTGTTATTATTCCAATAATCTTCAATTAGTGTTCTCAATGCTTCAACAACTATTTTATCTTTTCATGGGAGTCTCCTCAAGAATGCCCATAATTCATTTGAATCGGTGCCCTCAATTCTTTGCCGCCTTTGAACGACTCTTGATAAAGTTTTTCTGTTAATGCTCAATTTTTCACTCATCTAAATCTAATGAGACATGATCTCCTTGTTTGACTACTTACCAAAGTCGATGTAATGACACATCAGGTGACATTACTATCCTTTGAGGGTGAGGTATTACCCACATTTCTATGAGGAATTTTATCACGCTGCCCCTACCTTGTCATCCCAATCACCATGAGACCCCATTTCTATGAGGCATTTTCTCACGCTGCCCCTACCTTGTCAACCCTACTGAATTGGTAAGCTAGTGTTTTTTCAATAGAGATGAGAACCAAAATAGTTTCAAATATCTATTAATGTGAGAGCAGTATATTCCAATTTTGTAGAAACATCTATGGAAAATTAGGTAGCATAGACAATGCAATCAGTTGTTGACAAGGTAGGGGAAGTGTGAGAAAATGCCTCATATAAATAGGGTCTCATAGTGCTCTGCATCATCATGAGTCCCCATTTCTATGAGGCATTTTTTCATGCCGCCCCTACCTTGTCAACCCTACCACATTGACAAGCTGGTGTTTTGTTAATAGAGATGAAAACAAAAATGGAGATCTATCAATGTGGGATGAGTATATTCCAATTTTGTAGATACATGTATGGAAAAGTTGGTAGCATAGACAATGCAATCAACTGTTCAATAAAATGCACATCACCATGAGACCCCATTTCTTTGAGGCATTTCTTCAAATAGTTGATTGCCTTGTCTATGTTGTTTGATAAAATGCTTTGGTAGACATGTATGGAAAATTTGGTAGCATAGACAAGGCAATTAGCTGCTTGGTATATCTATTTGACAAAATACCTCAATGAGATATGTCCTCATGGACTAGAATGATTGCAAGATATGCACAAAATAGATTTTCAATCATATGCAATTTGTAGGTGTAAAACTAAATTCAACTAAATTTTCCAACATCCCTCATGCCTATACCAAAATGAAAGCTTTGGAGAGTGGTATACCCATCCATGGTAAAGGATTGAGAGATTATGTATTATTTTACTTATAAATTTTGTCATAAATATGTGTATACAAAATGTGGAAGCATACACAAGGTAAGTCAATTTTTTAACAAAATTCCTCAAAGAGATGCGGTTTAAAAATGTAATTGGCAAGTGTAAAGAATTGTGTAATTTAAAATGTGCATTGAAAAGCTAAGGTTATAATGACAAATAAACAATGATCAACATGGAATATGCAAAATAACAAAATCAAAGAGAACCAAAATAGAATGAAATAAAATGTGTACAGACTTCACATACATGAAAAACTGAATTTTTGAATGGAGGAGTTCTACCCAATTATGTAGCCTTTGCTTCTTCTTTCTTCAAACTCCTCAACAATTTGGATTTTTCAAAAGATTGTTCCCCTCAAAACTTCAATTGAATATCACTCTTCAATGGAATTCAAAATTGAATTGATATTATATGCCTTTCAACATAAAAATTCTGCTATTTCATGCAAAGGTGGTGGACTGTGAAAAATTTGCATGCACACTTCAAAAAATCATCAAAAAGATTTTTTTTTGTCAGAATGTGTGCATAACCAAAAGGATATGCAGAATGTGGGCCTTGAGATCATGGGTATATTGATTTTTTATCTGTTTTAAAAGCAATAAATTTATTCTCACGTTATAACGTGAGCACATTATGTCTTGCTGAAATAATGGCCATATCTCTACTACTTCAAAACACACTCACGTTATGAGAAATTTGATTTTTTATGTTTCTTTTCTCTCTCTTTCTCTCTATCCCCTCCCCTCTACCCTCTACCCTTTATCCCCCTCCCTCTCTCTCCCTCCCTCTCAAGTCTCTCTCTCTCTCTCATTGACTTACTCACTCCTTCTATATTTATCCCCTCTAGCCTCTACCCTTAACCCCCTCTACCCCCTCTCTCTCACTTCAAGTCTCTCTCTCACTCACTCACTCCTTCCATCTCTCTCTCCTCTACCCTCTATCCTTAACCCCTAAACCCTTAAACTGTCTACCCTCTACCCTCTATCTCTCTCTCTCTCTCAAGTCTCTCCCTCCTCCTCAATCTCTCAATTCTCTCTCTCTCTCACTCCTTCTATCTCTCTCCCCTCTACCCTCTACCCTTAACCCTTAAAACCATTAAAACCTCTACCCTCTATCTCTCTCCCACACACACACACACACACACACAATCTCTCAAGTCTCTCCCTCCTACCCCCTCTCCCCCTTTTCCTCTCTCAAGTCTCTATCTCTCTCTCTCAGTCCTTCTATCCCTCTACCCTCTACCCTCTACCCTCTAACCTTAACCCTTAAACCCTTAAACCCTCTACCCTCTACCCTCTATCTCTCTCTCTCTCTCACTCACTCCCTCTCTCTCTATTAAGTATTTCCCTCCCACCCCTCTCCCTCTCTCATGTATCTCTCTCATCTCTCTCACTCACTCAACTCTATCTCTCCCCCCTGCCCTCAAACCCTTAAACCTCTACCATCACTTTAATCTTTACTCTCTCTCTCTCTCTCTCTCTCTCTCTCTCTCTCTCTCTCTCTCTCTACCCTTAACCCTTAAACCCTCTACCCTAAACCCTCCACCCTTAACCCTCTACCCTTAAACCCTGTCCCCTATCCCCTTAACCCTCTACCCTCTACCCTTAACCCTTAAACCCTTAAACCATCTACCCTCTATCCTCTATCTCTCTCCCACTACCTCCCTCTCTCTCTCTCTCAAGTCTCTCCCTCCTACCCCTCTCCCTCTCTCACGTCTCTCTCTCTCACTCACTAAATCCCTCTATCTCCTACCCTTAACCCTTAAAACCTCTACCCTCTACCCTTAACCCTCTACCCTTAAACCCTCTCCCCTCTACCCTTAACCCTATACCATCTACCCTTAACCCTTAAACCCTTATAACCTTAAACCATCAATCCTCTACCCTTTATCTCTCTCCCACTCCCTCTCTCTCTCTCAAGTATCTCCATCCTACCCCCTCTCCCTCTCTCAAGTCTCTCTCTCTCTCACTCACTAACTCCCTCTATCTCTCTCCCCTCTACCCTTTATCTCTCTCCCAATCCCCTGCCATATCTCTCTCTCTCTCTCTCTCTCTCTCTCTCTCTCTCTCTCTCTCTCTCTCTCTCTCTCTCTCTCTCCCCTCTACCATTAACCTTATATACTAAATCCTTAACCTGTAAACCATAAAACCTTAAACCCTCTACCCTATCTTGCCAATTTAGTGAGATTGGCAATGCAATGGCCTATTTGAAAAAATGGGTCCAAGAAATTAGGTCTCTCGGTGATTTAAATCATTGGGAGACCCCATTTCTTGGACCCATTTTTTCAAATAGGCCAAGTTAGGTTGCCAATTCAATGAAATTGGCAATGTAGTGGCCTATTTGAGAAAACGGGTCCAAGACCCTCAACCTTAAACCCTCTACCCTATACATTAAACCCTCAACCCTCAATTCTCAACCCTCAACCCTTAATCCATCAACCCTCAACCCTTAAACCCTAAACCCTCAACCCCTATACCCTCTACCCTATACATTGGACCTTCAACCTAATCCTTCAACCATATACCCTCAAACCTATAACCTAAACCCTCTACCCTCAACCCTTAATCCTCAACCCTAAACCCTAAACCCCTTAACCCTAAACCCTTAAACCTTCTACCCTCTACCCTCAACCCAATACACTCTACCCTAACCCCTAATCCCTCAACCCTATACCCTAAACCATCAACCTTATAGGTCCTCTACCCTAATCCCTCAACCCAATACCCTAAACCATCAACCCTATAGGTCCTAAACCTTATAGCCTCAATTCTCAACCCTCTACCCTATACATTGGATCCTCAACCCCCATATATCTTTGTCCCTCCCTCCTCTTGTCTCCTTTCTATCTCAATTCTCCCTCTGTCTCTCCCTCCATCTATCCCTCCCTCTCTACCCTAATCCATCAACCCTTAAATCCTTAAAAACTCAATTCTAAACCCTAAAACCCTCTACCCTCTATCCTCAACCCAATACCCTCTACCCTCAACTCTAATCCCTCAACCCTTAAACTCTTAAACCTAAGTAAAATATCTACCCTAATCCCTCAATCCTCAACCCTTAAACCCTCTACCCTCTACCCTCTACCCTCTACCCTTAAACCCTAATCCCTCAACCCATATACCCCCTACCCTATACATTGGACCCTATACCCTCAACCATTTACCCTCAACCTTAAACCATCAACCCTCAACCCTTAAACCATAAACCCTTAAACCCTCTACCCTATACATTAAACCGTCAACCCTCAATTCTCAACCCTCAACCCTTAATCCCTCAACCCTCAACCCTTAAACCCTAAACCCTAAACCCCTATACCCTCTACCCTACACATTGGACCCTCAACCCCAGTCCTTCAACCATATACCCTCAAAACTATACCCTAAACCCTCTACCCTCAATCCTTAACCCTCAACCCTAAACCCTTAAACCTGTTGAACAGTCTGGATAACTAGGAGGGGGGTGAATCAGTTATTATAAAAGAGTTTTCTTGACTTTAATAATCCAAAGAAAAATTGAATCAGTCAGATAATGATCTAACAGATATGAACATGAAAGAACATAACAACACCATGCACAATGAACACCAGAATTTACATGGAAACCCAAGAAGGTAAAAACCATGGAGAATGATAACTCTCAATTAAAGAACATCGGTTAAGGTGAGTTTTATGAAGGTTCACTGCTAAATTTCCCATTGTAGGGAAGGCTAACTATCAGTGGACTCATTGCTCGACTATTAAAGCCAAAGATAAAAAGGATCACTACCAAAAGAGAAAGGCTCATTGCCAAAAGAGAAAGGCTCACTGCCAACATAAAATGGCTCACTCCCAGAAGAATGATGAAATGGAATCCACCGCTAAAATAACTGTCACCAACAATGACACTGGATAAAATCTCACTATTTGTTGCCTCTGATTGTATACTTTAATACAATGTCTATATTTTTATATTTGCATTCACCACACTTGCTTCCATCAAACATAATCAATTTTTACTTATACCATTCCTTGCCTTCATAATCTCCTAATTTGACCAAACACAATTTGAATTAGGTCACCATAAAACATTGTCGTTGTGGAAATGAATGAAATTTGGATCATATAAAACCTCCTTGCTCAAATCAACATGCTACATGTATTAACCATGATATCTGAAACCAAGGAATATAATATACACATTACAATGGAAACAATATTTTGGGGCACGTTTACCAATTTCTAGATTGGTCCAAACCCATAAGGGTGTATCTCATTATGTTGAAAAATGAAGGGGACAAGGACAAGCATGACCAAAGATAGATCATCATGACACAACATCTGAAGCACACCAATCTCGATCAACAAAGAATCAAAACCAAATATTAATCAATCAACCAAGATATGTTGACATTAATGACAACCATTAATGACAACAATCAACAACATCACATTCCAACAATCTCCCCCTTTGTCACTGATGGAAACATTCATCAATAACAAGCCAAATAACACAATGTCAACATCAACAATATCACAGCATCGAGGACCTTCTTTTCTTCTCCCCCTTTGACATCAAAGAAAAAAGGAAAAAAATCCCCCTGAAAGACTTACTTTGCTCCTCGTATGAGGAAACCACCAAGCATTGATCCAAATAAGTGTTAGGATATAATATAGTGGACCAATGCACACCCTAGTGCAAATTATTGTAGACTAGGAGAGGGAAGAACCCCTAACTTCTGTTGGAGATACTCAAAAGTATCTTTGTTCAATGATTTTGTGAAAATATATGCAATCTGCTCTTTTGTAGGTACATATTCAAGTTTTACCTAATTGTCCAAAACCTTCCCTCTCAAGAAATGATATCTAATGGATATATGTTTTGTTCTAGAGTGTTGTACCAGATTCTTGGAAATTTTTATTGCACTGGTGTCATCACACATAATTGATATCGGTTCATCAAATGATATGCCAATGTACTTCAACATTTGTTTCATCCATAGTACTTGAGTGCAACACGAGGATTTTTCAATAGTAGATAAATATACATAATCTTGTTTCTTGCTTGACCAAGCAACCAACCAGGAGCCAAGGAAATAAGCTTCACTACTTGTGCTCTGCCTGTTATCAACACATCCGGCCCAATCAACATCACTATAAGCTATCAAAGTGAAATTTGAGTCCTTTGGATACCATAACATCATATCTTTTGTACCCTTAAAATATATAAAGATCCTTTTTACTGCAACAACATGTGATTCCTTTGGTTATTGCTGAAATATAGCTACTAAACAAACAACATACATAATGTTTGGTCTAGTAGCAGTAAAATATAGCAATCCTCCAATCATTGATCTATTCATACTTGCATTAGCTTTAGGTGAATCATCTTCTTTTGTCAACTTGCATTTGATAATGATAGGTGTACAAACCAGTTTGGAGTTCTCTAGTCCAAACTTCTTCAATAATTCTCTGGTATACTTGGACTTAGAAATGAAAATTCCTTTGTTGTTATGATTTACATGTAATCTAAGGAAGAAATTTAACTCACCTATCATAGACATTTCGAATTCCTTCTGCATTTCATCTGAATTTTTTTTGCATATGTCATCATTTCCTCTAAAAATTATGTCATCAACATAAACCACAACAATCAACATTTGATTTGAGTGAATTCTGTAGTATAAATTACTGTCAACAGATCCCTTTTTAAATCCTTGTCCAATCAAGTACTTGTCTAATCTGCCATACCAGGCTCTAGGAGCCTACTTCAATCTGTATAAAAATTTCTTCAACTTGTAAACAACATCTGGGTTACTTCCAGACATAAATCCCTCTGGTTGCTCAATGTAGACTTCTTCATTCAGTTCTCCATTCAAGAATGCAGATTTTACATCCATTTGATAGACTTTGAAATCCTTAAAAGTTGAAAAGCTAAGAATATCTAGATCGCTTCCATCCGGGAAATAGGGGCATATATTTCTTCAAAATCAATACCTTTGATCTGAGTGTAACCTTTGCAAACCAATATTGCCTTGTTTCTCATTACCTTTCCATTTTCGCTGAGCTTGTTCCAAAATACCCACTTTGTTCCAGTTACATTTTTGTCTGTCATTCTAGCCACAAGTTCCCAAGTCTATTTTTTCTTTATTTGATCAAGCTCTTCTTTCATTTCCTTCTCCCAATTTTGATCATTGCATGCTTCTTCCAGGATTTGGCTCAGTTTTCATGAGTAAACACAATAATACTTGTTCTTGAGAAACTTTTCTTCTTGTGGTGATTCCTTTATTCTTATCTCTGATAATCTAATTTTTTGAATGGTTTCTCTATACATACCTTAGTGTTTTGGTTGTAGTTGTTGGAGCCACCTTTGTCTCTTCTTCTTCTTTCTTATCCTTTTCTCCTTTGTCATCTGAGTTATCTAATTCATATTTAATATTCTTGTCAAGATTTCTTTGAACATCTTCATCTACTTCCAACTATCTTGTTCAGTCTCTTGTTGTAACACCGGTATGCCTTGCTTCTTGTAGAGCAACCAAAAAATATGCCTTCATCAGCTTTACTATTGAACTTTCCAAGATTGTACTCATCTCTCTGGATGCAACATTTTCTTCCAAAACAATTGAAGTACTTTACTTTGGGAGCTCTTCCATGCCACAACTCATATGATGTCTTTCCATATTTCCTCTGAAATAGTAATGTATTAAGAGTGTATATTTTTGTGTGTATCTGTTCTCTCTAGTAGACCTATGGTAAATCTTCTTCACTAATCATTGTTCTATGTGCTTCTTGAACTATCCGATTCATTCTTTCCACTACACCATTCTGTTGTGGTGTTCTAAGGGAAGATAGATGTATTTTAATGTCGTGTTTCTCACAAAACTTGTTGAATTCATCAGAAGTAAACTCTCCTCTTCTATCAGATCTTAAAAACTTGATTCTCATATCAACTTGATTCTCAACTATAGCCTTTGATTTTTCTCTTAAAAATGCAACCCAGGATAATCTAGAATAATCATCTATTAAAATCATGAAATATTTTTCACCTTGTAAGCTTCTTGTTCTAGTTGGAACACATAGGTCAGTATGTACAAGGTCCAACAAACCGATAGAGGATTCTTCTTTTCTTCAGAATATTTCTCTGGTCTACTTTCCTTCTTGACATCCATTGCAGATAGTGTTGTTTGGTTTGATCAGTCTTGGAAAATCTCTGACTGCTCTTTTTGAACTTATCCTTACCAAATTGTCGAAGTTGATGTGACACATCCTCCAATGCCAAAGCCAATTGTCATTTCTCTGAGATAATAAACATCTCTTTATAGCTCCTTCCAGTTGATACATATTCCCACTTGTTCTTTTTCCTACTACAATAACAGTTCCAAAACTCTTCCGGATCTCACAACCATCTTCCTGAAATAAAACATTATAGCCATTCTTGCACATTTGTCCAACATTCAAAAGATTATGATATAAACCCATCACATAGTAAACATTGTCAGTGTTATATTTTCCATCAAAGGTAATAGAACCAATTCCAAAAATCTATGTCATTCTATCATCTCCAAATCTAACCGAACCTCCATCATATTTCTCAAGCTTCACAAACTTACTTTTGTCACAAGTCATATGATTCAAACATCCACTATCAATCAACCATTCATCTCTATTTCTTTTGACAAATATTATAGCTTCAGTTTTATCATTAGATTCTAGACAAATATTAGAGATACCAAATATAGGTTCATTGTTTTCCACCAAAAAAAAAAATCCTCATGATTTGATTCATCATCTGAAATATTAGCATTCTCATTAACATAATAAGCATTCTTATTGATTTAAAAAAAAAAATTCCTTGTTTGTTTCTTCGGACACTTAGTTACTAAATGACCAATCTTTCCACATCTAAAGCATTTAAGCGGAAACATACCTTTGTACTTGTCGGTACCTTTCTTTATTTTCCTTGTGAAGTTTGCTTCCAACTCATCTAAAATTTCACTATCTGGATCTTCTGATGTCTTTGTGGCTTTGAAGGCTATTTCAGATTTCTCCTTTTCTTTTCCAAATTTCCTCATCTCACGGTCAAGGTGCCAAATAGTTTCTCTTTTGTGAATTTCTTTAGATCATAAACTTCTTCAATAGTTGAGATCTTGTAACTATAGCTCTCTGGTAGGGTCATCAAAATATTCTCCATAACATCTTCATCTATCAGAGTGCCTCCTTGACTTTTGAATTCATTTACTACACTGTTAACTCTTTGAAAGTAGTTTTCTATATCCTCACCTTCTTCCATCCTCAATTTTCCATATCTGTGCTTAGCTTTCAATTTCTTTGATAGTTTTATTCTACCATTTCCTTCATATATTTCTTTCAAATTTTCCAAAAATTCATAAGCAGTGCCCAATGAAATAACTTTTGTTAAAACTCATTCTTAGACAAAGCACTAAAGATTGCATACCTTTATTTTTCATTCTCTTCATAGGCTGAAATCTCATCAGCAGAAGAAGGACCATTTTTCGGTTCAACATATTTTGTCTCAATAGTTTTCCAAGTTTTGTACCCTAGAGAAATTAGGTAGCCTCTCATCTGCACTTTCTAGAAACTATAGTCAAATCCATCAAACACAAGAATTGTCAGTTTGTGTGCCATTAGATCTACCCCAAGTTGTTAAGCTCTTCATCGAGGAACCAAAGCTCTAATACCAATTGTTGAATAGTTCAGATAACTGAGAGGGGGGTGAATCAATTATTATAAAAATGAATTATTGATTTTAATTAATTTGAAACAAACTTAAATCAGTCAGATAATAATCTAACATATATGAACATGAAAGCACATAGCAACACCATGCATAATGAACACTAGAATTTATGTCGGAACCCAAGAAGGGAAAAAACATGGAGAATGCTAAGTCTCCATTATAGAACATCGGTTAAGGTGATATTTACAAAGGCTCACTACAGGTAAGGCTCACTGTCAGTGGGCTAACTTCCTGGCTATTACAACCAAAGATAAAATGGCTCACTACCAAAAGAGAAAGGTTCACTACCAACAAAAACTGAATCATTGTAGGAAGAATGACGAAAGGGAATCCACCGCTGAAATAACTGTAACCAAAAATGACATCAAATAGAATCTCACTGTCTGTTTCCTCCGGTTGTATACTTTCACACAATGTCTAGATTTTTAGTTTCTCATTCACCACACTTGCTTTCATTGAGTAGAATCAACTTTTACTTATACCATTCCATGCCTTCATAATATCCTAAGTCGGACAAACACAATTTGAATTAGGTCACCACAAAACATTCCTGCAGTGGAAAGGAATGAAACATGGACCATACAAAACATCCTCGCTCAAATCAACACACTACATATTAACCATGATATCCGAAACCAAGAATAAAATATACATGTACTTACAATGTAAACAATGTTTTGGGGCATGTTAACCAATTTATAGATTAGTCTAGACCCATAAGAGTGTATCTCATTATGTTGCAAAATTAAGGGGACCAAGACAACCACAACCAAAGATAAATCATCACAACACAACATGTGGAGCATGCCAATCCAGATCACCAAAGCATCAAAACTGAACCTTAATCAATCAACCAAGATATGTTGACATTAATGACAACCATTAATGACAACAATCAACAAAATCATATTCCAAAAAATTCTTCTACCCTTCTACCCTCAACCCTAATTCCTCAACCCTATACCCTCAGCCCAATACCCTATACCATCAACCCTATAGGTCCCCTCCCTCCTCTTCTCTCCTTCTCTCTATTTCACTTCTCCCTCCATCTCTCCCTCCCTCCAACCCTCCCTCTCTACCCTAATCCCTCAACCCTATACCCTCAACCATTAATCCCTCTACCCCCTACCCTCAACCCATTACCCTCTACCCTCAACCCTAATCCCTCAACCCTTCAATTCTTAAACCCAAGTAAACTCTCTACCCTAATCCTTCAACCATCAACCCTTAAAACCTCAACCCTCTACCCTCAACCCTCAACCCTTAAACCCTAATCCCTCAACCCCTATACCCTCTACCCTATACATTGGACCCCCAACCCTAATCCATCAACCCTATACCCACAACCCTCAACCTTAAACCCTCAACCCTCAACCCTTAAACCCTAAACCATTAAACCATCTACCCTCTACCCTTTACCCTATACATTAAACCCTCAACCGTCAATTCTCAACCCTGAACCCTTAATTCCTCAACCCTCAAACCTTATACCCTAAACCCTCAACCCCTATACCCTATACCCTATACATTGGATCCTCAACCCTAATCCTTCAATTATATACCCTCAAACCGATACCTTAAACACTCTACCCTCAACCCTTAACCCTAAATCCTAAACCATTAAACCTTCTACCCTCAACCCTCAACCCTATACCCTAAACCATCAACCCTATAGGTCCTCAATCTTATACCCTCTATAGTGCCTTAAAAATGAATAATTCTATGAATGAGAACCACCATTTTATGCCCACATCAATAGAGCCATTTCTAATTCAAATGCAAACCAGAAAAAACATGCAACTACACTAAGATCAAAAAATTTCTCAAAAGAAATCAAAATCTGCACTTAAAAGAACATAATTGGACATTGTCTCCCTTTCACCAAGATCTTATTTTATGCATTTCCTCTCATATTTTTGTGAGCACAAAATGCAGTAAGAGGCTATGGTGAGCGGGAAAAAAAATTCCAAATTCGTGTAGCGGTCAAAATGAGAAGAGAGTCCTATTTAAAAAGGAGTTCCTTGAGGATGGAGAGGGTTTGAGGAGGGAATGTGGGATAAAATATTTGCAAAGAGGAAAATTTAAATATCCCACATTATGTAATTTAAACAAAATGCATACATGGTGAAAGGTTTATGAATAATAGGATGATTAAATAAAATTATTAAATGGATTTTAAATGTACATTACGAAATACAAAGATGGATTGGATTTATGATAAAAATGATATTATGATAATGGATTTATTTTTGAAAACGGTTTTATGATAAAGATGATATTATGATAATGGATTTATTATGAAAATGGTTTTATGATAAAAAAAATGATATTATAAAAATGATGTTATTTCATATGACCCTAAATGATTAAATGGATTTTTAAATGCAGATTTATTATGATATTAATGATAATGAATAATTATGCTTTATTGTGAATGATAATGCAAATGGACATGAACGTGAATGAGATGGCTTACTGACTTGATGAAAAGCATGAATAGAAGAAAGTATTGATTGAATTGTTTATTTAATCAATAGATGAAAATTGTGATAATTATGAGGGTGAATTTGAGTGTCTACACCCTCAATTCTCAACCCTCATATATCTATGCCCCTCCCTCCTCTTCTCTTGTTCTCTCTACGTAACTTCTCCTTCTATCTCTCCCTCCATCCATCCCCCCCTCTCTACCATAATCCCGCAATCCTAAACCATCAACCCTTAAACCCTTAAATACTCAACCCTAAACCCTCAGCCCTTAAACCCTCTACCCTCAACCCTTAAACCCAAGTAAACTCTCTACCCTAATCCTTCAACCCTCAACTCTTAATCCATCAACCCTTAAACCCTCAACCCTCAACCCTCAACCCTTAAACCATAATCCCTCAACCCCTTATACCCTCTACCCTATACATTGGACCCTCAACCCTAATCCCTCAACCCTATACCCTCAATCATCTACCCTCAACCTTAAACCCTCAACCCTTAAACCTTAAACCCTCTACCCTCTACCCTATACATTAAACCATCAAGCCTTAATTCTCAACCCTCAACCCTCAAACCTTAAATCCTAAACCCTCAACCCCTATACCCTTTACCCTATACAATTGACCCTCAACCCCATACCTTCAATCATCTACCCTCAACCTTAATCCCTCAACCCTTAAACCATAAACCATCAAACCCTCTACCCTCTACCCTCTACATTATACTATCAACCCTCAATTCTCAACCCTCAAACCTTAATCCCTCAACCCTCAAACCTTAAACCCTCAACCCCTATACCCTTTACCCTATACAATTGACCCTCAACCTAATCCTTCAACCATATACCCTCAAACCTATACCTTAAACCCTCTACCCTCAACCCTTAACCATCAACCTTAAACCATTTAACCCTAAACCCTTAAACCTTCTACCCTCTACCCTCAACCCAATACCCTCTATCCTCAACCCTAATCCCTCAACCCAATACCCTCTATCCTTAACCCTAATCCCTCAACCCTATACCCTCAACCCAATACCATAAACCATCAACCCTATGGGTCCTCAACCATATACCCTCAACCCTATACCCTCAACCCAATACCATAAACCATCAACCCTATAGGTCCTCAACCATATACTCTCAACCCTATACCCTCAACCCAATACCCTAAACCATCAACCCTATAGGTCCTCCACCCTAATCCCTCAACCTTATACCCTCAAACCCTATCCCTTTCTCTTTATCTATACATCTCACCTCTCTCTCCCTCCCTCTCTAATTGTCTCTATCTACCCTCTTCCTCTTTCTACATACCTCTTGCTCAATCAATCCCTACCACTCTCTCTTGCTCCCTCTATATATCTCTCTATCTCCCTCCCACTGCCTTTCCATCACTCCCTCTCTCTCCCACTCCCTCTCTCTCTCCCTATCTCTCAGGTCTCTCCCTTTGGCAACCTACCTAGGTAACTCTCTCTCTCCCCTCTCTATTTATCCCTCCCACCCTACATAGATAATTCCCTCTCCCTCCACCCCCTCTCTCTCTCCCTCTCTCTCAGGTCACTCCTTCCCACACCCTCTCCCTCTCTTAGGTCTCTTAATCTCACACTCCCTCTCTCTCACTCCCTCTCTCCCACTCCCTCTCTCTCACACTCCCTCTCACTACCTATCTCTCAAGTCTCTCCATCTCACCCCCCTCACACTATCGAGTCTCTCCCTCTGTCACCCTACCTACATAACTCACTCTTTCTCTCCCTCTCTCTCTCCCCCCTCTATCTCTCTCTCTCTCCCTCTCTCTCAATTACCTCTCTCCCACCCTACCTAGCTAAGACCCTCTTACTCCAGCCCCTTCTCTCCCACTCCCTCTCTCTTAGTCTCTCCCTTCCATCCCCTCTCCCTCTCTCAAGACTCTCTCTCACTACCTCTCTACCTCTCTCTCTCTCAAGTATCTCCCTCCCTCTCTCCCTCCCACCCTACCTAGAAAAATCTCTCTCTTAAAATTCTCCCTCCCTCTAAAGAGATACACAAATACATACATACGCAAATACATACAAGCATAATACATATGTCCATATAATCCTACATACATACAAGCATACATGTACATATGTACATACAATCTTAAAAGCATGCATACATAAAGGCATGTATGCATGCATGCATTGATACATACATGGGTAAGTGCACCAAGATGGTTCCCAAAAGGGGGACTTAAGTGGACACCTTTTTTCTGAAATCAGGAAATACTGACCTTTGATGTGAAATTGAGGATAGTTACACTCAAAATTTTGAGATGGAACAAAAAAAAGGATCGAAGTGCTCCAAGTCTACTTTCTAAACTACTAATTTATTTTTAAAATAGTTGAGATTAAGGGGTTCAAACGAGGGACATACACAAATTGGTGTTGTTTTTGTCAGAAAAACATAACATAGCAACTCTTGTACAACCCTAGCATGGTGTACTTTTTTTTACTATTTTTAAAATCGCTATGGTAAGAAGTTAGCTAATAGTATGTAGTTGATGCATGATTTTTATGATAATTTTTTAATAAATATTTGATTTTTTACTAATTTTTGAAGTGGACACTTCCTGAAAAACAAACTTTTGGCCGTGCTACCCCTCCAAATTTTGGAAAATATTTGATTTTTTTTTAAAATTTGTAGAATGGAGTCTAGTTTCTAAAAATGTAATTTATTTGAAATTTTGATGAGGAGTTAATTTGTAACAAAAAAAACACCAAACACTGCTTTTTGGCAAAAAAGAGACATACAAACAAAATAAATTATGGATGAAATGCTTAACATTGTTAGAAAGTGAAAAAAATTACATGGTTGGATAGCTAAGAGATAACATAACATTACCTAGATGTTTGATTTGTTTAATATTGAACCACATGCAATCCTGACGGTGAGCACAAACTCGATTATGTGAAATATTGTAGAATTTGCAAAAACACGTCTCTGGTCGTTTGGAATGCCCTCCAAGCCTTTGTATTGGTATTCCAAGGCAAATACCAATCCTAAGGCTTGGGGATTCCCAAAGAAAGAAATAACGCGAGCGCATTATAATGTGCTTGCATTATATCTCAGTTTTGACATGGTTTTTTCCTTTTGCAGGAAACATGTCAATCAATATATAACACAAACATGTTATAACACGCTCACATTATTTCTTCCTTTATGCTAAATTCCACTCTATTGAATGTATGTTGATATATTTGTATGTTTGTATGTATGCATGCTTGTATGTATGTATGCATGCCTATATGTAATAATGCATGTATATTGTATGTATGCCTATATGTATGTAAGATTGTATCAACACATGTATGTATGTACATATGTATGTAACTATGTATGTAACTATGTATGTATTTACGTATGTCTTTAGAGGGAGGGAGAATTTGAAGAGAGAGCGAGAGAGAGAGAGGGATAGGGGGTGGAAGTGAAATTTTAAGAGAGAGGGAGTGGTAGAGAAGGGTTGGAGTGAGAGGGACTTAGCTAGGTAGGGTGGGAGGGACAAAGGGGGGGAGATAGAGAGGGGGGAGAGAGAATTGAGAGAGAGGGAGAGAGAGAGGGGGGAGAGAGAGAGACCGAGAGAAAGAGAGAGTTATGTAGGTAGGGTTCCAACGGGAGAGACTTGAGAGTGTGAGGGGGGAGAGAGAGACATAGAGAAAGAGAGAGTTATGTAGGTAGGGTGCCAAAGGGAGAGACTTGAGAGTGTGAGGGGTAGTGAGAGGGAGAGACGTGAGAGATAGGTAGTTAGAGGGAGTGTGAGAGAGAGGGAGTGAGATAGAGAGGGAGTGTGAGTGAGAGACTTGAGAGAGGGAGAGGGTGTGGGAGGGAGTGACCTGATAGAGGTAGAGAAAGAGGGGGGATGGAGTGAGAGGGACTTATCTAGGGAGGGTGGGAGGGATAGATAGAGAGAGGGGGAAGAGAGAGAGAGAGAGAGTTACCTAGGTAGGTTTCCAGAGGGAGAGACCTAAGAGAGAGAGAGGGGGTGGGAGGGAGAGACATGAGAGAGAGGGAGAGAGGTAGTGGGACATAGAGAGATATGGATAGAGGGAGTGAGAGAGGGTGGTAGGGATTAATTGAACGAGAGGTACGTAGAAAGAGGGAGAGGGTAGATAGAAACAATTAGAGAGGGTAGGAGAGAGGTAGGGAGGGTGAGGTGAGATGTATAGATAGAGAGAAAGTGATAGGGGTTGAGGGTATAGGGTAGAGGGATTAGGGTGGAGGACCTATAGGGTTGATGGTTTCTAGGGTATTAGGGTTTAAGGGTTGAGGGTTGAGGTATTAGGGTTGATGGTAGAGGGTATTGGGTTCAAGGTTTAGGGTAGAAGGTTTAAGGGTTTAGGGTTGAAGGGTTTAGGGTTTAGGGTTGAGGGTAAATGGTTTAGGGTATAGGTTTGAGGGTATATGATTGAAGGATTCAGTTAAGGGTCCAATGTAAAGGGTAGAGGGTATAGGGGTTGAGGGATTAGGGTATAAGGATTGAGGGTTGAGGGATTAAGGGTTGAGGGTTGAGAATTGAGGGTTGAGGGTTTAATGTATAGGGTAGAGGGTAGAGATTAGAGGGTTGAGGGTTTAAGGGTTGAGGGTAGAGGATTGAGGGTATAGGGTATAGGATCGAGGGATTAGGGTTGAGGTTCCAATGTATAGGGTAGATGTTATAGGGGTTGAGGGATTAGGGTAGAGAGTTTTCTTGGATTTAAGGGTGTAAGGGTTGAGGCATTAGTGTTTAAGGGTTGAGGGATTAAGGGTCAAGAGGGTTGAGGGATTAGGGTAGAGAGTTTACTAAGTGGGTTTAAGGGTTTAAGGATTAGGGTTGAGAGTAGAGGGTAGAGGGTTGAGGATAGAGGGTTTAAGGGTTGAGGGTTTAGGGTTGAGTGTTTAAGGGTTTATAATGTATAGGGTAGAGGGTTTAAGGTTGAGGGTAGAGGATTGAGGGTATAGGGTTAGGGGATTAGGGTTGAGGGTCCAATGTGTAGGGTAGAGGGTATAGGGATTGAGAGAATATGGTTTAAGGGTTGAGGGATTAAGGTTCAAGAGGGTTGAGGGTCCAATGTATAGGATAGAGGGTATAGGGGTTGAGGGAATATGGTTTAAGGGTTGAGAGATAAAGAGGATATAGGGGTTGAGGGATTAGGGTTTAAGGGTTGAGGGTTGAGGGATTAAGAGGGTATAGGTGTTGAGAGATTAGGGTTTAAAGGTTGGGGGTTGAGGGTTGAGGTATTAAGAGGGTATACGGGGTTGAGGGATTAGGATTTAAGGGTTGAGGGTTGAGGGTTGGGGGATTGAGAGGGTATAAAGGTTGAGGTATTAGGGTTTAAGGGTTGAGGGTTGATAGGGGTTGAGGGATTAGGGTTTAAGGGTTGAGGGATTAAGAGTGTATAGAGGTTGGGGGATTAGGGTTTAAGGGTTGAGGGTTGAGGGTTGAGAGTTAAGAGGGTTATAGGGTTAAGAGTTAGGGTTTTAAGGGTTTGAGGGTTGAGGATTAAGAGAAATTTATAGGGGTTGAGGGATTAGGGTTTAAGGGTTGAGGGATTAAGAGGGTATAGGGGTTGAGGGATTAGGGTTTAAGGGTTGAGGGTTGAGGGATTAAGAGGGAATAAGGGTTGACGGATTAGGGTTTAAGGGTTGAGGGTTGAGGGATTAAGAAGGTGTAGGGGTTGAGGGATTACGGTTTAAGGATTGAGGGTTAAGGGTTGAGGGATTAAGAGGGCATAGGGGTTGAGGGATAAGGGTTTAAGGGTTGAGGGTTGAGGGATTAAGAGGGTATAGGGGTTGAGAAATTAGGGTTTAAGGGTTGAGGGATTAAGAGGGTATAAGGGCTGAGGGATTAGGGTTTAAGTGTTGAGGGTTGAGGGATTAAGAGGGTATAAGGTTTAAGGGTTGAGGGTTGAGGGTTGACGGATTAAGAGGGTATAGGGGTTGAGGGATTAGGGTTTAACGGTTGAGGGTTGAGGGATTAAGAGGGCATAAGGGTTGAGAGATTAAGAGGGTATAGGGGTTGAGGGATGATGGTTTAAGGGTTGAGGGTTGAGGGATTAAGAGGGTGTAGGGGTTGAGGGATTAGGGTTTAAGGGTTAAGGGTTAAGAGTTGAGGGATTAAGAGGGTATAGGGGTTGAGGGATTAGGGTTTAAGGGTTGAGGGTTGAGGGTTGATGGATTA